>OX419335.1:7961773-7991773 GCA_948470475.1 Galaxea fascicularis | reverse complement strand
CGAAGAAGCCGGTAGCAAAGAAGAAGCCCGCCGCAAAACCGAAGAAGCCTGCCGCGAAGAAGGCCGCGAAGAAACCAAAGAAGCCTGCTGCCAAGAAACCGGCTGCCAAAAAACCTGCAGCTAAGAAACCGGCCGCCAAAAAGCCAGCAGCGAAGAAGCCCGCAGCAAAGAAACCAGCAGCCAAGAAAGCGGCCAAGAAGCCTGCGAAGAAACCCGCGGCCAAAAAGCCCGCCAAGAAACCCGCCACCAAGAAAGCCGCTGGCAAGAAGTGAAGGCCTACACTCTCCTATTAAACAAAACGGCTCTTTTAGGAGCCACCAAATACAGAAAAGCAATAACCAACTGCAATATTTCTAGTAGATGTAATTATCGAAGTTTTTTGTGTGCGTATCGCGGCTGTTTACTTTGTGTTCCCACGTTGAAGTTGTTTAGTTGCGCGCGTTAACATTCTTCCTCTCTTTGACAAGCTTGAAGGGAAAGTAAGCGCGAACTTTAAAAGCATCATGCTAGCTCGAGACGATTTCAGTTCTTCATCTTTTTGCGGATTTGCCTGATTTCAAAATGGCATGTCTTGACCCTGAAGACGTGATAAATGAGTTCGAGTTTAGGGAACAACACGCGACCTAACCGTATTGAAGTAAACAAGGAAGTGAAACAGCGGAGCAAATGTTCCGAAACGCAACCTTACCTAACCCCTCTAACCAAGTAAACCAGAACATTTTATTCTGTAATTGGCCAGGGTTCGCACGCGCCTTGAAAGTCCTTGAATTTCTAAATAAACATTCAAGGCCTTAAAAGTCCTTGAAAATTGAAGTCGGTGCTGGAAAGTCCTTGGAATTTGTTACCAATTTCATCCAATAAAGCTTCACTAGTGAGACCAAAATCGGCGCACTCGCTACTTTGAGCATCTAATATGGCATTTAGATATTAGCTTGATTTTGCCCCTCTTAGAGTCCTGGGAAAATGTGTCCTTGAAAGGCCTTGAAAAGTCGTTGAATTTTTAGTCGAAAAAAGTGTACGAACCCTGTACGAAGGGGTTTGTACAAACGTGTTGTATTCTCCAATTTCAGACGAAATGGGCGAATACATGACAGTTTAAGAGGGGTGGGGGAGCATGAATCAGTGGATTAGGGATCCAGAACGGTGGTCAGAGAAAAAAGGATAGTCTGGGATATGGATGCAAAATAATCCAGGATTGTTTCAAGTAACATTGGGGTTTTCTTATATTGGACCTGTCTTCCCGTTTCCCAAAAAGAGGGGAGGGGAGGGTAACCTCATCACCCAGATGAGTCCTGAACACAATTGCATAACTAACCAAAAATTATTGATAGACATCAGACTGGAAAGATACCTAAAACAGTGCATTGAAGTACTTATAATTCAAGAGGCCACGTATTCAGCCTAAATCATATGGCTTTTCCTTCTCAATCAAACAAGGGTTGTGAGGAAAAAGGGACTGATCAATGGGTGACAAAGTTATTGTTTAACAAATTCTCCAAGTTATTACCATAGCAAATGTATGGAGAAAAGTTTGGAGAATATGCATGCTGATATTAGAATTTAGGGGGTTAATAAAAGGAGAGAAGGGCAGGAAATGAGCCACATGACTACGTAGTGGGATTATTATTTTTTTGTGAATTAAGTTGACTCACCAAGACTAACACCTAGAAGAACTTCTTCAATGGATTTGTTTCTGTGTTCATCAGTAATGTTCTTCAGAAGATGCTTGGCAAAGAAGCCATTTTTCTCGTCACGACATTCAAACACACTGGACTGGGAACAGCTGCAATTAAGACGTTTTTGAGAAAAAAAAAATCAAATTTAAATGAACTTGGGATTGACTAAAGGTGGGTTGGGGGAGTGATAATTCAATGGCAGTTGGATGAACGCCCGTTCACTGAGGTAAATGACCTGTGACTTGATCTGCCACACCTTTCCCTACTAGCTCACAGTATAGTAACACCAAATCTAAACCTACTACAGTGGTAGAACACTTCCACTCCCCTCCTGACCACACTGCTAATGGGATGCAATATTAATCCCCATCAAAAAATGAAAATAATTATCAATCCCTATCAAAAATGTTTTCCAACAGTGACTCAATCCGTGAGGCCTGGTAAGCCTGATGGTCTTAACATCTGCCTAGAAACATATTAGTTAACTTCCTTTTACCTTAAACAATAATTATTATCTTCAATTTTACATTGTCAATCAAGTTCGTTTTATGTCCTGGTCACAACATCAAATAGGATCACTTTGAAGTTTTGGCAGATGGACAATCTGATTTACATTGTAATTAAGATAAAGAGACATTATTGATAAGGGACTTAAAACCTGCCCTCAATGATAACATTGGCAGTGAAAAACTCTGGCATCATTAAATTTGGCCAGATGATATTGTTTATATGAGTAGTTAATTTTTAATCTCTGAACCAGTACTTTTCTTTCAAGTTTTAAATTTGCCCACATTTTTATACCTGTCACTTCTGAAGATGTATGTTGTAACATACGAGACGTCAAGTAAACGAATTAAATTTCCTAAACCATGCATGGTTTGTTTGTCATGTTTATATCCGCAGTTTGTTTTCTATTTTTGTTAAAGCTAAAATTTCCAAAGAAGAATAGTTTATGTATTCAAGTATTATGCAAACACCATACACAAACACCCCTTCCAATGTATTTATTTTCATGCAGATGACAATATTTCTTTTCCACATTTGAATGTCTAGTGACTAATGAATGTATAAGGATTTGTAAAATTATTATGTATATATATGACTATATATTATGTATATGGTGCCCAAATGAATGCCTATTGGTGCAAATGAATGTATCTTCACTTTACTGACAGACATTTGGTGCAAACAAATGCATATGTTCTCAAAATGAACAGCAAAAGGTGTAATATTTTAAGATCCTGGTTTTTGGACTGGTCTGAGAATTGAACCCACAACCTTTTGCACTGCAATAAGGTTTTGTTACCATCTCTGAGTTACCTGGTTAGAGGTAATTTTCAAAGAGAAAAAAAATACTGGTAATTTTTAGGTTAGGAAATTTGCAAGCTTACCATCCAAATGCCAGAACCACATTGGGCTCTTTTATCTCTCGTACATCACCGCCTTGTAGTAACTGCCTGTTCTGCACTTCAGGTTCAGCATCAGGCCTAAAAGGTCTGACAAATAATATTGTGAGAGTCTGATTAAAAACTGAGGTGGACACCTGATACAGTGGAACCTCCACTTTGGGACATGGTCTATTCAGGGGACACAACATTTGTTCCCGAAAAGAATGTTCATTGTATTAGGTTGCACAATATGAGGTTGCACAATTCTTCATCAATCATCTATTCTAAATTATGATGACAAATACTTGTGAACAAGTTGTGAAATACATAAACAAGATTCACAAATATTCCACAGCCTATTCCAAATTACTTCAAAAATCTTCACAGAAATCCACAACTTCAGTATGTGTCTTTTTATCCAATTTCACCTACTAAATCATTAAGTATGATTGCCATGGAAACTTAACAGACACTCATACAGAGTACAATTTAGAATCATAATTTTGTCAAGTCTACTACAAAGGGAGTACTTGTAAAGCTTTGTACGTTTTGAACTGCACTGAGGTAATCTAGACAGTTGGTTATTTAAAAGGTCCAGTCTGTAAACAAAAAAAAAATGCTAGTGTTCAAATATGAAGTTCTGTAATCCAGAGTTAGTCAGGCGCATCTAACCACCCAACTTGTAATGCTGACTGCTCACCTAAGCAGTTTAAATATGGTTATTAGAATGTAATTTAGGTAAGTTTATACTTGGGCTAATGCTGCCTGCAGTCTTGCTCATTTGTGCAAGCAGTCTGTGGGGTGAGCACCCCTGGAATTTATGTAGATTGGTTTATACATGCACTTGGCCTCTAGCAACATTGCAGATCATTGCTTGTGAATCTTTGTGGATTAATTCAGCATTTGCAAATCTTTGCAGATTCATTCAGCTTTTGCTTCATTCTTTGAGTGAATTTTTGTGGATTGTGGTCCTGTCCCCTCCCATCCGTAACTGGTTAATTTTAGGTGAGTATGGTAAGTGGTAAATGGTAAGTATTCCACTTAATTCGTTTCAATGTAGCGATGCCTATTGGCAGCTGCTCCCAGGGGTGGTTCCCACTTACAGGGTTGCCATGGTTACCACCCTGTTGTGCCTGAATTGCTGAGGATCCCACCAAACTTCAAGGCACCAGCTCCCAAGATCACCAATTGTCAATGAGCTTAATGTATTTCAGTCCACCTACTCTGATCTACAGCAGTCCAACAACACAATATTCAGCTTTGCTTTGGTCTCTTGCATAGCTTTCAGCACTTCAGCAGTTGCCATATTCTCATTGCGGGAGTATCTGTCTGTTGCATCCACTGGCATGAGGAAGCTGCGTCCACCACACTCAAACCCATGGCCAGCAAAGTAGAATACAGCATAAGTATCTTTCACAAGGAGTCTGCAGAACTGTTGAAGAGCTTCTCTCATTTCTTTTAGGGTCAAGTTGACCAGTGAGACTACCTGCAACAAATGCAATCCCCATGCATTTAGAATAGAGTGGCTTCCAGTTGAGTTTTGAAAGTAAAAAATTAAATTATTAATTGCACTTTGCTTTGGTTTTGTATTGTTTTGCTCTGTGATTGCATGACCAGCAAAACTCTTGCCATATTTTTAACCACTGAGAAGCAAAACCAATCCCAATCGTGACTTGCAGAGTATATTTTCACATGGATGCTATGCACCAGCTGCAGGTAATAGCTTTGTTTTCTGATTGGCTCATTGCACTGGTTTTGGTTTTTGACACTGAACTAAAAACTGTTCTATACTCACCTTTTCAATCACAATAAATCAGCAATAATTTTACTTTAATAACCCTCATATTTAGAAGAAAAAACAAACAAACAAAAAGTTGCATGCGAGCCTCAGATACAATCTCTGCCACTAATGCTGAACCAGTTTCAACAGACAACACCCTCCCTCCATTCCCCCTGCCCCCTGTCCTCTACCCCCTGCCCTGTTCCCTTGACAATGTTTTTGAATTTTGCAAATCAAAGCTTTGTTACATCCATACATCCCGCCTATGATTACAGTTAATACAAGCTAAAAACAATCTCATGGGGACAACTGCAGTGTCAAAACCAGTTCTTTTTTGGTCCAAATAAAAACAGTCAAGATCTGCTGTTAAAGCACTACTCCACTATATAAATGCACTTTAATGATGATGATGATGATGATGATGATGATGATGATGATGATGATGATGATGATGGTGTCAATGACAATGATAATAAAAACAGTCAAGATCCACTGTTAAAAGCACTACTCCACTATATGAAATTCAATGCACTTTAATAATGATGATGATGATGGTAACAATGATAATGATAATGATAATGATAATTATTATACATAGAACATGCTATCTCTTTTCTGATTGGCAGAAAGTGTGCAGTGAATTTTTGAAATCAGTGCTTGTGATGTCAAACCTGCAGATTATACAATAATCATGTCAAGACCACTGGTGATCATGCCATGTAAGACCGCAGTGCATGATTTTGCCATCAGTGAAGAAGCAAGTGAAAGTTTACTGTAGCATTCTTATTTTGTTCAATGTATAATAAAACAATAAAATATCGGCTGATAACCCTTACAGAGACCTTGATTATTCTGGATATCACATTCAAAAACCTCATCCAATCGTTTATAACTCAATGTAAATACTGTACAGTAGGACTGTTCTGATAAAATGAGACTGGTGAAAGGGAGATGATGTTGCTCATTTGCTAAACCATTGATCAGTGATGGTGGTTGTTTTACCTTAAGCTACGGGATGTGTGAGAACTGGGATAACATACCCTCAGTTCTAGATCAAAACTTACTTTAAAGCCATTCATGTTCAGGAACCGACCTGTCAAGTCACAAACATCGTTAATGGGATGGTAGAGTTCTCCAAGTCGCTGCGCATGTTGATAATCTCTATTTCCAATCAACAAAGCCACTTTATTTGCAACTGAGGGAAAATAAAAGGAGAAGCAGTGAGCAATATTTTACTGAAAACCTTTAATACTAAGATCAAAATTTCAATTCTCATTATTTACCCCCAACACATTTTGTACAGAAGAAGTGGGGAGAAGTTGTTAAAATATCAAGCAAATTCAGCTTCGGAGATACTGTTCTTAATTCTCGTTACCACTCTGTTTTACTAAGCATTGATATTATGAGGAGAAATTTGATGCTGATCACTCTTAGGGTTGAAAGAGTTAAAAATGCATAAATATGACCTTGCATCTCAATATAATGCAGATCCATGTAAAGCAAGCCTTTATGAAAAAAAAAATTAAGTGCATAAAATACATTAATAATTATTATAAAATTGTGTTTCTGACCAATATATTCATGGTGTTAAAGTCACACGACTGTATATCCCTGTAAACCCGATCAAAATCAGATATGAAATAAATTTATTGTAGATTAGTACGTTAATTTTTGATAGAGATTTCTTCCTATTTATTATGCATATTAATTAAACCCAACTTCAAAGGGAACTGGGTTTCTGATTAAATGTTAGGTATGAGCAGTAGTTATATTAATTTAATACACCAACATTCACAACATAATTATCCACATTTCATTTATTTTTTCATTTCACAAGCATGATAAAATATTGACGTCCACTCTTTATGGCAGTACTCATAATAGCTTCTCCCTTGGCCTGCCTTCATAAATCGCCATAAAGATCTCTCACCCATATTTTATCTATTACTTAAAACTCAGCATCAAGTATGCTACCCTTAGCCTGTAAAATACCAATCAAGTCTATGTACGGTATCTTTATGGCAAACCTATGCCATAGACAGTCAATGACAATTTGAGAGTGAAGACAGTTGGCCCTAGTTCAATTAAAATTATTTGCTATGGTCTCAGATCCACTATTTATCATGCACTGCATGCTAAGACTATAATGGACAATCATCCACTTTGTGCCAGTTTGAGTTCATGTTGGTAATGATAGTTTTTCCTGTTTTACAACACTAGTATGTTGTCAGCTACTTTTCCCCAAATTAAAAAGCTCATGGGACCTAGATGCCATGGGGTTAGCTAGCATTCTTTTCATTAAAAGGGAAACATGTTTCTTGCAAGATGGCTTGTTTCTCAAAATGCAATTACATGTCAACATCTGCAACAAATAAACCAGCCTGAGGTGATTAATAGTGCCTTATTATGCTCTCATAGCTACAACTTGTTACAAAATTGACGAGACATTATACCAATCAAAAACAGCTTTTCTTTCTTGAAAATTGCTGCTGGTAAGAAATCTGTGAGATATAACACACAGCCCCTCCCTCTCCCTCCTTGGAAGTTGTTCATCCATGCTGTGAGGCTAGAAACTTTGTCAAGAGCGGGAGGTGGGAGGGAAAGCAGAATGTCATGGAAATATTATTTAAGCCCAAACGATGTACAGTGTCTCAAGTATTTTTGCAAAGTTCTGGTTGTAGTTCAAAATAGTTGGTACCTCTTTCAGCTTGACCGAGTTGGACGCTGGACCCTCTAGGTCTTGGTACCTCTGTAAATGCCAAAAAAAGTGAATCAATAAATTTGCCTCAGGAGAACCTTTGTAGCAGACTAGTGTTATGGACATATCCATGGCCTTCTACTATGAACAACCACTAGCATGTTTCCTTTTTGTAGCCCAAGAGACAACGCCTTTAGCTTCGAAAGATAACACAAATCTTGGTCATGATAATTCTTGCTATCATGCTCAACCTCATCCAGTGCTTGTTAATTTACTAGGTGGAAGATACAAGAGTCAAGTGAGTTGTCACCGGCCATCAGTAACAGGGATCCCTGCTGACCTGGTTAGCAAAATGCAGTATCATATTGTTGGTCATCTGTCAGCTATACCTTGATCTTATTGACTACGAAGACTGAATAAAGTGTTTCAATCTGTTTTCTGTCTGTTTGTTCTTATTGAAATTTTCCAGTTTTTCGTCAAATGTAGAAACATAATATTGACTGACTATTGAACTATTCTGTGGTTCCAGAAAATATCTATTCATGCCCCCCCCTCATGGAAGGTTTTGGGTTTGCACCCCCCCCTCCCTCCCTGCCTACCTTCATCCCTCTGGAAATTCCAATTTAGCTCCATACCTTTTCTTTAAAAACTTTTGCTTTTCCCACCCCCCTCCCCCTTGGAATTTCTGGAGAGGTATTATGAATATTATCTAGAACTGCACATTGTTGATCAAGTTAATAACTTCAATTCCTTACCTGCACGCTCAATATCCACTTGAATAAGCTTTGATGAGATTTCACCGGCACTGTTGTACACCTTGCAAAAGTATTGACCTGCATCTTCGGTGGTGGCATTGCATATTGCCAACTCCCTAAAAGTCGCCCCTTCTATGGGAGCATTATTTTTAAACCACTGGAAGCTTGGAGCTGGCCTTCCAACACCGTCACAATACAGTCTTACTCTTGATCCCTGAACAGCGCAAACCATGGTGTCTGATTGACAAGTGATTATAGGAAAGTCTGAAAAACAGGTTTAACAAGTAGAGAGATCCATATAATACAGAGTGCAAATACTGAATTGTTGTTTCGCTAAGGGAACAAGCATAATTAAGGCCTACTTCTCAGTTTAAGCTAATTAGTTATTGCTGCCTCACCACTGATACCTTGTATGCCAGATGCAATGGTAGTTTGCTGTGCTGAGCGTTTCCAGTGCAGTCCTCTGATTTGACAACTTAAAACAGTCTCATAGTGGACATTACTCTTGACTTAACCAACTTCAAAATTTGTTCACTACACCAACTGGACTGCACCAGAATTTGATGGCAGATTCAAGACACTAGAACATTGAATTAAACATGCCCCCAGTTTACAAACACTGTACACTGTCTTGTTTACATACATAGCTACATAGACATATGATTCAATCAAGAGGTGAAAAAGAAAAAAATTATCAATACAAATAACCTGTTCAAACAAGAAGAAACATGAAAGAAAGAAAAATCAAGGTTGCCTACATGTAGTAAGCACAGTGTATTCCTATATTAAGCAAGTGGCTTAATGCTTGTCTCACTCAAGTTTATTTTTTCTTACTTACCAAACTGTTGAGAAATGTACAAGGCACCTTGACTTCCATTGACAATAACTTTGGCCCAACCAGTGAATACAACTCCAATATGATTTGCTACTCGGCAAAGGTAAAATCCTTCATCCTGCTGGGACACATTCTGAAGCAATAAGGTGTTTTCAGTTTTTCCACGAAGTTCGTCTCTTTGTTTAAACCACTGAAATAGCAGAGGTTGATGACCTAAAGCCTTGCAGTGTAGTCGAAGATTTTGTCCATAATTAACCCGCACTTCTCCTTTAATGTCTTGTGTTATAACTGGTGCCCCAGCTACAAGATGAAAGATGTATATATAATATGTCAACAACTATCCATTGCCTTTTGTAATAATATTATTGGTACATTAATAATATTTCTCTAAGTTTGTTAGTCCAGAAAGCAGACCTATCCGGGCTTCGAACAGAGGTATATGAATATTAAATCAAACTACTTTACTTTCTCTTGTATTTGCACTCATGAGGCCCCCAAACAGAATTAACCTGTCTGAAAGCTTGAGGGCAATTTAGATGGTATGATGTTGTTGAATGTACATAATTATACAACAAGCTTTAACATGGGTCGTGAATTGTAACTTTTTAAGTTACATTCATCAAATTTCAAACCAGAGTAGCATCAAACCATGTCTGATTGTCCACCTGGTTGCAGTGTGAACTTGAACATACCAAGCTTTAACATTATTGCAACAAACCTGTGATACAAATTCTGTCACGTAAATAATTTAAACCTTGGACATGAAAACTGTTGCAAGACTTTAAAACAAAGATGTCTAAAATTCATGCGACAGTATAGTAGGTGTAGGCAATGTTGAATGACGAGTGTTGTATATGTTGCAGTTAAAAATTTAAATTTAACCTAAGTTGATTCTCAAATCCCTTTGTCTCTTAACCCTAATTATTCAAAATTAGGGTTAGGAGACAGGAAATTGATTTTCAACCTAGGTTAAAAAATTTTTACCTGAATTTAATTTTTAACTGCAACATATACATTTTTTTTGCTTGGAGCCAGCACCACATGCAAGGAAAGTTGTTTACGACAGTAGCAAAAAATCCTGATGTAGGCTCAGTACGAATAAGTAGGCTCCAGATGATATCCCTCAGCCCAAAACATTTAACATGTGTATGCATGCTAACAAAACAAACAAGTCTGCAAACTTACTTAAAATATTCAAGACTCTTTGTTGATCAGGTGTCCTCCCAGGCATTCTACTGATCCATGTGACCAGTTCACCAACAGTTTTGCCTCTACGTCCCAAGTCATTAAGCAAGGCACTGGTTGGACTGCCTTCCTGCTTCAATGTTTCCATGGCAAATTTATAAATGTACTCATCATTGTATGAAGTTATGTCATACCTTATGACATCTCTTATGAGTGACCTCCAGTTGGGCGGGTGGCAGGCATCTAAGACAGCAGCAATTTCTTTTCTTACAGTGTCCGGCAAATCCCTGATATACTGTATTTCAGTCATACTTCAGGCAGTTGAATAAAGGGGCCTTAGAAAATTCAGTTCTAACTCCAAGAATCTCCAAGATCCCCCCTGGCATGGGGAAAAGAAAAAAAAAACTTTTAAAGGAATGTGTGATTCTAGAAAATATCCATACCCTCCCCAGGAAAGGTGTTTTGCTTTTGCCATCCCCCTCCCCCTTGGAATTTTCACTGACCTCCTATGGGAGAGACATATTTTCTGGAGATGTACAATTTCATGGCTTAGGAAGTAACTCTATCTTAGGTAACAGGTGGGTCACTAATAAAAAAATAATATGTCCTACAACAACCTCAAGAAATTTACAATGATAAAATCCTATGCCTGTAATAATTACAATATATGATGAAATACTACATTTATATAAATTGCCCTATACGACAATAATAACAATTATAATAATTTAATAAAAAATTTATTGACAACAAAGCTAACCATTAAAACCTATTTACAATTAATTTCGCTGAAGAAAAACAACTATTCAGTCAAAGCACTATTTACAAATCATTTCATCTCATAGCCTCCTGTCCATTTTGATTAAAAAAACATTCCAAATAATAATCTTGTATAAGAACTTTATTAACAATAGTAACAAAAATGTTTCATAAAACATGGCTATGAACAAATTAAAAATAGTTTTAAAAAATTCGTCTGAAGAAAACTTTGTGATGGAGCTCTTAAATACTACATTATGGCTCCTTCTTGAATTTCAATGTCAATATCAATGTTATTAAAATCACAAAAGGCTTTTCCTCTAATTCTATGTTCTGACTTAATATATCAACAATATTATACTGATAGTTCACCCCTGAGGAGAAATTTTATTTGAAATCATCCCTCTGGAAAATTATTCCAGTTCAACTACAGACTTTCCTTTAAGATGTTGGCTTTAATTTAATTTTGACCTACAACATATACATGCCAATATTAGTGTTTGAAGGATTAAAAACCTAGTGATTGCTAATTGCAGTTGTTAACTCTTGCAACTTAGCCAGATGCAAAAAGAAAGCCAGAATATTTGTACTTTGAACACATGACCTCTGCCAAACTGGTATAGTCACACAGTGCTCTACCAACTGAACTCACAATAGCCAGCTGGGAACCAAAAAAAATCATTTATTACAAAGTTGTGTTTACTTCCTGTGAAAATCCAAAAACCATGAACGCTAGAAATATTTATGGAATGTTATTGTGTTTCAAGTAAAAAGCCAATCACATGCGAGAAAACTAAACTGCACACAGTTATGAGAATTAGCTTGTGGTTTCATATCACTGTCAAAATCAAATCAAAGTGTTCGCAGTTTTTGGATTCACACTGTAACAACTACAATAACTTGCTACATTATTATTCGTTTATAAACATTTAAAAGTTAGAAGAGCATAGGATGCCAAAACTGAAATGCCCAGTCACTACTTTGACTTAGAATTGATTAGCATGGAACTTCTCCTTATAACATCAATATATTGTTCAGCAGACGGGTGATGAGAATAGACATATTTATCAGCCAGAGGGTGTTACCTTGACAAAACTCCAACTTGAATTCTCTTAACCACAAGGAACTGTTTAGCAGCTACAGAGGAGAATTTCGTGTGATCAGATCTTGGAAGTTAAAGGGTCAAAGGCTTCAGTGTGCGTTTCTCTATCATCTCAAAGTTTAATAAAACTCACAGACGAAATGAAAAATAAAACACAATTTCAATTTAAAGCTGAAGTTAATGCTGAAAAGGCTTTGAACAACAAAGACAAGGGCAGAGTTTGTACACTGAACATTAGAACTTTCCAAGATGAAGTTTACGTTTTCCCATGAAAAAAAACTCACCAGATGAAAAATTTTATCTTTTTTTCTTGACTTGGCACAAAGTTCGACGTCCCAAAAGCTTAGTTCTGTCAGCCGGCCATGAGTCAACAGGTTTACCTTAAGTCTTACTACAACAAAGCTCCTCTATGACATGAGACATAACAGCCGCTCGGTTCAAGATGTCACCCCAGACAAATAAATAGTGTGCCAAGTAGGTGAGCTTAGAGCTTTCGATTGAACAGATGACAATTTTAGAAGCATTACCGAACCATGACAGAATTAGCATTTCCTGTGTTATATTTTCACAGCGCTCCCGCGCTCCACGCGCGATCTATTGAGCCTGCTGTCAAATAATGCTTTGTTTATCGGGGAGTATGCTCACAAGGAGCTGACAAGTCGATCTAAAAATACTTTGTAGTGGAGGATAAAGCCATAGTCGACAATAATTTTTTTTTTCAAGGAAATATATCAGGGTTCTTTTTTAACTCAGTTTGGCGCTTTTAAATATACTTTAAACCTACGAAAACGTAATGTTTCAGAGAAAAAGTCGTAAAGAGTTGCAAAGAAGAGAGCGTTTCGCCAGCCTAACAGGGGTAGATTGGAGCTGATTCTTTCACCCCACACGTTAAAAACTTCCGGTGGGTTTCCAGGAACACGAAAGCGAAATCGTGGAGAAGGGGTTTCAAATGTGTCAATATTTTCATCAGCGACTGCTTCTTATTCCTTTTGCTTTGAAATATATACAACCGAGTTCGTAATACTTAAGGTTTTCATTCACATGAATTGTGTTCGTCATGATCAAGCGTAAGACGGATCATCATAACTTACAGTTGTAAGAGGATCTCGGAAGCTTCCCCGTTTTTGTACGTCTTCCTGTGTTCATGTGTACAAAATTTCCCGCTTTTAGCAGTGTGGTTTCAACGTAACTCAGAAAAAGCGTTTACTGCTTGAAGGCGACAGAAAGGAAAGTGCTCAAAGGTGAGTTATTCCAATGCATTATGTTTTATGACTTAAACGAGGGCGTAGAATTGACAAAGGTGCACAGAAGGTATAGCTGGTTTTGTCTTCCGTATCCATTTTCCGCGCAGTTTGAACTTGTTCTTACATTTAAAGAAGCCCAAAGGTATCTTAATGTTTAAGAATTATGTCTGGAAAAGATTAAGATGTCTTCTGATCTACAATAATGCCTAGCACGATGTCTGAGAGATGTTCACAAGCAGATAAGTTACTAGTTCTATAAGGAAATCATTAAACTTCACCTTAATTAAGTAAGTATTTCAAATCTACTTAATAAGACAAAACGTTTTTGACGGTTATGTAAATACAAGGATTGTGAGGGAATGAATTACTGACGAATAGTAATATTTTTTTACTTAAGGTTGTATTAAGCTCTTGTATTCTCGGTACACATACACTGTATTCCCGCAGACTGCATTTGATACTCTCACTTATAAGTAACTCTCCAACACGCGTCTACGACTTTTTAAATAGATAAGAAGTTTAATGATTTCCATGTAGAACTAGTATCTGCTTGTTACTTCCCCACATCAAGTTTGTATATTAAAGTCACAGTTGATGCGGTTTTCTGGATATGCCCAGCTTATTATTATTTTATGTGGGAAATTTAGAAGGTCTAGATTCTTGTCAGGCAGTTTTATTCTGGGGGTGAGGGATAGGGGGTGACTGGTGATGGGTAGGGATTGAGGGGTAGGGGGTGAGGAGTGACAGGTAGGGATTGAGGGGTAGAAGGAAGGATGGGATTCAATCTGATTAGTATGCAAATAATTCTCTCATCAGTTAAAAACATGGCATCAAGCTCGTGAATGTTGCTGTGAGTGTCTACTGCGTTATCTGCAATGTGATGCACACAAGATATGTTTTCTGAGTACAAAGTAGAGTTTACATTATTGCTAATTCATTTGAAATCAATTCACACTATGATGTTTGCTAAGATTTGGTTCTATGGCAGCCCAAAAACCACTTTCACTTTGTCACACTAATTGGCTACAAGTGTTTGAACATTCATGTTATGAGAAATTGATCTAGCAGGTCTTTATACTGACCAGAACTCAAGACTGACTTTTCAGCTTACTAGTCCAGTGGCTAGTGTGCGTGTTTGATTCACTAGACAAAACAATTTTTTCACTAGCCAGACTTGCCTCTTAGTTATTTTATTTTTCATCCTGTCAAGGAGTTTCAGTACCCTTTTTCCCAAACACAATACTGGCATGAAAGAACTGAACCTATCAGCTTATTAGGATAGGTTTCTTTTACGTTTGAAAGGGTCATGATGAGTTCATTAAACCCAGCAGTTTAAATACAAAAAATTTTAATCTTAAAGGGCTTGAACTAGAATGCCAAATTTTTGTAGTAGAAGACATACTTCATATCCTGGTATTCTACTTGTTTCCAGCATGAAATGCACTACTTTTGTCAGTTTGCCAATATTTCTTACCCCATGAGACTAAAAAGTATTAATTCCATTTGGGATATTTTTAGAAAATGGGGTAAGAAATGTTGAATAACATACTTAGACAGTGAAATAACTCAAAAAACCTATGTCATAGGCTACATAAAATGACACATAACCCCTTTGCCACATTTAAAACTTCACAATGTATGATATAACATCAGAAAATGAACTTTCTTAGCTGAGAAATGTCACTGAGAAATGTGAACGATGCTTGTTCGTGTGGAAGTTGTAACACGACGAGCATTTTTTTAAAACAAATTTTGCTACTCTTCCGTTAACTGAAAAATGAAATGAGATAACCATCACAATAAGACTTGAAAAAAAAACCCCAGATAACAAGCAAAACACCCATTAAAGTAACAAAATTGGCCTCTCAACTGAAGTAAACAAACTCAGACCGTCATACAGCAGATCTCCTGGTGACACTTGCGTGCCAAATATTAACTTTGTGACTTAATCTTCCATTAAGGTGGCCGAACACAGTTTTCAAGTGCCTATGCCTAATACACCATTACTTTAAAACTATTTATGCTTTGGCGCCCATTTTTTGCAAGAGCCAAGTTTAACTACGGAAGTATTTATTCTCGCATTTTGGCTAGGGTGTGTGCTGTTGCCATGGCAACAGAGCTGGTTAAAAACAAGGCTTAAAAAATAGTTTTTGTTTATTTTAAAAAAATCCAGTCGTTTGATTGTTTTCATCGTTTGCCCACTACGAATTGACATTAAATCCCGTCTGTCAACACTGTTCTAATAAAATTTTGACATAGGCGATTTTCGTAATTCGCCGTAAGTCGTTTTCTGTATTATTAAAAATTCCCTATGTCAAAATTCCTATTTTTCTTGATAGATCATTCACGTGGTTGATGAACTATTTTTTTGCCAAATTTCTTGCAATTCTAACGACTGGATTGTTAGAAATGGGCAAGTTTGTGCAAAAGCAATCAGTCTCAATTTTTTGAGCAAGTGCGCATGCGCTGCATTTAACTGGGTTCTTTCGATTCGGAAAAATCCGAGAATTGCTGGGTACTTTGCATCGTTACCTTTTCTAACATACCTTTGTTAGAAAAGACTAAAGCCATCAGTGCACTGCGGTCAATTGTGAAGAAAATAGCAAAGATAGAGCGGGCATTGAGCAAATAAAATGAGCGCTGTATCAACAGCATGTTTGTTTTTGCAATCCTTGTGCGCGCGCTGAATTGCATCAGCAAGAGCGCGCGCGAAAAACTGTGTTCGGCCACCTTAAATGAAACACTAAACCAGATAACCATTACAACACAATATGGATACCGAAAACCATGAAAAACCCAACAGATAACAAGCACAAAACCCATAAAAATAACAAATTGACCTCTTAACCAAAATAACCAAATCAATCTTGTAGATTGCCAAGTCTAACCTCACTATAAACCCATATATCTGGAGTATTTGCATCATATTAGCTGCGTGAGAACTAAGATCTGGCAAATATTTGGTAGCTAGCACTTGAACTTATTAATCAGGCATTATGCACCTATCAATTATTATTATTATTATTATTATTAAAACATAAAACTAAAAACGAACGATAAAATCCAACGTTTTGGAGTAGTCATGACTCCATTATCAAGGGAAATATAAACGAGATCATGCAAAGTACAGCATTTAAAGCGCGACATAAGAGGGTGCGAAAATTATTATTATTATTATTATTGTATTTATTATTATATTGTTATTGTTGGCCTGGGGTGGATCTTTTGACTGATCTTACCTTCCTGGGGAACGGGATATTTGAACCTTCCTTTGCCTCACACGGGGCTATTTGATTCTTGTCTTTCATATTGAATTGTTATGCTATTTGCAGCCTTTGCAGAAAACACAAACTGAAATTTGCTCAGTGTTATGTAATTCAATATACACAATGGATTAAACACAGGTTGAATGTTTAACCCATACCATTTGAGATGTAGCAATGTTATAGAAGTGAAAATTGCAGAGTTCTATTTGGACCTATATCCCTTGCATTTTTTCTTGCATCCAGCCTGGGGGATGGGGTGGGGAAATTTTTGTGCATTTGACTGGATTGGTTTGTCCATGGGCAGGGAATTAAAAATTAAAAAATCCCACCCTCATTTTAACAACACGGCACAGTACAACACATATTCAATGATCTACATCCCATTCTACAATTTTATTTTTGACACATGGCATTCCATACGTAGGAAATTGCACCGGATAGTCTACTGCTGTGGTCTTTACCATGGAATGATAAACAACCTTACGAAACAAAGCATAATATTAATAATTAAAAATTAATTTTACAGGCACTTTAATTGGAACTGACAGATCATGGCATACATGGAACACCAAATAAGGAAGCTGCCATTTAGCGTCCAAAAGAAATTAGCAGATTCCCTCAACAAGCCAAATAGTCCCAGAAACTGGAAATCCCTCATCAGTGTTATGCCAAATAATATGTATTCGCCCGAGGAGGTAAGGAATGCAACTGTAGGATGATCATACAACGAGTTGCAAATATACTTGAGACACTGTACGCCATTTGGCCTTGAATGACGTTTCCATGATCTTCCGCTTTCCCTCCCCCTCCCCCTCTTATCAAAGTTGTTAACAGTGCAACATCATGCTCGAAACTTTGAGGAACAACTTTGAAAGGGGGAGAGGGTGTGTATTGTATCTCACAGATTTGTTAGCAGCCATGTTTTAGAGAAAGAAAAGATGTTTTTGATTGGGAATGTCTCAATAATTTTGCAACTGGTTGTAGCTTCTCTCAAAAACAGGGTTTTCAATAAGAATCAAAGTAGGTGGCAAAAGTTTAGGAGAAGGCAGAGAAGGCACAACTTTGTTCCATGCTATTCATAACATTTGAAGGAAGTGCTATTCAAAGTAGCCGGTGAGTTTCGCTGGCTGCCAGCCCTTATTGAAAACACTGAAAAAGTTAAAAAATGATTTTTTATACTATGGAACCCTGCCATACAACCACCCTCTTATTATGACCACTTTTTTGTGGCACAAACAAAAGCTTTCTCATTTCCTTGTCCAAAAACCCTGTTAACACAGCCAACAACCACCATTTGATTCCCTGATTACCCTGTTAATACAACCAGTTAAAATGCCTCTGGAGACTGGCTACTGAATGAAAATCGTCTTGTCAACCTTGTATGGAAGTCTGTTGATCTTCTCGATGTTCACAGCTGGCCTGGAATTATGTTTTATGAAACATAGTTGTCAAGTGCTCTATTATAAATAACAGGAATCTTAGATTCAGAAGGAAACTCAAATGCAGTCAAGTCTAGTTGACCCATTTACAGAATTAGTAGACAAGTTTCCTGCAGATGGTTGTTTTGATTCACAACTTTCCCATAAACTGTTTTAATATTTATAGTTATCATGGTATTATTTAGAAGGGTTTAGCACCGTAATTTGACCGTAACTCATTAATACAACCACATTTTCTTGGCGTGACGGTGGCTGTTTCAACAGGGTTCAACTGTACTAGGAAACTGTTTGCAGGAATTGTGTCATAATTGTATGCCAACAAAGTCAACTGCAAGTGTTGTGATAACTTCTCTATTATAGCTTATAATTATGTAGAGTGGCCAAATCATTGCACATGGCGACCTGTTTTCAGGGTGCCCAACATAAATTGCAACTGTCAGGGGCCTCTAATAATTCTAAGGGGAATCCCAGAGGTTCGTATGATACTGGGAATAGCATATTTATCTTCATGAAAGTCTTACCAGTATAATGTAAACTGATACTATTGTTAATTTGTTACAACTTTTTTAAGGTATCAGCATTTGAAATGGAGACAATGAGGATGGGAGGCCATTCTGCCATGTCATTATTAACCGACTTGGGCCAAAGATGCAAAACTGTTAGACAGTTGGTTGTCTGGCTGAAAAAAATTGAGAACGACACAGCTTTAGACATCTTGGAATATCACGGTAATCAATGAGCCAAAAATGTGCTTGCCTGTTTCTATTCTTGAAGGCAGGATAACCCAAAAATATTTTTTTTTCGCTTAAATAAGTCTATATGCACCTCTCCAAAACATATTGTGCTGTTTTTTTGCCTATTTCAACCAAATATTGACTTTTTATAGGCTGTCAAAGTTACAAAATCTAGCCATCATCCATCCCATGACCAAGCTTGAAAGGGCATGGGTCTATTCCTTACTTGACATCACAAACTGATTTGCATTGCATTAAGTCTTTGTAAAAATGTATGCAAAGCAGTTTGTTATATCATGTAAGGAATAGACCCATGCCCCTTACTAAGTCAGTCATGGGACAGATGACTCGTAACTTTTATAGCCTATAAATAGTCAAGATTTGGTTTAAAACGGCACAAAAAGGCTCAAAGTGTTTTGAACAGGTGCAAGGATATATTTAACCAAAAAAAATATTTTGGAGTTAAGTGCACTTTAATAAATTTAACATATAGCATATAAATGTTAAGAGAGTTTTGTGAGTGCTATCCTGTGATTTTTAGTGAAATGCTATATATGAAAATGAATGTGTAAATGGTTTGGTTTTATCCTTGTTTTAAATTTGTATTTTCCTTTGTTTTGGGATGTAGTAGAGTATGGTATAAATGAGTTTGAAACAATGTAAAATTGAACCATGACAGTTACATCTGGATAGCCAGGCCTGGGATAGTCCCCAACTGTGAAATGGAAAACTCTGAGAAAAGGGTGTGGAGTTGTTTGGAAAACAATGTATAAATTTATATAGGTACTTGCACTTAAAAACTTTTTTTAGTGTAAAGAATTTATTTCACACGTTAGGGTATTTTTAAATGATCTTTGAAACGATCTCGACTGATGTTTGGAAAAACCTTTTGACCTTTTTTCATGATCATTTCTATTATTCTGATGGCCTTTTTGTTTGACCATTATATTTTAGAGGTATTTTAAAGAAAAGCTATTAAATATGTAGTGCTCCTCTTCAATAGTTTTGGAGTAATTAATCATTTTCAAAAATACATTATACTTGCATTTCATTAAATTTAGGTTTAAATATTGAGCATTGAGAGAATTTTGGATTCCAAGGTCAAATTATCACTTACTGTATGCCATTTTTGTACTGAGCTCTTTTAAATTATAGAAATAAAAGCAACAGCTGTAAATTCCATTCTTATGTGTTTTATTTAATCCAAATATTTCTGAAATGTTCATAACACAGAGGAAGTACAAATCATTGAACAGCCCAGGTCTCAACCGGTTCGTGGCGGTGGAAGTGTGACCTTGAGATGCAAGGCCACAGGTTACCCGACTCCACAGTATCAGTGGCTGAAGGATGGTGCTAAACTGCCAGATGGAGTTGATGAAGAACTTACTATTGAATGCGTTAAGATGAGTGACAGTGGCAAGTACAAATGCATTGCGCACAACCGATTTAATGCTGAAGAAAGTAATACAGTGGAGTTGCAAGTGCTGCCTTCGCCAGGTGAGTGAAAGTGAAAGAATGGTCAAGTCCCTTTTCAGTTACTGCTAGTATAAAAATAGGCAGTCAATGCTGGACTGCATGTGGTTACTGCTTAATTAAAAGCTTTTTCTTGTACACGTGAAAGGGGTGCCGAATGTTGGTCAGTTGTAAGGAAGCAGTATGTGAAACCCCATAATCACTCATGATCACTTCAAAGATTGACATCATATCAGCTAAGGCAGGCAATGTGGTGCAACCAGATGGCCATGTCGCAATTGCTTACCTTTAAATCAGCAGATAAATTTGATCAATATTTAAAATGGTTTATTCAAAATAATTATCAATATAAATTTGAAGATTTTCAAATCACAACACTTACTGGTATGTTTTCTAATCCAAAGAAGAAATAAGAGTTGTAGAGAATCTCATAAATTATGCAGCAGTACAAATAATAACCTGTAAATTCATGCTAATTAGTCAAATTTAATATGGTATTCAACATAAATTTTCACAAATAAAATAATTTTGCAATCAATTACCATCATATCTGCATTCTTTGTCTTATTTTGTCCTGGGGAAAGAATTCTCGTCTTGAGACAACACTTCTCAGTGGACTTGTTTACATCTTGCTTTCATCTCATCACACTAAATCATGCAAATCTGCTGCTCAAAAAGTCATAATTATCATATAGGATTCTACTAAACCAGGCCTGTCACTAATTTTTGAAGTAGGTCGGGATATACAAAAAATAGCCAGGGATTTGAGTTGCTGTAGTGAAGTCATCATGCTGGTTTTATATCAAAGTAGCTGGGGATATAGTTCAAAATACAAGGGGAAAATCCCCTGCCCCCGGCCCTTAGTGACAGCCCTGTAAACATAGAAATTGAGTCCATTCAAAATCAGGATGCTCTCTGTACCAGAATACTGACTAAATTGTTCTAAATAAACTTTTCACATTGAATGTCTCATTTGAGAGTAGTCAGAACTCATCTTGAAGCAACATTTCCACTTGACCTTGTTTACGTCTCAATATCACCACACTAGATCATGCATATTTGCTGCTCAAAAAGTAAAAAATTAATACCCATAGTTCTACTAAACAATTCATTACTACAGAAGATGTAATTTTTGGCTTTCTAAAGAAATAGTATTTTAATCTTAAAAAGTGACTTTAAGAACTTAAAAAAACCTCGAGCCATTTCAGTACGCTGTCAGTCTTGCTTTGTGGCTTTGGAAAGTCAGACTTGGTACTTACTTAAATGGATGATAGCATTATGGCTACTGTTGTGCAACAGTAGCCACAAAAATGACATTTTGCCAACTAAGTATAATAATATTAGTTTAGTTGTTTGAACTGCTCCCTCCTCTATCATCCCCCTTCAAATAAAAAGCCTGTGTTCACTAGTCAAAACTGAATGAAGTTGAATTCATCTTCCAGATTGGTACCCTACTCCCCATGGTATTAACAAATGGTTTCCATTCAATCCATTGAGTTCCTGCTTTCATGTTGCCATATGTTACCACCAATAGTGCACCTCTATCTCCTCTGTATGAACCACACACAACCCATGATTCCTCGATAAGATCTTTCGAAGGGCTAACACTTGAAACATCAGCTTTTAGAATCTCTGTACGATGGTCAATTTACATTATTTATCAACTCCAAACCCCACCGATGCAGCACCACAGTTTCATAAGAAACTACCCCCTTTTTATTGTACTGAAGACAGTCACCTATTACTACAGGCATTGTAATGTCTTCTGCTTATTTTTTTCACCCAGCTGTGTTTGCTGTCCCTTCCACCAGTGGAACCATTTTAAATGAGTTGGGGTCAGCTATCTTTGGACACAATGTTTGACTTTTAGTTCTATAGTTTTAATAAGTAACTTTCAGTTTTTTTAATCACTTCCTGTTTTGCTTTCAACCCCTCTAGTGCCCAATGTTACAAATGCAGGTCATATCAAACCCCCACAAGGTAACAAATTAGCAAAAAGATGGGAAAAAAGAGAATTCTTAGTCATTAGGCTTACTATAAAATTAATGGATGTGTGCTTCTAGGAAGTATCTAAACCACTCCAAAGGAAGTTCTCTTGGTTTTGAAAGTTTTCTGAACCAGTTTTTTCGTACATTTTTACATTTTATGAAACGTTTTTCACTCAATGGGTTACCATAGCAACACTATAATATGTTAGAAACTCCCCTTAATTTACAATGGATGCCAGAAGTTATTCTTTCATTTGGAGGAGCACCAAGAGAAAACCCAAAACTTCTGGTTATACAAATACTGAACCTCATTTCCATACCATGCTGTTGGCTGGGAATGCATGCTTTTCCTAAGCTAATCAGAGTTGGTGTTTCCTTTGACGAACCGATCAGCAAACTAGGACAAATTCTATCCCAATTTGATGATGTGGAAATGAATTTCTGGGTTCCTGCAACCAGAGGCCTATCTCTTACTAGCTTCTATTTTAGTTTTTCTGGGATATTTTATTTGTTCAACAGGCCTCCAGAGCCAGCGTACCCTAATTTTAGTTTTAGCAACAAAAAGTTGTAGAATTGGATTCAGAGCCACCTTAAATTTTCAAAAATTTAAAATCACTTTGATTTCACTGTTGGATCTTGACATGCTTAGGACTTTTAAAAAATATTGCCATCATCAAGTTTGCTTTTTAGTTATTGTCACTCAAAGCCAAATGAATAGTGTGATGTAGCAACAGTTTTTTACATTATTCACCATAGAATTTACTAATAAAAATATTTCTCTCACTTTACCTTTGTCAGCCAAAAACCCACCAGTGATAATTCAGCACCCACAATCCTGTTTTGTGCCTATTGGACACCAGTTTGACCTGCAGTGTGAGGTCTTGGAATCGCCAGTGGCATACCAGTGGTACAAAGATGGGTTTGTTCTAGTGGGAGAGACTAGAGCAGTCTTGAGTTTTCAGCCATTTCACTATAGACATGAAGGCAACTATAGCTGTAGAGTGGAAAACAGTGAAGGCGATGCACTTAGTAATGTTGCAACATTAGAGGGTGCAGATGGTAGGTGATATGCACGCTTGCATTGTTAACATAAAAAATGGTGTGTACCGCAGCTTTTAATCATATTCTAGCCACCCCAATAACAATAAAAAACCGTTAGGTTGCAACACAAGCTTTTAGCCAGGATGTTAAAGGTGGGAGTCCACAAATTATAATGGGTCTGAAGGAAAAAAGACAACTATTAAAGTCAAATGTCTTGGAAGTGGACACCCTTGAGACTGCAACTTGGTGTCCCCTCACAGGAGGTGTATGATGATTTCCGAATGAAATATCAGGTTTCAGCTTACCAGGGCTCAAGACTACTAGGTTTTGCACTTCACTAGCCATTTTGGCATAATATAACCTTCGTGATTTTTAAGAAGATTACGACATTTTTAATTTTAAAAGACATGTTTCAATGTTGCCAACATCATCGTCATTTACATAATATTTGAAAAACCGTTGGACTTTATGACAACTAGGTAAAACATACATCATTAATTAAGATTAAGTGACAAAAATATTTGAGTGAGTTACAAAGTGAAAGAACATAAAGCCTAAAGCGTAAGTGTTGGGTTGACGTGATAAACTTGTTGGTTTAAATTAGGCTTTTCCCAATTTATATGCATAGCCTCCTTAAGTTTGAGTTGAAATCTAGTAGGGGCAGAATCAAGAATTTCTAAACAATCTGTAGAGCAAGATTGACGGCAACGTTCTGAACTTAGTAAGTGTTTGAAAATGTGTGAGGACTTGTCTGAAGAGAGATTTTCACGGACACGTGTGGAAAAATGACAACTAGTTTCGCCGATATAGCAAGCATTACAGCAAGCACAAGTAAATTTGTAAATCACACGTGAACGGAGTTCTCTAGGGACAGAATCCTTCCTTTTTACTCTAAATATTGTTAAGTAATCGGCTATGTATCTTCTTGTTATCGTAAATCTCGTCTCTTTAATTAACTGTACACATCTAGTCCTAGTTCTTTGTCATTGTACTTTCGTTTCTCTTGTTTTACCTGTTACTTTATTGTAAGTTTTTTTTCTTTTCCTTTTACTTTGTAAGTTTGAATCGTTGTAAATTATTTGTTAAGCGTCAAATCCACTGCTCGCCTCGAATAGCTGTTGCTAACTGCGAGCAGTGCATATCTTTTTTTCTCTGTATGTTTTTTAAGTCTTTAATAAACTTGAACTTGAACTTGGCCATTGAAAATGTTAGCACAAAACATGTGCACTAGGCACTGGGCTAGTAAGTTCAAAAGTTAGTGTGAAGCCCTGCTTACTTTTCCAGTTTAAATCAAACAATATTTGATTGTTTAATCACTAAGTATCTAACATAAAATCATTAACTAAAAATGAATATGAGAAGTGTAACTTTTTACATCTACATATACATGTAGAACACCAAAAACCGTATCGGTTGCAGATTTCACATAAATAATATTTTACATAATTTGCTTTCAAATAAAATTTTATGCGACAATTTAACCATGAGATTATTGTTTAATTAGTTTCTGTGAACCATAGAGAGAGGTTGGGAACTAGGAATCAAGGGTACTGATTTGACTTTTGAATCAAGATGGTGTCACCCACAGCCATTTCCCAGTCCTTGGCATGCTTGTCATGGCGCATTTTCATCTTGCTTTGCTGACCGAGCACATGACTGGTGAGATCTTGTCTCACTTGGGAGAGCCGCGTTCACAATTCTCTCTGTAGGAACAGCTTAGCGGAGGACAACCCAGTTGTGGCGTGGGAAGTGCTTCTGTAAGACAGCAGGAAGTTACAGATTCGCTGCTGCAGAGAACATGATGGATCAGATGCAGAGGACTCTAATGCATACTTGAAGGTCTGCACAAAGTGCTTAGCTAAACCACTGGATGAAGGATGGTAGGAAGAGACCAATATCCACTGGACGCACTGCTGCAGAAATTCCTGGTATTCGGAGGATTGAAATGGTGGACCATTGTCACTAACAATTTGATTAGGGAGCCCATATCTTGCAAAGATGCTATGCATAGCATTAGTGGTGGCTTCAGCAGTAGTTGTCTTCATGGGCCCAATCACCTCAGGCCACTTTGAGTGAGCATCCACCATAATGAGATAATGGTTGGATTGATAGGAGTGTAGGAGGTATGATGGTCCTCAAACCCCACATTAAACAGCCTTGCTCAACTGTGAGTTCATGCTTGCAAGTGAAGTAGGGCTTAAGCTCAAGGGCAGGGCAGAAGTTGAGGGGCCAGCCGTCCTGGGTTAGTGACAGTGCCTTTGCCATTATTGGGTTCCTGGATGTTTCTCTAGCAATCTCAGAGGGAGAGACTGGGTGTCTGCTCAGTTGCAGGAAGACTTTATCCTCAACACTGGCATCTCTGTGGTACGTAAGCAGTAGCCTGGACAAGGCATCAACACTCACTACCTCCACAGAAGGTTTAAACTCAATTTCATAGTGGTAGGACGAGAGGAGTAGGGACCAATGCTGCTGCAAGCACTGGTGTGGCAGTGTCTGGTGCAAAAATCTTCAGCAATAGTTTGTGGTCAATGCGAAGTGTAAACTTGCACCCGAAGACGTACATGTAGTACTTGGTCACTCCAAAAATGATAGCCAGACCTTCCTTCTCTATTTGACTGTAATTCTGCTCAGACAAATTCAAGGACCTTGAAGCATGGGCAATAGGTCTCTTGTCTCCATTGGGGAAGCAGTGAAGTA
The DNA here is from genome assembly GCA_948470475.1 of Galaxea fascicularis. Classification (NCBI taxonomy): domain Eukaryota; kingdom Metazoa; phylum Cnidaria; class Anthozoa; order Scleractinia; family Euphylliidae; genus Galaxea; species Galaxea fascicularis. The sequence continues at coordinate 7,965,713 of OX419335.1, read as the reverse complement.
TGACCGCTCTGATGCCATATTGACTTGCATCACTTTCAAGGACCACAGGTAGACTGGGTCATAATGGACAAGCACGTGTGAGGATCATAGAGAATCCTTTGCCTTGTTGAAAGCTGCTTTGCACTGAGGGGTCCACTTGAAGTCTTGGTTCTTCTGAAGGAGCTGGTTGAATGGCTGGAGGATTGAGCTCAGATTATGGATGAACTTGCTGTGGTAATTGACCATTCCAAGGAAAGCTCTCAACTGGGTGGAGTTCTCAGGGCATGGCGCTTGCTTGATAGCTTCCACCTTCTCGTCAGTTGGGGAGATTTCGTCTGCTGAAATGATGCAGCCCATGTAGGTTACTGACTTCTGCATGAGTTTAGACTTGCTGAGTTGAAGTCTTAAACCATATTCATCTAAACTGCTGAGAACAGTGTTCAAATTCTTGATGTGTTGGTCGTCATCCTTCCCTGTGATCAGGATGTCATCTTGTATGCTTGTGACATTTTCCAGGCCTTGGAGGATGATAGTACACTGGAAGATTGCAGGCCGGGGATGATGCAATACCAAAAGGTAGCCTTTTGTAATGGTAGAGACCCCGATGGGTGTTGATGGTAACAAATTGCTGGCTCTCAGAGTTTAATGGAAGTTGCTGAAATGCACTCTTCAAATAAAGTTTGGTGAATCATTGTCTACCATGCAGTTTGACAAAGACATCCTCAGGCAGAGGTATTGGGTAACATGGGACCTTAATTTGTGGGTTGACAGTAACAGCGTAGTCGCTACATGACCGTGTGGTGCCGTCTGCTTTTGGTACATGAACCATGGGGGTTGCCCATTCACAGACTCCAGTTTGGCTGTAATTCCCTTAATAGCACTGAGGCCAGGCTTAAAGACATTAGGGTGAGACTGAATTGTAGTATGCAAACGTGCCTGTATGTCTTGTGGTAGGCCTGCATCAGTCACGCGGTACTGCATATTTTCCACCAGTCGAGTTTGATGTGTGAGAGCCAGTCTCTGCCAAAGAGAGATGGTCCAGAACCTTCTACTACCAGAAGTGGCACAGTTACATTCTGACCTTGGTATTTGCATTCAACATGGAATTGACCACAAACTTGGACTGGGTACCCTGTGCAGGTGCGTAGAGAAGTAGCAGAGCGTTGAAGCGGGGTGCCATTGAAATGCTTGTTGTAAGTCTTCTGTGAGATGAATGAAACTCCAGCACCGGTGTCTAATTTCATAAGAAGGAAATTTCCTTTCAACTCAACTGGTATTTCTATGCCTTTCCCCTCTCCACTGAGGTTGCAGATAGCGGCTGCAAATGGATTAACTGAATCCAAAAGGGGTCAATCTGTGGAGATTCTGGCAGTTCCACCTTGTGAACCTTCTGAGTTTTGCTTTTGGAGGCATCTGTGATGTGCCCCATTCTACTGCAGGAATGGCACCTGTAACTTCTGTATTTTCACTGGGAGCATGGATGGCCAGATTTCCCACAGCTGATGCATTCTGAAGTACTTGTATTGTTGTGCTGGGAAGAGGGTTTGTTTCCATGGCCCTTGCCAGGAGGCTTGCGAGATTTTTGTGGACGAAACGTCCGCCGGTTCCTGGAATCCAGCTTGTTTACCAGAGTTGCAGTGTTTTGGAGAACACAACATGGTCTTTCTTGGCCGCTTCCGCCCCGAGTGCAAATTTAAGTCCCCCATTGAAGGTGTGTTCTTCTGTTAGAAGTTTTTTTGAATTTCCTTACTGTGAAGACTGCAAACAAAACGATCATATAGAGCTTCTTTGAGGTGAGTCCCGAAATTGCATGTGGATGCAAGATGTTTTAAATTAGTGGCGGAAGTGGCTACACTCTCTCCTCTCTGGCTACAGTTGTAAAATCAGTAGCATTCAGCAATGACAAGAGTCTTGGGAGCAAAATGATTCTTCAGAATGGTTGCAAGTTGTGCGTAGGTTTTGGCCGATGGAGAAACTGGAGAGCAGAGGTCCGCCAGAACATCATAGGGCTTAGAACCAATCACAGATATAAGGATTCCTCATAGTTTGTCGCTCGAATCTGGTGGCACGCCGTTCGCCACAAAATACTGTTCCAAGCGCTCTAAGTGGTGAGTGATATTTGTCGAGGCTAGATTATACTCTTCTATTTTCCCCAGGCTCAACATACCTCGTACCTCATTGCCAGAAATGTTATGTTCTCGGGGGAAGTTCACACAAGAATGAAGTACATGTACACAAGATGGCAGATAGCAAGAACTGATTGTACTGATCAAAGCACATGTAAGATGCAAGAGACGGCTGTACAGCACAGGCTCAAATGAACTATTTAAATCACTATTAATCACATTTTTGTTTTCTAGCAGTTGATTGGCCTCACCTTCACAGGCAAATAATATACCTGTACATTTTAATGTAATTTTTGTTATCATATTTGTATTGGGTACTTAGATTTAAATAATCCTGCTTTGTGTTGAATTTCACATAGCCATTTTTTCTCCATCATGTTGTTTGTATTGCCTTTGCAAACAAAGCACAGCACAAATTTCATTCTGATTAAGATCTGCTATTTGAGGGAAAATTGGAGCATAAAATGACTTTTTTAACACAACTAGGTTCTTACAACTAAATATGCAGAAATGTAGTGCTATATATATAATGGAAGTGTAATGTGAGTTCTCAAACTCAAGTTAAAACAAAGGAAATCACAACTGTGAAGGGTGTTTGGATACCCGGTCTTAATTACCATAGATTTTGACAATTTTACTTCTCCATTAATTCCTTAGTTTTTGTTTCAATTGAGAAGATATATCAAACACTTGAGACAGTGTTTCATAGGCCATCCAAACACCTCTAATCCGTCAAAAATACTCCACTGCGCATCGTATTTTCAACTCTCTTCTTGGTGTTTGGATATCCCGATGAAACACTGTCTCTCGTGTTAGTATCAGGAACACTGTCTGCTTAAGAGAGGTTATTTCAGCATTTTGAAACTTCCAAAAGGTGTCTGCTTTTACGAGTTGTCCACTTACAAAAGGTTATAAATGTAGAGTTTCAAAGGAGAAATTGGAGGGACCACAGCTTGACCACAGCTTAATGACCACTTAAAGGAGGTGTGCGTGTATATGCTCTGTCTTAGAATACGCCTCGCAACCTTTTCATGCTAGTTTGCTGGTCTATTTGCCTGACCAGATTGAAAGGGTACAGAAGCGAGCCCTAAGGATTGTGTCCAGACCTTTCGTATCTAAGAAAAGCGCTTGCAGGCGCCAACTTCATGTCACTTTTTGAAAGGCGAGAACACTTGTGTATTGCTCTATTTAACCAGATTATTGAGAGTGATGGCCAGCATTAACTGGCTGGACTGTTGCCTGCGCTCAACGACACATGATACAGTCTAAGGAACAAGCAAATATTCTGTTTACCTGATATCAAAACCAAAAGGTTTCAGAATTCTTTTACAATACATTTCTCAAATAAACAACATGATTGCGTAAATTACACTTGTATTGTATTAGGAATTATTAGAAGCATATTTTAGACATCTTACAACTATGTTAAGTGTTTTTAAATGATGTATTTCATAACATATAATTCAGCGGTAAAGGTGCGAGTTGTATTTTTTAATAAATGATTTATCTTTATCTTTATCTGCAAAAAAGTAAACATTTCAGTTGAGAGTTTCGTAAACTAAAAAAATGTGCTTTGCAAATTCATGTGAATGACTGTCTTATTGTTGGATGACAGCTCATGGCAGTCCCCATTTTGCATGTATAGTATTCATAATAAACGAAACAAAGAACTTAATCACTTTCTTTTGTTTTCGCTTTAAATATAAAAGGATGCAAAGAATGCCGACGTGTGTTTTGCATACGGTTTTTCTTGAAAATAAAGCAGAAATTTGCGCAAAAAAACACAGAGTAATGTTTTTCTACTGAATCAAAGGCCACATGCAAAAATTCAACTC
>OX419335.1:7764273-7956773 GCA_948470475.1 Galaxea fascicularis | reverse complement strand
TATTAAACTTACCGACTCGAAAACAAACCACCAATTACTTCCAAAATAAGCTCCTCCGAATTAAGAGCGTCATCAGTTGTACAATATTAAAAAACCCAATCAACAGACAAACAACGGATCGAAATCCGCCAATGAGAAGAAGAGAAAATTGAAGTTGAGAAAAGTAACCAATAAAAAACAGTTAAAAGTGACCAATCATTGTAACAGAAAATAAATTCAATTAGATGTTGTTGTAAACAAGTTGAATTGACCACGTGCAAATCTTGTGATTGATCAAAGGTCACGTTGGATGCACGTGACCGATCAAAGTTCGGAGTCGCATTTAACCAACAGCGCTGCCTTATTCATGTGGGAATTAAACAACGAACTTACTATTACCAAACGTATGCACGTGATAGATCAAAGTTAAAAATCGCATTTGATAAACAGGGCTGTATGTCTTGGTGCCTGTTTACACGTGAGAAACAAAAGTAATCCATTTGACAAATAAAATTGCTCACTATCCGAAATCACCATTTTCATTGTTTAACATAAAAACGGCTTCACTTCAAGGGGAACAAATATCCAGATTAAGGATTCCTTTCCATAGCATTTTTCTTCCGTACAAATATCACTTGTGGAAACAGCCACTTCTGATTAGACTAATATTTATAGTTTTCAAATCCATCAAACATATGTTTATTTTCGTCACACAATGATCTTCCAGTTTTGACAAAATTAGCAAAGGAACAAAAACACACAAGAAAAATTACAAAACTAAGCACTCGTCCACTTCGAAACGAAATCTGATTTGCTCCCCGAGTAGGAACCGCTCAACCAAATTACCTTGATGCTGAATCAATTACGACTAGCATTATTCGTTTAACGTTTTTGCCGCTTTTCACCGCCTGCATTTTTTCCGATAATCAGAGCATTCAATCAGTTCAATGGCAAATAGTAATATGTGATTTAAAGAACACTGCTTGTTCTCAGAACGGCATTTCTTCCCCGCTAGGTTTCCCGCAGTCACACTACGGGTTGTTTGAATAACTCGACGTTTCAATTCTCAAAAACTAAATTTCATTGTTTTTAACCCTTAAAAATTCTCCTCAGAAGTGGTTGAGTGCCACTAACATAGTTCTACTTTCGTTTTCATCGGGATGACCAAATTCAAAGATGCTGAAAAATCATTGAAGGACTTTCTAGGAGGCGCAGGTTGTGTATCGCACGCAATTCAAAATAGTAAAGACACCTCCCTCGAAAACGTCAGACGTCAGGCTTTTCATTACACAGTAACTTAGTGCTGATTGGCTCTGTAGTAATTTTTATGTGGACTCCGGCTGATCTTTGCCAACAATGGGAAAGGAATCTGCTGCTCGTTTCAGCAGACGTTCATTGGGGAGGAAAGATTGCGTGACGAACCAAAAGAGCGTCTGCGAAGGAGACTAAACACACGGTTGTTATAACCAACAGGCGGCGGCCGTAAACTTGAAATACTTTCGTCCCCACCTTACTACCTTCATCATCCATCGAAACAGCACAACTCATACTTCATTCTAATCTGACTCCAGTATCTCACGCCTATTGATGTCATTCACGCATGCGTTAAATATACAAACCCTATTCTCCGGAAAGACTACCATAATGGTGGTACCCCTTGGCGTGATAGTAATAAATACATCACGCAACATGACATGGATGACGCGTGACATTCCACGCTGATGTTCCTTTGAGCATAATCGACACGCATTTGTAACTTAGTTTCAGTGCTGACCATCACTGACCACATGCTTTCAAAAACACCTTTAAAACAGGGAATTAGATTGGTCGCTGGCTGAAACAATGCCATCTAAAGAAACCTTTATTTCATTGGTTCAAGGCAGAACCACCCGACCACGGAAGAATTTCTTGAGCTTCATGCTGACATAGAGCGATTTTGTTTACACAAAATAGCCCAAAAAGGGCGCTGCGTCTTTAGAATCCTATACCAGTGTTTGGAGTAGCTTTTAGAAAAAATGCATCCTGGGTCCCTCAGCTTCAAATATTTCCATATCCTACCATTTATATGCATGATTTGTGTGTTAACACAAACACTGCTATATCCTGCTATTCCTTCAACCAGCAAATCTCCTGAACTGTTAACTTGTTTCAATAGATGTCCTCAGTCTGAGGCTTATGAAAGAAGACAAGATCCCAATGGAATGTACATGAAACACCTGCTGAAGCATGTCATGAGTGATGTTAAGGTTGAGGATGTCTTACATCAAGTGGCAGCAGGTATTAAGGGCTGTAAACTGTGCAGATGAATTTTCCATAGTGTCTGTAGGAGAGTGTGACTAGCATTTTTTCTCTTTATTTATTGTTCTGGATATTTGTCATTTTCCTTACATGAAGAATTCTCAGGTGCACATGTGTATTTGATTCCAGTGAGAACATGTCTCTTGTACAGTGTAAAATCTGAGGTAAATCTGAGATATTCTGAGAGATCTTTGAGGAAAAATTACAGTCAAAGATTCTGAAGAAATTTTAGTACAGTGTCCACAGCAGATACTTTCAACTTTCCCCAAGAATCAGACACTGTCAGCGCGGATTAGGTACATGGGACGGTCCAGTATCTGCCTTAGAGAAGTACCTCCCTAACATTGAGAGGGGTAAGATTCACCTAAATTCCCCTTCCTGCATATAACCTTCAATAGGAGATAGGGGGTGGTACTCAGTAAGTGACTCATAACAAAGTGTGATGTAATTGAGACAAAAAAAAATACCAAATATTCAAATAACTACAATTATAGCTCACTTCTTACCTTTAATCGGTGATCTATCTGTGCTTAAGTTTATTTTTCACATTGTTGCAATTTCCATTTTCCTCCTGTGGTCAAGATGTTGAAGCGGAAGTGAAAACGAACAAATGGGTGGCACGGCAACGTCCCCAATACCATACCACCACCACCAAGAACTTCAGTTTATGTGATCCTATATGCCCTGATCTTCATTCTGATGGGAGGCAAAAGTTGTGGCATGACATTCACAGTAAGTCTGGCTTATATTTGGTCTTATTATATCTCTCAGTTAGTATGCACGCTGTGATTGGTCAATTTAGTACTTCACTGTACGGCCGGCTAAATTTGAAAGTTTCCTTTTCCACACGCCTGATTAATCTAACCTCAGAGATACACTAAAGATCTTACCAAGCTCGTTTTCTCAGTCCGTACCGTAGGTTACGGATCCTTGTTTGTTCCCATTGATTTATGGCCCGCTCGCTTTGTGCTTGGGCCATAAGTGAACAGGAAAAAAACTTGGTATGTAACTTACAGTATGGACCACGAACTCAGTTAGTAAGAAGTACATGTATTTAGTTTTCTTTTATTTTCAGAGAGGGTCTTAGGTCTAAGATCAAAAAGGGAAATCCTGAATCAAGTCTTTTATCAAATGCTATTGTGATCATTCTAGATAGGGAAGGCTATGATAATCATAAATTAAGTAGCACTTTTCCTGGTACAGTTTAAATTTTGTTCTAGTTAGGAGTTGGAGTCTTTGGATATGTAAAACCTTTAAATTTGAGCATTCTTTTAAAGGCACCTTGTCAATAAATTGCACAGTCAGTTATTTGGTTTGGTTTGGTTTGGTAGTTTTTCTTAACTAGTTAGCATTGGAGAGTATGGTTTATATCTTCAAGAGAATAATCAATTTAAGCAGTAGACCGCATTTCCCACAGGTTTCCTGGTGTAATAAACTCATGTGGGATGGTGAGAGAACAGAGAAAAGCTTGTAAATCATGAGCCATAGGCAAGTGGTTTCTAAGCTTTTGGAATAAGTGTAAGAAAGTACGAGTTTACTGACACAATAAACCATAGATTTTTGACCGATCAGAGCGCACATCTCAGTTGTAAAGACTCTAGTATGTACTATGTCCATTTTTCAGTATTTTTATTGGTAATGCTATAGTTCCCATTGTCATACTTTTAATTTTTATGCAGAACTCCCACAGAAGCGAGACATTAAGATTGAATCAGGCATTAGGATAGAGATCAGCTTTGAACATCTTAATTGGCTGTCAAATGCAATTAGACTCTGTTTAAGAGTGACTGACCTTGGCGAAGCTGCCATCTGTGAACCCAGCTTGGTGTTAGAACACCTGCCAAGGGTAGGTTTTTTTCTCCTTTTTAACTTGGAAAATGGCTGTATCCCAAATTTCCTAGTTGTAGGTGTGAGCCTCATTTCACTCCTTCATGATCACTGCTTCCTTCAAAGACTCAATAATGCATAAAATGTAACACAAGTGTCAGTCTTCCCTTTTGGAGCTTTCAGTATTGTTCCCCAAAAAAGGAATCAAAACAATATATCAAGATTTTTATAATATTATTTATTTTTTGAGTTAAGTGGCCCACATTGTTTCAAAATATTGTAATGTAAAATTCCTGAGCAACAATAAAATTATTAACAACTGTAAATCTGTGGTCAAGTTAGTCCTAGTCCTCTTTCAAATCACAGGACAAAACAATAATAAAATAAGTTAATTGTTGCATCTCATTTCCTGTCCTATACAAATCACATAAGATTTCTTGAGATGAAAAGTTTTGGCAGAAACGTCAGAAGACTACCCAACATGAAAAAGTGACAAGATTTTGTTTAGAGAGGGTAACATGTAAAAGTGAAAACACTAACTGTGCGAATCAAAAACTTGGAACAATTTGATTCGATTTTGACATTTCCCATTGTGCAGCAACCAGTCAGAAACAATATGAAACCACAAACTGATTACTTTTAATGTTTGCAGTTAGTTTTCTTGTATATGATTGGCTTTTTACTTGAAACAAAAAAACATTCCATAAATATTTCTAGTGTTCACAGTTTTCACATGTATTTTCACAGTAATATAACCTTGTGGCCCTCAAATTTAAAATTCAAAGAAAAAATTATTTGAATCAGCAAGTCATTACATGGACAACTTACCGCAGTTATTTCTTTCTAATTTCTTTTGTTTTGTTTTTAGGATGTGCAGCAACCTCATTTCCATCCATCTACGACCAACATTTTGAGACAAGTTGTTCAGGTATTAAAGCGTCTTATTCTTTATGATTGTGTTAATAATAATAATAATAAATAATAATAAATAAATAACACTTATAGCGCTTGTCCGCATGCGTTCTAATAATACGGGTAATAATAATAATAATAACAATAATTAGCCTTATTATTTAAGTCTCAAATCTTTCTAGCTGAGCACAGATGCTAAACTCAAATCAAATCAAATCACATCAAATCAAAAGTTGGTTTTTGGGGAGTCAAGGGGAAAAAGTGGAGAACCTGATGGAAAATGTCTCAGAACCGTGTTGAGAATGGACAAACTCTGTCCTCTTATAATGTTGAGTCCAGGATTCGAACCTGGGACACATTGTTGGAAGGCAAGCACTCTCACCACTACAGCAACTCTGCTCCTTGGGTGTAATAATTAACCAGGAACCAGTGATATGTGACCACCAAAACAGCAACCAGCTTTTGAAAGCTTGAGCTTGACTAAATTAGACCAAATTAGGAATAGGAGGTGTTCTTTACTTTAGGATGCCCAAAAGTTTTCATGTGCAACCCACCTCTCCAAGGATTAACGAGACCCTGGATCAAACATGAATAAAGTAATTAACTCATTGGGAAGTTTTAAATAGTTTGCATGACCATGCAAAGCCATAGATTAATAGCCATGAGTGGGTTTTTTAAGATTTTCAAGTCACAACCATATTTGGTAAGTCACGTGACCAGAACAGAAAAAAGCCTAAAACTCGAGCAGCATACACTTCTGAATATCAAAAATGGTGCCAATGGTGCAAAACTCTATGAATCAATTTATTGAAATTTGCATTACATTAAATTCATACCAGAAAAAAAAAGTGTTTTTTAAAATACAATCCATAAAAATGCCTTGGCAACAACGTTAAGTCTGTAGTTAAGTTAGTCACCCCTTAATATTATCATTTAAGGAAAGGTGGACCCTTTATATTTATTATATCTGTTAACTTTGTGTCCTCATAATGTCAAAGGTGTACTATTTAAAGGACTTGCACTATAAAATTTGCTTTCATCAGAAGTCACCAGAGGTTCAGGATGGGACTGTTGCACGGTGCTTGCCTACAAGTAGTGAACAGGAAAGACCTGCTAGATGCCCTGTTGAGAGCATAAGTGACATCTACAACATACAAAGACTGAAGGTAATTACAAGAGAAAGCTGCAGAAGTACCATTTAGTATCTTTTATTTACAACTCACTGATTAAGGTCTGTGTCCTCTCATCTGGCAATTCACTTAACACACTTAAAAAGGAAAAGTCTTGCAAATTTATGTTGGTCCTCGTCACCAGAGTGCAACTTCTCCTGGAAAGGAGGCTATTATGTCGCAGCATATACCTGAGCAGATTAATTTGATAATGCTAGATTTTGGGTAATGTTAAAACTTTGTTAGAGGCATTGAGGATAGTGCCTTCTCTTTGGAAGGATGGCAGGGCAATGAAAAGCCCAAAATTAATTTCTTTCTTGAAAGTACACATGTCCAACCAAGTTTCTAGTTTGGTCAGACAAAACAGAAATGTGGTCAGACATTTATCATTAATTCCTTATTATTTGGTAAAAATAAATTTGTTTGGACATACCGGTAAGAAATCTTAACTTTGGTCAGACAAATATTATTATTTGTCCTCTCAAAGTTAAGATTCTGTAGCCTTGTAGGTGTGGGATGATTTCACTTCTTCGCCCTTAAAGATTTTGTGAATCTGCTGACCACAGAAAATGCTTGGCAGACTAGTGACTAGCAGGCTAACTGTACGACCAAATTACTATCATGAAAACGGCCAAATGAAAAAAAAAATCATCAAGGTTCTTCAAACAGCTAACGAAAGACATTCAGAAGAAAAGGAACCTTCTTTTGATAATTGTGGTTCAGTAATTAGGCCTGTTACACTTAAATTTGACCCTTCAAGAGAACAGTTTACTCAAAATTGAATTACTCCAATAATTGAATGTACATCTCATGGTAAACATGTGCTACTTTAGACATTTTCCTCTCTTTGGAATCAAAGATAAATGTCTGATATGACGACAATTCCATTGTAGAGATCATGCAGTGGAGACATGTCTGGACAGAAAATTGAAACATACCAAATTCAAATGATATTATTTTATATAAGCTTAACTATTCTGAAGTGTAGTTTATTTCTAAGGCAAGGGCTAAACTCTAAACAAAAGTTGAACTAAAATTATTGAATTCCTTCAGTTTGACAAAACAAACTGTCCATATGCCACACAAACTAAAACCTCCTGAAAAACAATGATTATAAAAAATAATAAAAATAATATAAATAATTATTGAAATACAATTGACTTAAACTACTTACTAAGTATTAATCTTGCTAGGATGGCCATAAAGGCCACTTTCTAATTTTCCAGGAATGTCTTTTTCACGAACAAACACACCGCAAAAACCCAACCAAGTTTCCCATGTCTGCATTTATTTAATATCTTTTGCTGATAAAGAAATCCCTCTGTTGGTCAGCAAATTGGCATGAACCTGCAGGTTATTAATTTGACTCAACCACGACATTACATACACCAACATTGCATAACTATAGCTTGGTAATTTTTTATTAATTTTTTTCTCAGCAACCTCTGGCACTGACCATTACTATCAAGTACAGTCTCAAGGGTTCCCACATAGAAAGAACCAAGCACACAGTGGAGGTGTTCAACTGCAAAGAGTTTGGAATTGCTGCAGCTTTCTTCAAGGACTGAAAACTCTGTATCTCTCTTTGAGAACAAGACATTTAACCTAATGATTGCACTACAAGTGTGTACATAAGTAGAGATATAATTTTATAGTATTGTTGGGGATGTATCTGTTATTGTTAATGTGCCTTATTTACCTAAGCCATTCAACAGGTCTTGTATAGATAAACAGCCTTCTTGGCCTGTGTATTTAAATCAATACCAACAACTTTCATTTGTAGGGTTTTGCTTTTCGGCCGGTGACGTGTGATTTTTGGCAACTGTGCGCCAAAGAATCACTGTTGTTAATAAATATTTTCGCAGACGCGTCCATACATCTCTGCCTGCTTTGCTCAAGTCAACAGCAACTTCATTTGAGAAGGAAAACCCTGATTTGTGTTTTTTACTTGTAAGTATTCAGTTGGTGGCAATTTTGACCATCAACTTTTATTAGTGACTACAACTGGCAACATATGGCTAGCTATGGAAACTATCAGACAATAAAGATCTCCAGGTTGACAACATGAGCATTTCTTTTCTGGTGATAGCTTTTCATTGCTAAGAAGAACCGTTGACTGTTACCTGGACTTAATTTATGCTGAAACATGGTTTAACCGCCAGCCAATGTATTTAGTTTACGTAACGTTTACTTTGATAGGAGATATTACAATTACTAAATCTAAAATTATGGTGGGTAGCAACTTCTCCAAAATTGCAGAAATACACTGTTGGTAATTTTTTTCATTGTTACTTAATGTTTTTTTCTCACATGCAAGATAATTGTCACTTTTAGAATTTGACTGTAACTCATATACAACAATTTTATATTTAATTTTCTCAACCAAGCTCAAGCATAACCAGATTCCATTGTGGTGTTAAAAACATGCTCATTGCTTTTTTCTCGATACTGATGACTGCAGCTGAAATAAGGAAAACTGGGGCAATAATAAAAATATTATTATTGTTTCATGTTGTTAAAAATCAAAGCATAAATGAAACGATCCCCTTAGGCAGGGTTGTTAGAAGAAGCTTGCACTGGGTACCAGCATTGTGCCCACCTTTGTGGTTAATGTGTTGAAATGGGCAAACCAAAGAACGTAAGGGGTACCTGAATATTTATCATTATCTCGATATCCCTAATTCAGAAAGTTTGAACTTTCATCCTCAAATGGTGAATTTAAAGGCCATGGTTAAGATACTTATTGACCTTAACCCTTGATAACATTCCAATAGTGATCACCACCTAACTTCTCCTTATCATACAGGGCATGAGAATACAGAAAGTAATCACCAGGGATCAGTTGATTTGATGTTTACACAAATTCTCCTTACATGAAGCATATGAAATATCTGAGCATTGTAAGGAGAATACAAATGTTGATATAATTATTGGGGATGAAAGGGTTAAGTTGCAAGTCATGTTGAGATCTAAAATGATAGCATTAAGTACAAAAAACAGAACAAGTATTCATGTTTTTATTACAACCTTAGCAATAATAAAGCTATAAAAATTCAAACAACTGCACTGACCTGTGTTTTTCCTATCCTGGTTTTCCATGGAGACCAGGGGTCTAAGTTAATGAAGAGCTTATTAAAAAAATGTACATGTGATACTGTAGCTGTGGAGTGATATTTGGAATTAATTTATTTGTTTGTTTGTTTTGTGGTGGTGGGGGAGGGAATGGGGGTCTTCTTTGATATCAATTTGTTTAAGAGAGAGAGAGACCCGTGGCCTTAGGGTAGTCATAGCGACAGATGGGGTTGGTTATTCTCAGAAGGAAGAGAAAAAAGTGCAAAGTATGGCATACAGATAAGGTCATGTCCACATAGGGAACAATTTACAAAAGTGAACATACCTTTCAGGGCACCTTAGTGCTTACCACACTGACAAAATAGGCAACATTTGAAGCACCTCTATCTTGAGCTTCTCTGGTAAAGCACCATCTGACATCCATATATGGAGCAATGTGTTATTTACACCATAATTCACCACTGTTCTTCTTCCATGCTGGTGGACAATGGCTCTATAAACTCCATTCTGTCCTGAGCTACATGTGTGTAATAGGACCCAAGATAGACTGGATGGTTAAACATAGCATAGCTAAAACATTGTGGAAATCTCTGTACAGTCAACTCTCATAAGCGACCACCCTTAGTGCACGACAAAGTGGTAGACATAGTCCAAATTGTCAGGATTGGCGTACCAATTGGTTACGATGTAAGAGATGTAGCTGTAAGGTAGCTTTTTTATCGCAAGTCAAAACTAGTTTTCTACAAATCCTTGGCTACTGAACCTCAAAAATTAATAATACTGTCCATTTCCACCAACCTTCCCCAAGTCCTTACCTTGAAAGTGCACAGTCAGCCTTCTACCTGAAATTTCTTTTGTTTCAAGTGTTTAACTCATTAATCTTTGCACACATCTCTAGGTAAAGCATAAATTTACCTGCTGAAAAGAGGAAAAGAGCCCCTATTTTCTGTATCCATTTGTCTCATGAAAGGTTGAAAAAATATAATTACCCTGACCAAGATATTTTCCATCAGAAAATTAAAGAACAAGGACGTTGAAGGGATTAATGGAAGTTGAGGTAAAGGGATGCAAAATGTTCACACACCTACTCCCACCACCCCCATAAGGAAACCAATGCACAGCTAAAGGGTAATTATCGGCATGTCTTGATAACTCTATCCAAAGCAAGCCCAAAAATAAAAACTGACTTGGAAATAAAATCAACTGGATTATGCAGTATTTTACTGCATAACCTTTTTTTATTCCCAGTTATCAAGTACAGTTAGAAACGAATTTGTCCAAAGCTGGCCTATTTGCTTAGTAATGCTAATAATATAGTTACATTATCCAATCTTGCATGTAATTAACTGATAAAATTTAGTTGATTTGTTTCTTAATTAAACAATACTAAATACTATTGTTTACTGTAAATGCCAAAGAAAGTTAAGATCGTTGTCTCAATATTTGAATTCAAACGACAAAAATAAGAATTTATATTGAGCTGATTATAAACAATTGAAATTCAAAGCTCCATCTCAAAAAATGCATGTTCCAATATTGGCATGTCTATATTTAAATATAAAAAATAAAAAGTAAAAATTTCTTTAAGTTTTGAATCTTTTGATTCTCACCCTCTGTGACTACATTTTATAGAAAATTCATGTATATACCCTTAAAAATTCACTTTCTTTTTTGTCTAACACTCACAAGACAATTAGGACTAATGAAAGACATGAACAGGTCTGTGAAAAAGGCCCTAACTGACTTCAAGTAATCCATGGGCTGGCTCAGCAAATGTTCCTCAGGAACTGACAAACACTCAACAATACTGAAAATTTTTGTCCCCCTGATACAAATGGGTAATCACTGAACCCTAACTTATATTATAAATCAAAAATAAAAACTGCCATCTAATCAAGAACACAATCAAAACTTTGCACAACGCTTGTTATAAACTGTATATGCACCCATTCATTTTGTCATTTTTAAGGTCTTTACAATCTCTGGTAAGCTGTTGTCTCACAGTTTGTTATAATGCCTTCACCATTTGTTTGTCAAATAACTGAAGCATTCAATGAAATCTTGAAAATGATACAGATAACGGTACACTTTTAAAGTTCTGTAAAAGCACAACACCACCATTCTAGCAAGAAATTATTCAGTCTTTGAGACCTACTATCATTTTTATGCTTGTTACACTGCACCATGTTAAACTGTAACTGATGTTCAAGAAGTGAAATTCTAAATGTGTGTGTGTTCTGCAAAGTTACCAAGACTTACCTACCCATTCAGCCATTTACTGTAATCAAGTGCACATTTCATACAAAATTACACAGGAGATGTTTTCTAATAACAATCTCTTTCAGCTTGGTACTTCCTTATTTTCCTTATTAATAAACACAATGCCTCCATCTTGGGCCTGTCCAATCATTTCTTAGAAAAATTGGACCTTCGAGGGTTTTAGACAGTACTTTGAATTGATACCCTAACACCGCATTTAGCTTTTAAAGCTCGTAGAATTTCATTTGTGATTTCCTCAATGGTTTGATTAACTGAGACTTTGACTGCAGAGTACAAATCACAGTTGCTTGGTTCCTCGAGAGTTTCAAACTGTGAATCCAATAAGTTTGAAGGCATAAAATGCTCTTCCCGCTTCTCCATTCTTTCCTTAATCAAGTCCTTGGAACCTTGTAGTAAGACTACCAGGCAGTAAAAAGGTAATGGGTTTTGGAGCTTCTGTCTTTTATCTCCAAATGAACAATAATTTTTGTTTCCAGAACTTGCCTCTGCTCCAAGAATAATTGTTTGTCTGTACTGTTCCTTGAGAGCAGAACATGCAAGAACTCCAGATTCAGATCGCTTGGTCCACCTACAAGTGAGAAAAGAACAGGAAATGTTACTTGGAAACAAAACACACCTATCAAAGAAATCTCGATTTGTGAGCAAGTGCTCTAAAAGAGATGACAGTCTCGCCAATCTAATACAAAAAAAAAAACAATATATTGTAACATTATCACTATTCCTGTTGCAAAACCTATCAATGGCAATTACTGTCATGACTGCCTTCAGTCACTGCATACTTAAAAGGGCACTGTCACGAAGATACCTAAATTTTTGGTCCACATCGAATCCTGAAATTAACTGTAAGGAATTTAACCCATGTATAACGTCATGTTTAAACGTCTTAATGAGGAATTAGCCTTAATTGGCAAAGAAAATACAAAAATTTAGCCTATATTTTTCAAATTGTAATCCATTTCCATTGTTCCAGTTAACTTTCAGAGTTAGGGAGTCACGGAAAATTTTTAAGGGGTCATAAGACACGGGTCTTCCCTAATTTTCTTACTTAACAACTCTGTGTGTCGGGTCAGGGAGCCAGATTTCTCGGGTTTTTGACCCGAGACCCGCTGCTTATCTGGAACACTGCATTTCCATCCAAGTCATTCGTTGCAAAAAAACCTTGTGAACGGTTTCAGCACACAAATATACCAATTGTCAATAAAAATGGACCATTATTTCAAGGTTTCCTATCACACAAATACAGATTTTAATTGTTCAAAGAAATGCTTAAATCCGTGACCATGCCCCTTTAAGCAACCTCATGGCTTTGACTGTATAATTAAGATTGGCTACTGAGTAATGCAATCATGCATACCTTTAGCTTGAGTATCAGGCCCTATCGGGGAAGGAAGAGGAGAAGGGCCTGACACAAAGCCATTGATTCGCTTGTGTGCAACATCCAGATTCTGGATGTTACGCTAATAGACCTTTTTAGCTTGTCGATTTTGTTTTTCCAATGTAGACCATGTGATCTTCCCAAGGGAATTTGCTTTTTGTCTTTTCATAAATTAGGCGTACATGTGCATGTGAATATAGCGAAATTTCAAAGAAACAGTTCTCTAGGGTAACATCAAATGGTCTACAATGGGAAAACAAAATCTACAAGCTAAAAAGGTCTATTGGTCAAAAGACAGTAAGAAACGTCACGTGGGTCAACTGGAAGTCAAGCTTCTAGCGCATGGGTTACAGATGCCATATTGAACTCTCATGACACATGACAGTTACCGGAAGTGATTTTGATTGGCTAATTATAACACACGCTCTCTGGGGGTGGAAGGCTTCTGAGAAGCTGTTTGTGTCAGGCGTTTCTTCCTTCGCTTTCTCGCTCTTTTTGCCTTCCCCACCCTAGAAATGCCTGATACTCAGGCTAGCATACCTTTCAATGACTTTGTTCAAAGCAAGAAGCCAGGGTTGTCTGTCCTATAAAATAAGATAAACTTTTTAGGAAATTTAAATAAGATTAAATCATAATGGTGGCCTGAGCGAGACAAAACATGACAAATATGGGGGAGCTAGAGAATGGAGGATCTGCAGGCCCATTTTCTCTATTTCAAGGCTCACTACAATTCTAAATTCTGTTACCATCCTCGCTGTTTTATCATTGGCTTTTCACTCTGAAGTGATTTTCTTCTTAAAAAAATTGGTGTCCACCCCTAATGAGCTCCAACAACGAAAGAAATCCCACAGGTTGTAAACAGTAAACTTAAAACATTAGTGCAGCAGTGTAATAAGAGAGATATACAAAGTACAGATGAGCTGTGTATAGATCGTTTTACATGACATCACGGCAGCCATGTTGGTGCACAAAAACAAAGGAACAGCGGCCATGTTGGTGCACAAGGCTAACCCTCTGGGAATTGAACTCTATTTTTATGCAAATACTTTCTTTGGTTTCATTGAACCAATATGGCCACTGATCATGTGACGAATATATTTTTAAATTTCAGGCGTCACCATTTGGGATTTCATGATATCAATAATATTGGTTACAGCTTTTGTCAGGAAGTCAGTGAAGCAGAAAATCAACCAAATTATGTCATAAAATCCAAAATGGCAGCACCCAGGAAATTAAAAAATGGAAATAAGCATTTATTTAATGATACCCAACTTTTTTGCACACTTCAGATATTTCCATGATTTCACGTAAATTTTGGAACCTAGTAATCCTTTCCAACAATTTAGCGTCAATTTGTTGTAAAAGTGGAGGAACCCCCTTTAACAAACCGTAGCAGAGGGGTGTGAACTTTAGACTTCCAATAAATTTATTGTCAACAATAAACCTTCAGAAGGCTCAGTTGTTTTATTTTAAAATGATTCCAATACACAGCTCACCTGTACTCTGTATATCTCTGCTGCACTATTTTTTTAAGTTACTGTTTACCACCTGTGGAATTTCTTTTGTTGCTGGAGCTCACTTAGCACTCAGTTTCTCGTGGGAGAGGACATTTCATAAAATTACTGTACAACAATACAATATGATACGATATGATATCCTTTTTTATAGAGGGTATAGACATGTTAACCCAATGAGAGTTTTCTAACACATGGCCCTCTAGGTCAGCACTAGGCCAGTGTTCCTTATGTCCCAAGTGGTTCTTTTATGTCCCACAGAGTCAATTTGTGAAGAGTTGTGAGACGGGACCTCCCGTTTTATCGTCCTTATCCGAGATGATTAGAAAGTCTAACATTTGCAGATGTCATTACAAAGGTAGCACTTTCTCCTCAGTTATTTAAAGACCCTATAGTACAGTCAATTACCTGATCAGTTAGAGGGATTCCCTGCTTCATCTTCATAATGTTTCCTCTTGAATGAAAGTGATCAGCATCCACAAAGGGGCACGATAACTGTCATATATATGAGTGGATAACAATCAGAAAAAAAACATGCCTTGATTGAAATACTCATCTTACAGGAATCCATGCTTCCACTTGTCCTACATGTACACGTAGATTTGTTTTGCTTCCTGTTCCAATAAATTATTATTTTGGATCATAGTTCTGGGATATTCTGGATTTTTAATTTTTAATTTTAATTGATGGTTTAGATTTTCTTTTCAAAACTTTGCCCTGTGAGACCCAACAGCCCCACCCTACTTGCAACCACAGCCCCAAAAGGGGGACCATGAGAGCGAGGGGACAATGTGGGCTGAAGGAAAAGATATTTCCTGAACCATGCATGCAAAGATTTTAGAACAGTTGACCGCTGAGATTAGCAGAAAACCCTAAGGAACTTTACTTAAAAAACTTAATACCTTTTTAGCCAAGGCACGGGCCACTGTTGTTCTGCAGGGCAAAAGAAAAGAACTAATTTAGAACACCAGTTGCATATTTTCTCAAGTCACATCAGAGTTGTACATGAGGGAGCAGGGTTGGCGCAGTGGTGAGAGCACTCGCCTCCCACCAATGTGGCCCAGGTTCGATTCCTGGAGTCGACATCATATGTGGCTTGTGTTTGTTGCTGGTTCTCTACTCTGCTCCGAGAGGTTTTTCTCCGGGTACTCCGGTTTTCCCCTCTCCCCAAAAACCAACACTTCTAAATTCCAATTCGATCCGGATGCAGGACCTCCCTGAAAACACCTTCGCGGTGAGTGGAGCTTCCTGGGTAAATATATTCATTTACTTATTTATTTATAACAAGGAAAATTCTAATGTTTTTCATGAAAATTATTGGCCTCTACTCTCAGTGAGAGGTGAGAAGAAAGAGGTTGGCAAAAAATACTAACATGCACATTCTCGTATTACTTTTCAACACATTAACCCTTAGAATCCTAAGATCAAAAGTTATATTCTCATTGTTTGTCCCTACAGATTTCTTTCTCAAGTAGTAGGGAGAAATTGTTAAAAGATCAAGCAAATTCATCTTGTGTGACCCTGTCCTTAATTCTCGTGACCACTCTGTTTTATTAAGTGTTGATATTACAAGGAGAAATTGGATGCTGATCACTCTTAGGGTTTCATACCTTGAGTGCAGTAACAAAAATTAGTAAAAACAGTTTACCATATTATATTGGGAGGGCTTGGCATCAAGGCCTGGTAAAATATTCTTAATAGACTTGATAGAATTAAATTTTACAGTCAGACAAGAGTACATGTAAATGTAGTTTATTACGGGTGACTTACTTTCCACTTCCACAGACTCCTGTTATCAGCACAACAACCATGATGATAAATGGTGATATCTACCTTCTGTGACAGAAGTTAAATCAACCGCATCTAATCTTCAAATGAAAAATAAAATAACTTGGCATGAAAACTAATGATAACTCAAAAAATGTTCAAAAGATGTTCATCTCCTTTTTTAACTGTCACACAGTTCTTGTACTGTTAGTAGCTCTTACAGCTGAATTGCACAGTCTTGAGCCATTTCAATCTGAGAACATTTAAATGCAAAACTCTTACAAATCTTAACCAATAACACAGAATTTCACCAAGCTAGCTAAGAGTGATCACAGCTCTCAGTTCAATCAACAGTCAGACATAATAGTTTATCTCTGGATGTCAAGGATAGTTATTTAACAGCAGGTTGAAAAGCCATGTCAGCTATCATTGCAACTAATACAGCTGTAAATGGTCATAGTTGTGAAAAAAGTCTAAAAAACTACAGCTTGAGTGGAATTCAAACCTGTGACTTTAGTGACTACAGAGCTCCACCAAGGATAACAAGCCAACTATGAGCTGATCAGTCAACGCTCAAATTTATTAAGTGTACCACTAGCCATATTTGGAGTACACCAAGTAAACAAAGAAGCCAAATGGATCTACGTACACCCAGCATGTGTACACAAACACATACGTAGAAAAAAAAAACACATACGTCAAAAAAACAGAGTGCGTAACTGACTCATTAGATTCTTCTAGTATTGTTGACTGCAGGCTTAAACCTGAATCCACTATAGCTATTTTATCATTAACGATATTTTGAAAACTTAAGGGCACAACACGTCAAATACACACAAAGGTCAAAAGCAACCAGCTTTAGGCCTTTGAACCCACTTCCTAGTTTCCTGAAATGTGTCCTTCCACTGTTTTTTAATTAATGGCAATAGAACTATGCCTGCTGGTAAACTGTAACAGGTCACAGACACAAAAGGACAAACTCCATCACCCTTGAGCAACAAAACTAATTATTTGAACCTAATACACACTTCTAGACTGTATTTTGGATTTTGACACCTTGTAGTCATAACAAGGCAAATCTACAAAGGAAAAACATCCACCAGCCTTGAGCCATGGCTGTGAGATTTGAACCTCCTGGATGACAACTGTCTTTATCTTCAACTACAATTGCTGGTATTGTTTTGAATTTTAACACCTTGCAACAATAATATATCACATATGGCATAATCAAAGTGTTTCACTTTAACTACAAAACAACCTCAGTCTACTAAGAGAGTAACTTTAGCCTTTACTCGGACCTGCATGATATCTTACAAAAAATGGTGTATCCTTCATTTTGCTAAGCAAAAGAAATTCTCCATTTTAGAGATTCTTTGTTTTAGGGATTTCCCAATTTAAGAGACTCCCTGTTTTAGATATTCACCATTTGCTGTTTCTTATTTCCCATTGCCCATTTCATTGCCTAGAGACAGGTATACTGAAACACAACTTTAGAATAAACTAAGATAAACAATCAACAAACAACTTATTCCAGCATACATCTACTTTTCAGCATCTAAAGTTACTTTCGATTTTCTCACGTGTGTTCATTCCACTTGTTCAAAAGCCATGCTCAATTGCACACAGCTCTAAGCTTCTGTTCAAAAGCTATTACAAGATCCCATTACAGATTTTACCTTGTTTTAGAGAGGTGGACTATTTAGGTTCAAACTGTTAAATAAGAGGCAAAACAAAAAAGGAAATGAAAAAAAGAGAGAAACCTAAGAACAGCTTGCTGTACTTTAAACCCAGATTTACTGAGGTGAGAGGCAAAAACTTGCTGCTTGGCCACACAGACCACATCATTCAAAATATTGTGGTGACAGTAGTCTTTCTAATTAAGTAAATGACTAAATGCACCAACTGAGAGATGGATAGTTTTCCTCATTGTTTAAGAATGGAAATGCTTATCCAACTGTTTAGAATTGACATTTGGTCAGGGAAACCTCCAAAAATGATTTGTCAAAGTATATTTTGCATAAAAATTGAAACAGAAATGAACGAAAGCTTTGAAAACAACTTTCCAGGATGGCCAACCTTCTAATGTACAGAAGATTATGCAAGTCATGTGGACTGAAGTCAAACAAGGAAATTTGCAACCCTGTCCTAGTGTTGTATTCTTTCCTGTTTGTTCACTTGTTGTGCCGATCTGATGTGATTTCAGCAGGTTATCCTTTTCCCCATTTCCACTGCTAAGAGAAAGGAAAGGTCCTTTCCATTAGCTGTGGAAACTTGAAAAAGGAGAGACATCAGTTGAGTGTTCACTGATATAGTGACCAATAATCACCTGCTAGTGTTGGACGAGTATTGACCAACAGGTGCCTTAAGTAAACATGATCTGAAAACATTGCAGTTCTTTTCTGTAGGGAGTGAATCATTGAATTCTTGCATCAATGTTTAGTTTGGCAAATCTGATTCCTTCTGAGTCGGTGATGTGTTACTCATCGAACATTTGTTGCTTATTGTGAGATAAGTCTAGTGAGTAATCAATCAAGCGACAAGCTCATTATCCCTGGTTTTGCAAGACACAATCCTTGACTCAACTCTCAATAGCTGAGCCTTGATCCTCAATACTCGAGGGAGTCGAGTATCAAGGTTTGCCTCAAGAATCGAAACTTGAAAGGGACCGTCAACTTTTAACTGATACTGTATACTTCTGAGATTTAGGAATTTAGATGGTGAAGCGTCTCTACACTAACAACACTGAGACAAGCACCCTCAGAAAATGCACTGATCAAAGAAACTGTTTGCCTAAAGGGGTGTTTTCTGGTTCATTGGGTGGAAGACACTGGTACAGATTCCTCTGTTCTTCTTATTAAGGCTTATTAAGCCTTATTTAGACTTTGACAAAATAATTTATTTTGAACTTTTGAACTCAAGAAAAAAACAATTCCTGACAAATTAGATTGAGAGTTTGGTAAGCAAAACGGTGCCCAAAACTAAATTCAAGACAGTCAGTTCCCACCCTTGAAGAAACCTTGCTGTTTAAAACTGAAATAGTTTAATGACCTTAACGAGTTTAAATTATATCATAAGAAATTGCATCTGTTATCCCAAACCACTGTTAAAGAAAAATACTCCTTACACTTTTCCCCTGCCATCAATAATGACCAATTGCTAAAAAAAATGTGGGGTTAGGATTCCAGAATTGCAATGCTGCATGTTTGAGTTGAACAAATCACCACCTGAAAACATTTTCTGAGGGGTAATAATTCCTAAAGTTTAAATTAATATTTTTCACGAACAACAATTTTCCTGTCAACAATTACGATTCTCGCACAGAAACAATCAAAATCATTCTGTAAAAAGCATGATTTAAGTTTGTTTTATGTATGAAAATGTAAAACCTAAGATAAAATTTGGTTATGCAAGATTCATTGATACACTGTATTTGTAAACAAAAACCTTTTTCTCTAATCTCATAAATTTAGGGTAAAACAAAAAAAAAAGCTTTACTAGTAAACAGTACCAAACCAAATTTTCTTGCATTAATTCTTTGTGTTAGCAAAACAGCTTCTTCATTCATTTTTGCTCATAACCAAGACACATTTTGCAATGAGCTGCGAATTGCTCCTAGGTTTGAGTAGCCAATCAAAGCATGCAAAAAATGCTCCACTGTTTGAGTATACTAAAAATTAGAGAGTCCTCTTAAATGCCTAGGGCCTAAAAAACATATTCTGTTGGGGTATTACTGGTACTCAGAAAAAAATTTTTTTTTTTGCTTTCTCTTTAAGCTGGACATTAATGTTACTGACAGATCCATGTAAAAAAGAGGTCATAATTTTTAAAAGGGCACACATTAATAGACAGGTTCAGTAAAGATAATAATATAAATTTCTTTTCAGAACTGAGTTGTCTCGAAGGACGTCCAGTACACATCAAGACATGACATTTATTTCCGGCTCAAGAGAGCAAAATAAAATGACTTGTAACCTAGTGATTAACAGACATCTATCAATACTTGCCCGCAAACCCTGAAAGGGAACTTGGGAAATCTTTTAGTCCAGAGTCAAATGTCCATAACATCTATTGCTTTAACCTTACGTCAAAGCACAAAAAGGGAGCAACTTCAGAATACCCGGCCACTTCTGACCACTATTGTCTTCTTGTAGCGGCATCGTTTGAAGAACGAGACAGATAACAATACACACTATTCACATGCAAATAAGTGGACAGGTATTCTGAAGTTTAGCCACACGGAGCAACAAATAAAGCATAACATTGACATGCAGTATACATTTATTACAAACAAATGTATGACAAAATATTCCAGCTGAGTATTTTGCAGTTGAATTAAATAGGATCACTTGTGGTGAATTTAAATTAACAGTGACTACACTTTGTGAATGCTTTCAAGTAGTTAAATATAGTTCATATATTTAATCTTAAATATAAGAGCTTACTAGATTTTTCGCTAATATCAAGTGTACACTCGACGTTTTTTCTCCCATTCTTTTCGCAAGGTATACATCCTGACCTTTCCAAGTCAAACAGTAAAAAACTTAACATTCGTCTTTTCCAGGCCAAGTTTGCATACATCTACAAAGGTTTTAGAGGGAAAAAAATTGTATGACGCTCAGAGCGGGAGAGAAAGAAAACGATGCAATGATTTCTCACCTATTAAATTCTGTACAGTGAACATTAATGCTTACTTCAAACAAGAAATGACCAAAATGCACCTGATCCCATCTTTTCACAAAACAGCATCACTAAAAAACAACTGTAAATACCACTCTAGGTTTCTAAGTCCGTTCAATATGGAGAAGCAATTAACGGTATTAAGATCAAGATTAAGAGCTCGGGAAGTCTGTGCTAACTCAAATAAATATTTTCTGATATGATTTAAACTATTGGAGTTAAATATAAAATAAAAATAAGCTTATGGTAACAGGTAAATGCCTATGTGGCCTTTTAAACAGTTCGGCTCGCGATCGACAACACGCGGTATCACGCTATAAGCTTTAAGCTTATAAGCGTAAAAGTCGTAATTGCCGTCGAGTAAGCAACGACAGTTTTGAGTATAAACAATTTTATCGTAATGAGCTTAACCAGTGGGAAGTTCTCGTATTGCTGTTAAAGTAAAGTCAAAACTCCATAAACGGTGTTTTTGTCAGCAATATTTCCGATTAATTAGCGGTTTCGAAAGCACGTTGGCGATCTTATAAGGAATCTTTCCAGAGCGTCCTTTCTCTTGACAGAACAACTCTTTCAAAACCCATTTTAAGAAATAAAAACGAAGTAAATTCGATGTTAGAAGATTTACGCTTACCTGAAACAAAGTAAACGCCAAATAGAGAAATCGATCTCTATCTTCGCAGCATCATTAAGCTTAACAATCTCAGGAATTGTCGTCTGAAGTAATTGGACAATAAATGTAGGAATTACTTGATGTTCAAACACGCAGCGGGGAAAACATGCATATAAGTGTTTCACCCTAAAACGGGGCTTCTCCGTCGTAAAAAGCTGTGAAAATGGTCCACAGAACCTCTCACCATGAGGATGAAAAGCTCTATTTCTTGTTCTGGCTCCGATCCGATCACTAGCAAGCGCTATTCATACCCAGGACTCGCGGCGGGATTTCGCGGCGGTGAGTCCATTCGTGTTGTTGTTAACCGCTGACATGGCGGAATTCGCTGAATCATCGGTGTTCGGATGTTTCGCTACAAAGTCGTTTCGCATCGAGTTGATTCGCCACAAATATAAGTAGATTCGCAGCTACGAAAGCTTGTGCAAGCGGCAAAAGAATGTGTCTATTCCTCGTTCTTTAAGCGTGAAGATGAAAACAAGCAGCTACTCTAAGAAATAAACAACACGCTCAACGTTTTCATAGATGCCAAGGTTTTTGGTTTGTATGGAGTGAGAAATGTAATTGCCCATAAGGGGCAATAGTGAGGCCCGGAGGGCCGAACTTCTAGGGGGGTCTGGGGGCATGCAACCCCAGAAAATTTTTAAAAATTTATGTTGCAGAGAAGCGATTTCCTTTATTCTGGGCAAGCACTTGTTGTTTTTAAACCATCACAGTTTATCACCAAAAGTTATGTTTTGAAGATTTCTAATCTTGAACCCAGATCTCCCACGACCATGGACCGGAAGATCTGGGTACGTAATGGGATAGATGAGATCCAGCTGTGACGGTGAGCATATAGACGATTGGCGTTCGTCTCCATCTCAATTAAAAAATTTTCCGCGAGTTGTAGTATTTAAAAAAAAGAGTGATATTTTGTCTGAATGGCGTGGTTGCGTGAGATTGGGTCGAAAAGCGTGAGACTTGGTATCTATGCGTTTTCAATTGACAAATTCTTGCAACATTACCGTGTAGCGAATCGACTTATATTTGTAACAAATCGACTTGTAGCGAAACGACCGGAAAGCGAATCATCCTATAAATCATAAATCAAGTTCTCAGCTGACTGCCTTCCATGCAGGTGTTCTCATCTCGCGTCACAGACAGTGAACATTCCGCCAGTAAACGTCAAGGTCTCGAGTAACAAGTCTGGCTGAACCGTAGGACAGGAGTCTCGCGAGAGATTTATTTTCGAGCGCGAGCGCCCGCTTGCACAATTGGAATTTTCCGGGAATTTTGGATCTTGGAATTATACTCAAAAAAATAGTTTTCGAGATTTATTTTCGACCGCTCGCGCCCGCTTGCACAATTGGAATTTTCCGGGAATTTTGGATCTTGGAATTATACTCAAAAAAATAGTGAGACCTAAGATAATTTCAACTAAAAATACAAAGAATAATAAAATAACAAATAAAGATAAGAGCTCAAGTAAGAGTCTTTTAAGTTGGGGTGGAGGATTCATCACAAGGATTTCAACCAGAGCGTATGTGTTAAAAGACTCAATAGATTCAGTGTTCACTGTTTCTAGAGAGAGCCCATTCCACACTCCCGTAACCCGTACGTACAAAAGGTGAATAGCTATAGGCCAGAATCAGGCACGAAGTTAAACGACTCGTTGGCGAAACGACCGTAAATAATGGGAGCAGGGATAGTAAGAGAACTCGCCTCCCAACAATGTGGTCCGGGTTCGGTTCTCCGATCCGGTGTCTCATGTGGGCTGAGTTTGACGGTTCTCTTTCCTGCTCCGAGAGGTTTTTCTCCGGGTACTCCAGTTTTCCCCTCTACCCAAAAATCAACCATCTCTGACTACATCTTTTCAATGTGATGTTTATTTCTTTCGATTTATTGTATTTTTATTTTATTTTATTTTTTTGTATTTCTTAGTAGTAGCACTTGAGTTATTAGTTAGGAGTTTGCGTATATCCTGGATGAAATAAAAGCTGCCTAAAGGATGTAGGATGTTTTTCATTTTCGCGATGGTTCTGTTAAAAAAAGCCAAACAATGATAATTTTGATTTTTGCAGCGTTTTTGACTTGTCTCTTTAATTTCTTTCCTGCGATCGCAGCGACTGCAACGATCGTGGGGATCGTAGCGATCATATGTAAACAGAGCATAACTTCTGGTCAGGTGGTTCCTCTATTGGGCGGATTTTTTTTTTGTTTTGCGTTTTTTACGTCTATTGTATTTTGCATTGTTTATTTTTTTTTTTTTTTTTTACTAGTTAGTCTGTTAACTCCGTGACAACTGTACAGAAAACGGTTTAAAAGAAAGAAAGAAAGTTCCATAAGTTCCATAAGCATTTACTCTTCAAGGTTATCAGGTATCAACTACCTGAAGCACACTGCTACGCTGACGATACACAATTGTATTTGAGTTTTAAGCCGCATAGCGGTGCGTCACAGACTGCTGCTATTAACGCTATGGAGGGTTGTATAGAGAAAATAAGGGAATGGATGATAAAAGACAAAATAATGATAAACAGATAGTAAGACTGAATTTATTTTGATTGGAACTCGCCAGCAGTTACGCAAATTACAGCCGTGCGCTATTTCAGTAGGGCACGATACAATCACTGCAAGAACTCAGGTGAAAAACCTTGGTTGCTGGCTGGACTCACATCTTAACATGTCAAAACATGTTACTAGCGTTTGTAAATCAGCTTTTTTCCATCTTCATAATATAAGGCGTATAAAGAATTATCTTTCTAGGGAGAATCTTCTGTCTCTAGTACATGCATTTATCACAAGTAGGTTCGATTATTGCAATAGTTTACTTTATGGTGTTCCAAAGGAACAAATTTCGAAATGACAACGCGTTCAAAATGCCGCTGCAAGGTTAGTTATCGACATTGGGAAATATTCCCATACTACTCCTGCTTTGTATGATTTACATTGGCTCCCAATTCACGCGCGCATTCATTTTAAAATTCTACTGCTGGCGTTTAAAGTCATCCATGGGCAAGCTCCTGCATATCTGTCTAGTTAAGTGTCGGTAAAATCTAAATCTCATTATAGTTTACGCTCCAACTGTAGCACCCTTCTTAAGCCTCCTACAGGCAGGATGCTGGTAACTCTCGGAGGGCGTTCATTTCAGGCGGCCGCACCACAATTATGGAACGCCCTACCGCCAAGTCTACGAGATGTAGCATCAGTGGAGACTTTCAAGAAAAATTTAAAGACATTTTTATTCAGGAAAGCGTACGCAGATAGGTTTACTTTAAATAAATTTTAGGACTGACTATTATATTTTATTTGCACATATTATAATTATTATATACTTTTCATCATTTTCATATTAATTAGTGTAGTTAGATTTACTATTCTATTTTAAATATACTTTTTTTGTAAAGTGCTTTTGATCTTTTATTGTAAAAAGCGCTATAGAAATATTAAATATTATTATTAATGATGGTGCTGTGGATCAAAAAATACTTTCATCACCAGAAACTCATTCTTTTTATTTCAAATATGTGCAAAATTAAATGTCCAAATGCCCTCAAATTGCTGGAAAACGCATTTCCGTACTTGTCAATTTACAATATCCGGGGGGGGACATGGGTGGACATGTCCCCGGACCCCCTAGTACCTCCTGCCTTCGGCGTTCGGTAGCAGGCTCTCAGGTATTTGAGTCGAAGGCCGGATCAAGATCAGAAAGATGACTGAGTACGAAAAATCGAGCAAGGACTAATTTTTTTCGCTCGTTCTCGCTTGGCCCAAATATCTGAAGGTATAGAACAAGAGGAAGACTCAATGGAATCTAAAAGATGTAAACCAAAATACAGGAAAACTGAAGTTTGACTTCCTGTTAAGAGAAACGTATTTCCGCCGTATGTATCTTAAGTTTACAGGATATCGTGCTCAAGGTATACCAAAAATAAACTTAGACAATCTTCTTGAGACCCTCTTGAGAAATGACCTCACAAGATAAAAGCCCTTTTCTATATGCAGCGATAAATGTCCAAGGTTCGGCTAGAAGAGGACGCGAAGGACGGTAACTGCTTGTGTAGAAGACCGCTGGTTATCAAAACCCCGGATCAAAACCCGCTCGTTTTAGCTTAATGAGGTCAATGTTTGTTCAAGATATCACTTACGACACTTTAATACCTTTCGCTAGTTTCCAGTTGCTCCAAAAAACTGTAATATACAATAATCAATGTCATCATAACTACAAAAGGTAAAACTAATATATACAATAATCAATTTATAATTAATCAAAATATAAAGATATAAAAATTGCAACCTAAAGCCCACAATACAATAATAGTAAGTGCTATTAAAATTAACTTAAGTTTAGCATGACGTAGCGTAGATCTTCTCTTTCGTGACTTATTTCTGTTCGAATAACAGATATTGACTTCTCCCGTTCTTTTGTCAAACGCGTTTGCATTTTTGCTATCAATCATTTCAAGTTTTCTTTGACTCATCTCAGTGAAAACAACACCAAGAAGTGATAAATATTTCCTTCCTTTGTTTATGGCATCACACTGAGTCACAACTCAAATTTATGGTGGAGATCTAATGAAAATAAGACCATGTCGATCATAGGCCTGTTTCATTGTATCGTAAGATCGTTCTAACAAATTGACTTTGTCTTCGTCCGCACAACATAATTGATTGATTTTTCTTTGATTGTGCTTCGTGCCTCAATTATCTGATATCACATTTGCACGATAACAAGCCTGTCCGCGTTCTTCGAAAGATATTTGACCGCAAGTAGGAAATCTTTGGAGGTCTTCCAAGCTGGTGTCGCAACACTAAATTAGTAAATATTTAAAACCTGAGTGTGGGCGAGGGATGCATTTAGTGTGAGCGCAAAAATGAAGACGGAGCTTGGGGCCTGCTCCATAGGCAACCGCATACTAACGTATGGGGTGCATGGTATTTTCTAACTGAGTTACGTGTCGTTATTTTTTCCCTTAGACACATCAAAACGATCAGGCCGGAATGCCCTTATAAGAGTACGTCCACGGCTCCTCGTAGGTCCCTAACCCTTTGCCATCCCCATACGGCAGTGTATCTTCCTCTTTATTCCATGCAATGGAAACTACAACCGACTCTGAATGCAGTAAAGCCCTTTTGTCTTTTTGCGATATGTTCAACTTAACCTTAATATCTGGCTCGAGGTCATGGCGTAGCGAAGTCCGTGCGCGACGACCGAGCCAAATATGTCCGGCCCACTCTAACTCAGTCAATAAGTATTTTATCATATCGTTAGACTCTTCATGAGCCCGTAAAAGATGGAGTTTTAACAAAAAAAAAGACTAATTTGCACATAAAATTGATCTAATATGTTGTTTGTATTTGCTTTCTGGTTGTAAAATAAACTTACATGGTTAGACGCGACGAAATCCCCCTAAAATCTCGCTCGGGGCCGTACGTGTTCCTAACAGGGCCGTACGGCTTTTCCCGGCCCTGCTCGCGCCAACGCTTACGGATCTCTTACGGCGATTTTCTCAATGAAAGCGCGCGGGTAGACATTTATAGATTATGCTAGTAAAAGTGGTATATTATGCTAGTAGCATTGCTTTTTTTTTGGCCAAATTATGCTAACATTATGCTCTTTTTTCCAAATTATGCCACCGTTTTTTTAAATTATGCTCTTTGAAAAAAATGCAAATAAGTCCAAAATATATTTTTTTTAACTAGAAGCCGTTCGTCTACAGGAAAGAAACGCAACAAATCCACAATGAATTTCAAATAAACATGTGGTTCTGGTTAACATGCACACTAGTACATGGCTAAAATGTGACTTCCGGTTTCGGTGCACCTCAGACCCGGGCTCAGTGCTTCACAGTGAACTACAAATGCTACTAGTTTAACTAAAAACTTTAAATATCGATTAAGGTCACCAAGTGCTTGGGACTAGAGACAAAAAATTATCAAATAATAGCATCAAGAATGATCTGACAATTATCAAAATGCGCAAATTATGCTAGCATTGCTACTTGGCAGAAATTATGCCAGTTTGCTCGAATTATGCCAAAAATTATGCTAGCATAATCTATAAATGATTCGGCGCATGAAACGTTCGACGTTTGAACCGGGCCTTACATACATTAGAACAGTTTTCAATTGAGTTTCGAAATTTATTAGCGTTTGCTTTTGTTTTGTTTTACTTAGCTCTGTGATTGGTTGACAAAACCAAAAAACAATCGTGAGGGGCACATGCGCACCGTTGAAGTCCAGAATTTTTTTCAGGCTTCTTTTCGCAATTGTAAAAATTGCGATCCGACTGCGACGACCATTCTTCATCTGATTTCAAATCGCAGTTCACACATGATTTCCTTCATATGCATCATTCACATACTTATTTCTCGCGCTTTGCACCGGTTGCATGAAATGACTTCATATTCTGATTGGTTCCTTGCGCTGTCTGCGTCTCTTATGATTGGTCGTAATAATTGCTTTGGTATTGGTTTTACGACAGTGACTTGGAAAGAGTTCTTTTCTCGTGCGGTTTTATGCCCACCTGAAAAATTCCCACATGTGAATGTTAGTCCATAATCGTATTGTCGGTATTGAACTGGATCTAGCATGAATTGGAGGCTCTTGCGGGGAAATACATTTACATATGAAAAGATTACCCCGTAAAAGCCTCCACTTCATGCTAGATCCAGTTCAATACCGACAATACAAATATTATCTATTGAACTCTAGTTTTATGCCAATACTTTCCTTTTTTTCATTAAACTAATATGGCCGCTGGTCACGTGAGTGAAACGCTCTAAAGTAGTGTTTGATGAAGCAGACTTCTAAAATGGCTTCGAAATGTACAAAATTTGTCAGAACTACGATTCATCACTCGCCCGTACCAGGCTTCTCAGTTTCTGAAGTGGAGAAGTGACACTATAAATAGTGGGAGACGCAGCGCCGAGATTGTCAGTTTTGGTAATCGCGTTTTAGGAATTAATAATCACGCATATTTTCAGAAACAAAAGTGATTATTACCCGAAAACTTGAGGCAGTTTATTCATTTCTAGGAAGCCCACTTTCTGAAAATGCCTCGTCTCAGTCAATCAGCGTTCAGTTATTTTGCCCGTCAGTGATTAGGGCAGTAATTCGAGATAATATTGCCGCAAGAGCCCGTCTTCCACTATAAATCCGTAAAAGGGGCACTTTAAATGCCAGGCCGAACTCTTTGGTAAAAATGTCGGAAATCAGTATACTTATGTTACATTAATTAATGTGTGATGTTACCACGTGATAGATTTCACAATATCAGTTCAAGATCAGATTACTTTGAGGGAATAATACGGACTGTGAGTAGAGCTTACGTTAACATGATTAAGTGAATTGTCGTGGATTTCTTGCGACAGGAGAGCCATTCGCGACAAAAATGCTAAATGAATGAAGAGTAGGCAATCACAGGGTCGTCTATAATAGGTTTTTTATTGTCACCCACATGCTTTTACAGATCAAAAGTAGGACCTTGGTTTTAAAACCTAAATAAACTTTAGAGTGCTCTTTTGGGCAGTGGTATTTCTAACAAAAAAGTGCTTATTAGCTGTTTGAGAAATTTTGAAGAAAGGATGAATTTCCAAAGTTGCATCTCATACAATTTCTTTCCAATTGACTGGACGACTTGATGACAGTACACAACAAGTCGTAGATTACACTACGGCCAGAAATTTCCTTTGAGTTGTCATTAAAGTTGTGCGCTATAGAAATACGGACCGTATTATTTGATTACCAGGCTTGAAATAATTTCATGCTCCAAGGTTCAAGAATCTTGAGGCGCACTTATCTGAAAACAGGCAATCAGGACATTGCCATGGCCTGTGAAGAACGAGTAACTCAAAGCCACCTGGTGCGACCAAAAAATAATTTTCGGAAGCCTTCAATATTTTCCGAAAAGGACGTCGGTTCTCTTAAGGACGTAAAATCTTGTTGAAACTCAAAGAAGTCAAAAAACTATAAATTGTAAACAATGAAGCACACATTGGAAATACAAATATTTAAATACCTACGTACGTCGTACTTATTTTACAATTATCCTTTCGCGCTACTTACTTTTACAACAAGTATAACAACGCAGACTAATTTACACCAAAAAAAAAATTATTTACGAAAGGTAAGATGCAAAACAGTGTATGTCTTTTGTTCTGGTCCTTACGTCGAGCGAACGCGTGCGATCTCCCAACGAAAACTGTGGAAGGCGTATGGATATAGAAACCGCGCTTCGCACGTTGGCGATCGACGCGCCACTTCACAAACTTCCAGAAAGAAAAAAAACTACTGTTTTGTAGTTTACAATCAACAGCACATACGAAAAAGGGAAGGCGTTAGCAATGCATCAAGAGTTTCGATTTGTGTAAATTTTACTCTACCATACGCCAATAACATGCCTCAAATCACGTGATCAGTCTGTTTCACGAAGGAGAGAAACTGACCTCGAACCTAGGAATTAGCGAACGAAGGTTAAAAGTGTCCAAAATATACTTTTCGAATAAAATCATTGCGTTAGGTGAATTATTCGCCAATGAAAGTTAGACTGTTAAGTTGTTAAGTTAAGAAGATTTTGTTTCCACAAAACGAACGTAGCCAACGGTGAGTTGTTCGTTTTTTTCCTTTTCACGTGTAGCAGACTTACTATCAAAGACAAAACAAAATGAAACGAAAAAGGTACCCTAACTACTTACTGAATGATTACTACCTGAAAATGTTTCGCAAAACAATTCTACAATTCAATAAAAATTCCTCAAGTGATGCGTGACTGGCTCATCAGATTTTGTAGCCAAATGATCTGAACACGAATTTGGCGAGGCCCTTGTAAGCGTCTGTAGACTTGATGTAGCTTTTCCTGGTTTCCCAGACGATGGCAATGGGGATCATTATCAAAGCTAGAATGAATACAATGAAAATGAACATCTTGAAGCCATAGTTTTCCACTTCTACGTGACTTGGAGGCCGCTTCGTGACAACCTGCAAAAAAAAAGGTCACGCAATGTTGAGATTCTCGGGAAACAAAATTCACTGTTCCCCAAGGGACCAGTCAATAAGTGTTAAATATTTCTGTAATATGGGGTGCAAAGTCGTGTGGAAAAAAAAGCATCGCGTTTTAGCCCAACTACTTACTTGACTACATTGACAAAACATCCTTTAACCGATGCCGGTTAGCCCAAGGATTCCTGTTCTCTTTATTGTGACCCACCGCCTTTCGGCCAATCAAGATCCTGTACTACGCACATATACGCACAGTATAGGTGTCAAATTTTGACGGAGGTGATTTAACCCCAGACCTCGGCTTTCCCCACGATACAAAGTAACTGCGCTATACCCCATTTCCCAAAAGCCGAAGTTTGCTTCCGAAAACATCACTGAAAACAAGTATCTTACCGTATCCTTGGGAGGCCCAGAGTCATGCCCCACGTGATTGACGATTGAAGGCGAGGCAGCGTCAACCGTGTCAGACAAAACGCTTTCGTCTGGGGGAGGGCTGGGGGGAAACACGTTGGTTTCAAACTTCTTCAATTCGGCGGCCTCCGAATTGGGCGAAAGGTTACCGCTGGCTTGCCCGTTAGGGGTGGCTAGATTCAAAACTCCGGTGCTTTCCGAGATGCTTGAGGTGGGGACATTGATCCGCCTTGAAATCCTTACACTTGGGGTCCTGAGAAGGAAAACAAAAAAACCAATATATCGGACGTGCCCAGGTAAAGAAAGATTTGCTAGACGATCAGACTAGGTTGTGATTTTGCTTCACTACGGCAACCAACGCTTAACATATGCCATAGAAAATACAACCAATCACAATATATATCGTATATTATCGTCGTTATAACCCATCTAATATTTTCGCTCGTACGCGATTGGTCTAAACTCATCACGTGACTGAATATGCCCTAGCTACAACCATGTTGCAAAACAATATTTGAAGGATAATCAACCCAATAGCATCCATTTGGCTTTAAAAATATGCTCGGATATTTGTCCCTGGACATATCAGTTCCTCGGAGTTCACAGTTTTCCGAGAGCGAACTGTTTCCTTCTCGGGACAGGTAATATCCGACCTTATTTTCATGCCAAAGCTCCCGTCATGCACCGCACTGATTCCTAAGGCCATGTATTGTCTATGACATGGTATAAAATAATTATGCCTCAAGGCACGCGTGTTTTCGAAGGATATTCCATGGTACAGCACTCAAAGGCATCGGAATCGCATGACGAGAATGTATTGTACTGTATTGTATTGTACGAACAGATGTAGCAAACAAATACGCACCTTTTGATTTCTGGCTGGGGTCGACTAATCTTCTCACTCTCAGCGATAAGCTGGTCTTGTGTGGGGCCACTACAAATAGAAGAAGCAAAGTTTACTCTGCTGTTACCTTGCCAACCCCACTACAACACATGGGTGCAGTGGAAACATAACTTTTTACCAATATAAAATATTTTTAAAAAAATCACCCAGGGCTTTCTCTGGCAAAACAAGGGAGAGACACAGTGGAAATTTGTAAACTCCCATTCAGATGTTGTCCCTTAGCCTGCATCGCAGACAGTGAACATGTGCTTGTTTTCGCCAAGTCTGGCTGCCCCACAGGCTAGCTGCACCTCTCAAACTGTTACACTGAACAATACAGGCTGTGCACAAGTGGTTAAACAGGGGTACAACACTTAAATCAGTCTTAATCAACAGAAATCTTGAAACAAGCAGACAAACTTACATGTATTTGTGCTTTGACCTCCTGAAAAGCCTTTGTGGCGATATACCCTTCCTCTTTGGTTTAGTTACATTTTCGTTGTGACTGAAAACAGCAAAATATGCAAGTTTTAGAATTTGCATCATAACAATGCTATCGTACCCTGGTTTTGCATGCCTCTGACATACACTGTAAGACCTGGTCCTCACTAGCAACGCAAACATAAGAACAAGCGCAAGCACAAGACAAGTGAAGACATGCAAAATGCAAGCATATAAGCACAAGCACATTTGCAAGAAAAGACTTGCATTTTTATGTCTGGGTTTGAACTTGTGTCCCAGTGAGGACATGCACCATGCAAGTACAAGAGCAAGCAAAGGTTTTAGC
This sequence comes from Galaxea fascicularis, assembly GCA_948470475.1. Lineage (NCBI taxonomy): Eukaryota > Metazoa > Cnidaria > Anthozoa > Scleractinia > Euphylliidae > Galaxea > Galaxea fascicularis. Next base: position 7,924,173 of record OX419335.1, on the reverse strand, counting down.
ATGAAGAAATTGAGATGAAAATTATATCTGGGTATGCACTTGTGTTTATGTTTGCATTTTGCATGTCCTCACCTGTCTTGCACTTAATGCATGCATCACAACTGAGGACCCACCTAAATAAAATAATTTGAGAACCAATCAAATGCAATGCAATCAAATGCATCACAAAGGAATTCACCTGTAAAAAGCTAGATGCTCCACTGCACATTTCCATAAATGCTTGCAAGCCAATGGATCTGGGAGTCTAAAGCCATAGTTTGCCTTTCGCTAAAAGCACAAAATAAACCTCTTAATATCTTGCAAGTCACAGTGTTCACGACTGCTGGGCTATTCATGTTTAAAATGATGTTTTGGGAATTGTCCATTTGAGGCCGGATGCCGGACACGTCCAATAATTATTGTTAGAAGTCCGGTAGTTAAACACCAGGTAGTTCACCCAAAATTACTATTTCTGAAGTATGACGTCTGCTTATTTAGCCTATGAACCCAATACCTTAATGGTACTGAAAACGTTGGTCGTACGGAAATCGAATGCCTGCCAACTTAAAGCATTACTCTAAGTATATTCCATTTCACAGTATTCCCAAGAAAGCTCACTCCCTGACCTGAACCACTTAGTTGTTGAGTAAGAAAATTTGGAAGACCCATGTGTAGTGACCCCTTAAAAATCCAGAAAGTTCTCCTGAACACTGATTTCAAAATACCCACTTGCAGCAGACTGTGGTGATTCGATGCATCTGGGCGTTCAGTTTTTGTCAAATACAAAATATTAATGAAATGAAGATGGCAAATTTTCCTCTGTTGGAGGCAAATTTAACTGAGCCAATGTTGACTTGCAACTTTATACTCTTCATGTTTTTGCATTTTTAGTGTACGTTATGGTTTGTTACAGAAAACTGTCCCCAGGATTTGTAGCCTTTTTAAGAAACAAATTTCAAGGACTTTTCAAGAGTTTTTCCATTGGACTCATAATGCTCAAATTAGTATTTTTCAGTTGTTTGATCTTCCCATCTGGCTGCTCCTCAATGTCTTTCCAGGAAACCTAATCTCTTGAGTTTACTGATCTGGAAATTATCAGACTAAAAATCAAATACATTCCAAGATTTCCAGAACCCACAAAAACCAAGGTCCTGAACAGAAAAATTGTGAAACTTACATCCTCTCTCTGAACTTGCACATAAAACACTTTTCCTTCGTATGTACACTTCAAAATCTCAGGCCTTTAAAAAAAACAACAGACAACCAAATAAGATTTTTTACTGAAACAGAATTACCCAGGCATTTATCTATTTTGTCATGGAAAGCAACTGATAGGAAAAAGCTCACCAGTTAAAGCCAGACACCTTCTTTCCCTCCCTGATAATGGCAATACCAACTGGGGTTAGTCCAAGATACAGCTGAATATTATCTTGATCCTACAAATAAACAAGCAGAACAGGTCAAGTTTAACTATAATACCCGGAAAGCAACAAATACAAAAGAACAAATTTAAGCAAGATGTTATGCTGTATGTTAAAGTCGACTGTACATTTGCATTTAGCTACTTGCATTTATTACACAACCAAAGAAACTGATGAACTAACACTGAACCTTACAAAGACACTCTTGCCAAGTAAACCCAGGTTATGTAATATACATGTACATGAGGTTTGGATTCTGAATAAAATATTATGTACTTATTGACTGAGTGGGAGGGCCGGACGGAAAATATTTGGTTCAAGGTCATGGCCGGTGCAGACTGAGCACAATGAGGTCTATGCGCCATAACCGAGAGCCAAATATTTTCCTGTCCAGCTCAACGAAACTCAGTCAATAAGCATTTTATCATATGGCCTCCTTAGACTCTTCACGAGCGCATAAAAGATGACGTTTTTACAAAAAGCAACTAATTTCCACATAAAATTGATCTAATATGTTGTTTGTATTTGCTTTCTGGCTGTAAAATAAACTTACATGGTTAGACACGACAAAATCCTCTAAAATCGTATCACACAGGGCCATAGTGTTCATAACAGGGCTGTACGATTTTTTCCGGCCCTGCATGCGTTTATGTGTACGGCCCTCATACTGGGATTATCTCAATAGTTTTGGAATGAAAGCGTGCACAGGGCCATACGGTCATATGATAATACCTTTTACCACTAATCAGTCACGACTGTTCAATCTGAATGCTTTTAAGGTTTTCTGATGCAAAATTGTTCCTGTCCATCACGTTTGTCACAATTTCTTGCCATCTTTCTTCACCCACTCTTTTAAACACAGAATTCAGCTACCTTCATATGACTCACCTTGCATGGATGGGGATCCACCCCATACATATCAAGTGTCTTGACACTACCAAGGAAGTTCTTTTCAGCAGTAGAAGGCACTTGACCACTGTTAGAATAAAATATAAACAATGCTGTTTAAAATCTGCTTTCTTCAGTGGATGTATTATGTTCTGCTTAACTAGTAACCAAAACAGTGATGCTTTGAAAATGAAAATGTGACCACTAGAACACTTGTATCAGTTAATGAAAGCAATCTTTGAGTAAGCTAAGGCATGCATGCTCTGCATGTTTTTAATATGGTTTATCTGCTGGACTTTGCAGCATTCAATAGTTGTTAAAAAATTCTGATAGGCTCTCTCTAAAATAGTCAAATACACCACCCATTCCCAAGTATTAGGATGATAAATCATAGGTCCTGTCTCACAACCCTTGTCCAGGGTAACTTTGAGGGATGTTAAAGAACCCACCCTCTGATTGCAAAGAGTAGGGGATGTAGTTCCAAGTGATGAGGTATGGCCTTTTTGTCTAAATGGTTTGGGTGAGTAAAGGCTTGGAGATATCGGCTGTATGGTGATAGTGATGATGATGATAAAGGTGAGCTACCCAAGTAAGATAACTAAGGCTTTTCTATTTAACCTTTGTTTCTAGCTACTAAACTCATAAATATACATACAATGATGGGCTGGTGATCACTATCATCTTGCTTGTTCCTTTGTTCAATTCCCAGCAACACAATGCAGTGGTCACCTATTACCTTCCAACCAGAGCTTGTGTACTGATGCGTAACAAATTCTAGAACGTAACATTACACCAACCCCATAACTCACGTTAGCTGCTTGTGGGTTTCCATAATCTTCTTCTCTAACTTGTCTGATTGCTTTGGGACAATGCGAAATTCAGAAACATAGTTATCTCCATGATCCTCTTCTTCGTAGTCTCCTATCTCCGCTACAGAAAACAACAAAAATTTCATGGTAAATTATGTATATGAAGTAAATCATATGTGAACTACGGAAATGAAATCAAATGAAGGGTGATCCTCACAGTTGTGATTGCAATTTATGCAATTGCGTAAAGAAACCTAAAAAAAAATAAGGACTTCAACAGGGATTGAATCCGTGACCTCACGATACCAGTGTGATGCTTTAACCCACTGAGCTACATGTATGAAGCCACTGACATTGGGAGCTGGTCAATTGTGGGTTCGTATGTTCCCGTGAAAGAGATGCTATGCACCCACCAGTCCGGCACTCTACCAACTGAACCAATGCTAATAGAGAGGTTTTCAGTTGAGTGTTGAAAGTACTTTGCATTCCCAAACCAATCACAACTTTCATTTGACCACTTTCTCATGCTTGGTACCTGCTGCATGTAATTGCTTCATACTACGATTTGTTCATTATGCTGTTTGCATCTGTTGTGATTGGTTAGAGCAATAACTTTGGTTTCAATTTAAGACATTCAACTGAAATACATAGCCCTTCAACCCCTAGGAGTGACCAATGTTATTTCTCCTTATAATAAATCTGCTCAGTCAAACAAAGTTTGCCAGAAAAAAGGGAGGTGATCAACAAGTGACAAAGGTCTTAATTGTTTAACAAATTCTCCTCATCATTACCATGGAAACTGTAAGTAGAACAGTGTGGAGAAAATAGATGCTGAAATTAGGGTTAAAAGTGATGTCACTTCACACTTCAATATTACCTTGCACAATGTATGCTCCCAGATCCACCAGATCATTAAACGAGCAAAGGAGTCTACAAACAAGAAACAACAAGTCAGCAATATTCCACAGATGTGTTATTTGAGAGATTGATGGTGAGGAGTGATTTTCAGAGGGCAGTTTAATTTAAATGCCTCACCTGCCATGCAAAACATCCCTCTTGACTTGCAGGAAAAACTGATACCTGAGGGGTGAGAACATACAGTAGATAAGAATTTTAGGCCTCCCCTACAATAATGTATATTCTGATCTCTCAATATTTTTTTGCCCAGCTAAAAACATAACAAAACAAGTTACCCTGAAAAGGATATAGGTGTTGTCAGCTATCCACACCACTTGCTTTTATGTTTGAAAATTTAACTTTGACACATCTTAAGATATTGGCAGTTTCATGCTTGCTTTATTTTTCAGAGCACCAACTGATGGTTAAATTTTTGGGGTCAGGTTTAGTGAAAGGTTTCAAATTACACAAGCCAGCAATTTTGTGGTTATGTAAATTGGGGATCTGAAGACAAAGAGTAAATACGGTTGTTTTCCATTAGTTTGTGGTGAACTGACACTTAATTCACTTCCATGGTTATAATGAATTTAGGAAGAAAAGACCTTTTGCTGTCAGCAAATGCATTGCAGCTTTTTCTTCCTTTTTTTAAAAAAATTCCTGACTTAAGGCTTCAAAACTGGCAAAAAACTAAGCATCATTTTGTCTCACAACCGAGTCAGAAGGAGTGCGGGTCTTATCCTGAATTGACGTCACAATTTATTTTACATGCATGTATACAAAGAGTTCATGAGATGCATTTCATTTTGTAATGTCACATCAAGAATAGAACCACACCCCTTCTTACTCCGTCGTGAAACAAAAGATCAGTTTTGAACCCTATAAAAAGTCAAGATTTGGTAAAAAAATAAAAAATAAAAAATAGCCTCAATACATTTTGAACAGGTGCAAAGATTTATTTTTAATTAGCGAAAAAATGCTTTGGAGTTAGGTGCACTTTAAATACTCAAGGGGTTTATTTGAGTTGGATTTCTAAGCCTACTAACACTATTACTCATCAATTCAAGTACTACTAACATTATTCATCAAATTCTCACCTGGTGATTTCTTCATGAAGAGCACTTGGGTCCACAGAATAGAATTTCACTCTGAAGAACAGCTTGTAAGGGGGCTTCAAAGCTGCATCATCACATAAAAACAGTCAGTGAACTTATTTCTTGAAGCCCTGATATCAACATTCAAATTTCCTTAACTGCTCTCTACATATTTAATATGACACTAGTTGGGAGAATAAGGTAAACAAGTCAGGTGTCATGATCATTCTGTTTATTCTCACAACATATCTGTTAAACCAAACAGTGATATTGAAAAAAACAAACTAGATGCTAGTAACTGTTACACTTGCAACAGTATAATCTATACTGAAAGACTGTTTGCCAAATGTTGAGGTTTTAAAATTTTCAAATGTTTAAACTTCTTAAAGATTCCATGATATACTGGTTGGTTACAAATCACATAGCAGTCTCAAAAATTTTCAGTTTCTTAGCTCAGGCCCAGTTCAGACGACATTCCACTCATGTACCAAACCTAACTGGTAAATTAAGTCCAGCAAAAGAGCGGAGTAAGAATCAGTTCGGTACAGCAGTTTTAATTCAGTGCGGCAATGTTAAGTTCAACAAGGCCTACCACGTTATTTGACAATGTAGCGGCAACTGATTCATATGGCGCACTTCTCATGTGCCGAACTAAATGCATTAATTATGACAATGTATAAATGTATAATGCCTTTTCCGTATGTAAAAAACATATTAGGTTTGACACACTGTATGCCATCTGACTCAGCTGTTACGCCAATGTCACTCCACAGTTGAACCAATTTCAATTAGGTTTGGCACATGAGTGGAGTGGTGTCTGAACCGGGCCTCAATCATCCATTTTAGTAAAATTAGGTCCACAAGGAGTCGTCACTTCACTTATCAGCAACCACAAGCAAATGTTCGTTTCTTCATTAATACTTTTTGTTCTAGAGCCATAAGAGTCTAGAACTTGATCCCATCGCGGGAAGTAATGTCTTTAGGTGTATAAAGTACTTTTAAGCAGTCTGCTTTGTCATTAGATCTCTCAAGGTGCCTGGTTATATGCGCAGGCTGAGAGAGCTAACTTGTCCCTCCCAGGATTAGAGTGATCAGAGTAATTGGGAATATCCTTTCTAAGTTCTAAGGCAAAATGGAATCTATTTGCTAAACAATGGCTGAATTAAGTTATTTACAACTGCAATTGGAAAGGAAAGGATCAAAGTGCCTTTATGGTACTGGGTTAAGAGGTTTTTGTAAGGTCACATCATCAAAAAATGATCTCTACATTGGAATAACTGTGACTTACTTTTCATCTGCCTAATAACACTCTTGTTAAGATCCAACCAGTGCTAAAACAAAAACAAAAATTGATGAACAAAACCTTCTATGCAATTAAATCTCTTCTTCCTTTGACAAAGCATGCAATCATGATCAACAGGAAATGTTGAACCAGAGAACTGCCAAGTCTTTACACAAAAACACCTAATAAGCACTTGACAGACCTAACTTGTAAAGGTAATATTTCACTTCTAGGAATGAAACAAAACTCAATGTAGAAAAAAGGGCAATTCAAAAGGAAGTACTGCCAAGTCTTTACACGACAATAATTAACAACTTGACAGAGCTAATTTGTCAATCAAAGTTGAGGTAATGTTTCACTACCAAGAAAATTCAATAAAAGCTTTGAACTTCACTTTATATTTCAACAGTCAAACAGTAACAGCCTACCACAGGTTGCTGCTGCATAGCTTTAATATGAATGGGAACATCCTTATAACATCCACAGACTAAAACATTGGAACCATCTTTGAGCATGACAAAAACCAGCAGAGGAAAGTGTTGTCCAATAGGCTGGACAGATACTTAAAAGGAATTCATCCCCAGCCTCAAATGTTAGAGCCAGTACACAAAAGACAATTATTTAAGACTTCCACTTTTTTTCACACAGAAGCTTATAAGTAAACAAACAGTTTTTGGGTAAACAGATCCTGAAATCAATAAAAGTGGTGAAAATGTAATTCGTTCACAGTGTTATGCAAGTGCATATGTTAGGTCTACAGGTCAGACAGGTCAAGTACTAATAGACATTTCCACGTTTTTGACACCATCTTGACTGGGGGTCAAACACAACTAAAATTACAAAAAATGTATTGGATTTTGGTCAACTTGAACTGCTGCAACATTGCTACAAAGAGACAGAATTCCAACATTTTAAATAGTTTCATTGATATCCTTCATCCTACAGAAAGTTAGGTTACTAGTCAAAAAGAGAAGATACAACATCCGTAAATTGGAATTATATACCTTCTCATGGCTTCTAATTTTGCAGAAGGGTTTGTATGAAATCTTAAAAATTTGTTTACAGTCCTCATAGACCGAATCTGTTCTTTATACTTCATGAAAACAACCTCAGTACAAAGACATTTTTGCTGTGGAAATCTGTCTCTTTGTAGTGGTGTTACAGTGGTTCAAAGTCAGCCATAACTGTCATATGTAAACTGTAATTTAGCAGTGTTTGCCCCCAGTCAAGATGGCATCAAAAAACGTGGAAAGGTCTATTTACACAAAAATTGCTACCAAACCAATTTGTGACACAAATGAACTGTCAGGTAGAAAAAATAAATGACTCCTCTAGTACAATTGTTCATTGTATAAGATTATGTAAAATGTCAATTAAAATAGACTTCATAACGACACCCTGAGGCCGAGTAAACAAATTCAATTTAAGAAGGGCAAGAAAGGAAACAAGAATTGATGCTTACTATATCAAGTAATGTTTACTGCAACGAAGCCATTAAGTGGAAAATGTCGAATATATATCAATCAAAGCGTATGAACAGCTGAGTATTAAAAACCTCAGAAAGTAAACAATAGAAGATGTTATTCATAAAATTCGAAAGTTTAAACAACAACCTACCCTTTGTTTAGCGTCGTCCACGTAGCGAAGACCAAAGTAATCTTTCTCCAGCAAATCCAGGGTCCTGCATACCTCGTCAAACACAGTTTGCCCTTTTACGTCTCTCTGATGAACATTTTCACAAGATAGGTAAGCTAAATTAAGTCACGCATGCAACGGAAGGGAGGCGTTAATCAAATTTATTCAACTATGAAAGGCGGATCGAAAATCATCTTAAAAGAAAAAATGCGATATTTACTAATATTTCTCGTTTTCATAATAACATGCAGTGCAGTGTTTAAAACTGTGCACTTGTTGGCGTTATAAAGTTTTCATCTTATATTTGTTTAAAGATTCGAGATCGGTGGAATATTCGTGTTTGTAGCAGTTTACGAATTCTCTAACCACAGTAGAGTTTCAAGAAAGAATGAGTCCTATACATTATGATATTGCTAAAGCATTCGTGGAAAGCCGATTTTATTCACAGAGCCAAAGACGTGGACACCATAAATAAATTACAACAAAATCATCACTTATTCACGTGCCAATTAGTTGAGGATACAAAGATCAAACACTGAAAATATCGAGTAGCAAACTTGAAATAATCACTGGAACTTGTCGCTGCGAGTATTGTTTAATCCTTTGCACCAACAAGATAAGAGACTGCCTGGATAGAATGAAACTGGAGAAGTAAAATTACGTCTGCGAGATGGCCTGGAAGCATGGCTCTTTACTGTCACGCTTGGCAAGATTCGCGTGCAGTGACCTCCAACGAGGAGACATTGAGTACGCTTCTGCAATAGAGCTCTGCTAAAGCAATCGTCTGAAATATTACTGCAAACGTCTTGTCATCAAACGCACATTTGAACGGTCGGCTTCAAAGAAGAAGCTTATCAGTATTTCGCGTCGGTGGAAAATGCTTTCCCGCCAGAAAATTCGCAAAGGCAACACGACCACTTTGAGAATTTCGAGAATTTATTAAGAAGAGAATGAGGAAGCTTTTCGACTCTTATGTCGTCAGCCATAAGGGCAAGTTATGAAACTGAAGAAATGCCATAAAGAAATTAAGAGGTTTATGTCTTTACAAGTAAACGGGTTGATAACATGCAAATGGTCCATTCGAACACCGTACTAAAGCTTGAATATATTAGCGGTAGGGGAGTTCGCGGCTCGAGCTCAACCAGATGAATTTGCAGTGCTTAAAAACGCAAACAAATCTGTGAAACCCTATTTCGATAAGTGGTATATAGCGCACATTTAAAAATTCAACAGTGCGACAAAAATGTTCAAAGGAGCTCCAGTTTAGTTGAGATTAGAAGCACCGGTCTTCGGCAACTCTGCTTGAAACTTCACAGCACAGTTTTGCGCGTAATGATTTCACAATCACAAAACATCAATAAATGGAAAACAAAGTCCACACGCGGAAATACGACAGCAGAAATCCTGCAAACAACTTGCACACGCGGAGAAAAGACCAACATGTCTGAGGCAAAGCAAGAGTCAGAGTGGAAGATCGTTCTGCTTGTTTTACCTTGCTCGCGAATGAGCTTACATTGTTCAAAACTTACCACAAAACACGATTCTCACCTTGAAATCGCATGACAGTTCCGTGTCGTCTAATAGACTGATCTTACACTGGAATTCTCCCTCTAGATTGCTTCGGCTGCTACTCTTAAACATCGTGAACTTTGCTATGGAATATAATTTTCACCTCGCTGCTCATGAGTTCTCGATCGGACGCCAAATAATCCAAGCCTCGCTTCCGCGCGTCAATGTTTTTGCACGATGCAATATTGCGCATGATCAAAAGCTTCTCGAAAATTCGATATCCCGGATATTGAGGTGCAGGTGTTTCTGTTCGGACGCCGCCGGCAAAGAGGGACAGCACGCTCTGGGTGGAAAAACAGTGATCGATTCAAAAGTAGTCTAAATGAGTGGTTATCTGGGTTTTTTTTTGTGGAACCTTCCGTTGGCCTGTGTACTCTATTAACCCAAATAATAAGAGTCTTGTTTTAAATTTTACAGAGAGGTGGGTTGGTTTAGCGCATCCCACCCCAAAAGATAGACCAAAATACAGTCCTCCGGTAAGTGGTCGCTTACGGGAGGTGGTAGTTTGCGAGAAGTCAGGCCACAGGGGGTCTAAATTTTGGGTATTTGCATAATTGCGGACACGTAAGCCTTTTACCAGTGTTCATCTAAAAAATAGACATAGTACTACACTCTTTTTTTCTCTCTCTCTCTAAGAACGTCTAATTTTGGAACTGAGGCTCAACGTTCTTATTTTTTTGGCGATTTGAGGCTGAAAACGTTCTTAAGGTGTTCTTAAGTTATATGGTATAGTGTTTCAATAAATCAAAGAGGACTTAACCAGGAAACCTCAAGTTGTTTGTAACATGCTAGTGCGACTTACTCTAATACTGCTAACATACCCCTTTTTACAAGCAGACGTTCACAACTCAACAAAAACGAATGAGCAAAATAAAGACTTTCTACCGACTCTCAAAATTTTGGCTAATCTCAGCCTCAGTGTTCTCTTATAAAAAGGTTCTTATAAAATAAAAAAAAAAAAGAGTATAATAGCTTTTAGTAGCCACAAAGATATTAAGACCGAAAATTTGCCGCACACGAGAGGATACGGCTGAGTCAACTGCCTCGGGAGAAATTTTGCTCAGCGCTTTCCTTCACGTGTGCGGCGGGCTTTAGCAGCTATGATGATTAGACCACCATCTGTGAGCCACCAGTAACTGAACAGCATTTTTTCTTTGTTACTTCACACCTAGGGGGTACTCCCACGTATGGGCTATGTAGGTATAAGACGCGGGATAGGGTATGGTTTTGAGGTTAAAAGTCCTAAAATAGGGTATCATTTTTGCCTATGTTGGCATAGTGTTCCGGGTGATCCTTAACAAAGTAGCATCAGGGAACAAATAACTCTGAAAGCGGGTTACCATGTTTATGATGGCATAGTCTAGTATTCTATCATCTTGATACTAACTTACAGAAACAAAATAAAGTTGACCGGTTCAAGCTATTCTTAGTTTTTGTTTTTCCCTTGAATATGGTGTCATTTTTCAGGTTTGAGCCTTTAATAGGGAAATCTTGAATAGGGTCAGGGTTTAAGACCCTTCCCGGCACACACCTATCCGAAATTTGTGACTCCTCCCCCTCTCCCTCTCCCTCCCCTCCCCTCCCCCCCGGGCTTCAAGCGCAAAACAAACTATCGCGTTTGTTGCTTAATTAAGTTGACGTTACAGTTTCGCCACATTCAGTTTTTCTGATAAGTAAAAATTCAATACAAGATCAATAGTCATCCATGGCCATGAATGGAATTCACAAGATAAGAGAGTTTTTTCCTACCCCACAAGGGATTCTCTCCACTTATGGTCACTTATGTCCAGAAATGCACGTCACTGGGACCTTGGCACCCTGGCGTATCCAATCGATGGAAATCGATGATCGGAAAACCAATCGATCAATCGATATCAATCGATAAAATTAGTTAATTGGTATCGATTAGTATCGGTCAATCGATGATCAATCGATAACCACAAAAAACCGTTCATCGATTGTTATCGATTGGCACAGCAACCTCGAACAGACGTCACACACTCTTCCAATTCGACTAACCCACTCTTCTCAACACAAAGAATATACCCCGATGCACGTGAACTCGAGTTACGCACTTGCCCGTCATTGCTTTATGTCTTCGTGTTTGAAAGAATTACTTGCGGTAAGGTGAGGAGTAGGGCTAGGGGACACTTTGTGAACAGTCTGATAAAAGTTTATTTCAGTACATATAGTGCACGTGTGTTTTATCAATTGTTTCAATGCTATTTCGGGAGACACTTCCGGTAGCTCCGACTGTGAGATTTACGTCCGCTGTAATCCATGATATGGCCAATATGTTACAGCGACAAATTTTTCAATTTCCGCCCAGGAGAGACACAGCAGTATTGTGTCAAGTGGTCGCCTACAGGAGGTAAAAACAATAAAAAATTTTAAACAGTCATCTCTAAAACTGGTCGTTTACGAGTGGTCGCTGGTCGTCAAGGGAAGTACGACTGTATTTTAATTACTTCATCAGGGTCTTCCAGATTATAAACACTAAGGTAAAGGGACGTTAAATTTGTAGAATGAGCTGTGGATAGAACTTGACACTTGTAGCTATAACGGCACTTAATAGTACAACCTGAAATAACCATATGAGTTAAAAATGCCAAATTGTCAGTTGTCTCTATCAAACAATTTGTGGTCGATGGCAACTTTAGTTGCCCCGAATGTACTGCCGCAAGATTGTTTCCGTCGTGGTGACATGAGGGACCTTTAGATTTGAGTACCGGAGTACGAGATCGAGTATGAGTACGAATTCTAATTTCAAACCAGTCACCTCCCCTGAACCCTAACTCTTTCTTGTTACTTACCTGTAGATCAGCAGATTATAGAAACAGGATTGGTGTCACTAGTGATCATAAAGCACGCGAACAGGATTTGAAAAGTCCGGCGTACTCGTATTCGATCTCGTACTCGTACTCAAATCTAAAGGTCCCCGGTATGATACAGGTGGCTCGCTACTATACGCATTCCTAGCAATACAGCTTAGTGCAAGTCCGCCGGCGAAATCTACGTGATGCAGTACCACTTATTTCATAGCATTTCTTTGCATTGTATCGATGTCGTTCATATATTGTACAGGCCTACGTGTACATGGGATGGTTTTTGAGTCGTTTCGGTCTGAAAACAGGTATAGATTTTGAGCATTTTGGTCTGAAATCGGACATGGTTTTCAAGGGAACCACGAGAGCGTACAAACGTTTTTGTCTTTTCAGTTCTCCAAATGTGTAATAGAGATATTAGACAAGTAACCAAAATATATCATTCGATCGAGGCTGAATTTGACCAATTCTTGACTTTGGCACTGATGCCAATCTTAATTACATTCTGTACCGCTACAACAAAGCCAGTAGGAACTTGGCCAGGGGCCCGTTTCTCGAAACTCCCGAAAACTTTTCGAGCCCGAAAAACCATTTGTAAAATTGCGATCCGCTTATTCTAAAAAGTTGATCTTTTACTATGATTTCAAAATGAGAAAGGGCAAATTTGATTCATGCCTGGAAATGTTTTCGTTTTTAGGATACGAAGGGAATTATGGCACCCGAAATGCTTCCGAAAAGTTTCGGGAGTTTCGAGAAACGCACGTCAGGCCAGGTCTGAAAACGGGTATGGAGTTTAGAGGCCTCGAAAGTCCCGTAAACTTTTCGGGCCCCATAAGCCATTTCAAACTCTGCGATCCACTTATTCTTAAAAGCTGGCCTTTTACTATGATTTTAATATACGAAAGGGCTAATTTGTTGCAAAATTTCATTCCTGGAAACGTCTTCGTTTTTGAGATAGGAAATTATAGCACCCGAAATAGGCTCGAAAAGTTTCGGAACTTTCGAGAAACGGGCCCCAGGTCTAAAAACGGGTGTGGAAAATGGCATGTTTTTGTCTGAAATAGGGTCAGGATTTGGAGAACCGGGCGGCACATTCCTATCAAATTCCGAGGAGTATCCCCGCCCCACACGGGGTTAAATCCGTTTACTCTGTCAGGTAGTGTTCCCTGTTTGTGTTCCCAGTATCTACAAATCTTTGACTTCCAAATCAAACTTAAATGAGATGCTAATGCTGAAACGCTTTATAAGTGTAATACATTTCCTTTCGCACAGGGATCATTCTCTGCATTTTTTTTGTGTCATCTAATATTGTACCTATATCTTCATGTCTATATCTTCATGCAAGATATCTCAAACGCCGCTGCACCTGAAAATCTCTGTGACGTCTTTACTCGCTTCAGACAAATTCATTCATACAACACTAGACCATCTTCTGCGGTTGGGAATTTCTATATTAAACCCTCTTAGTCTAGATTAAATTTCTTGCGGCGGAATTCTGTCGCTAGATTTGGATCTGTTCTTTGGAACTCTTTGAGTACCACAACACGTGAACTCACTCGCAAGCAGTTTAAGGAAAAACTACATAATGCGCTCCTGAATATCTTGTTTTTTGAAGATAATTACATTGACTCGGCAACTCTTCGTCAAAAAACGCGAGGTCTGTTGTCCTATTATATTTTTATCTTACTTTCTGCGTTAATTGCTGTTATTATATTTGATCTAATCAATGGGCCACTTCCGAGTTCACTTGAACCTCTGTTTCAAAGCGAGTCAAAGTGCGAAAGTTTTGTGATGGTAATAAGTTCAGCGTTCCATATGAGCGAAAACTCATTTTCATTACAAAGACTTCGCACTTAGACTCGCTTTGAAATAGAGGCTCAAACGATCTCGGAAATGGCCTATTGTACAATTCTGTATTTATACTGTATTATGTACGGTTGTTTTGCACCTGCTTTATTTTTTTACATCTCACTTGATGATGGGCTTTCTCATAATTAATCGTTGTCACTGCCCGCCACGATTAGCCTTTGATATTTTCAGGCAGCGTTAATCGCATATAATCGGAATCATCCATATCTGCTTGTTTTTGATTTCATGTAAATACGTGATTTAAAAAGGGGCAAAATTCTAGATACAAATGTTTCTAAAATACTAAATTTACGTAAATTACTCTGTACCACACACAAGATTTCCTTCTAAAAAATACATGTACATGTCCTATTTTATTTCATAACCTGAAAAAATGTTTTGAAAAAACTATATAAAAATATTTGGACCTAAACATGTATCAAAGATATACGAAAAATAAAATAAATAAATATGCATAAAACTGTATCCTGCAGAGATCAAAATCTTTCGTATTTATCCTAATCCATCACGACGGCCAGTAATAAACGCTCTAATCCTAAAGTCTCGCTAATTCCTTATTGATTTCAAAGTCATTATCAGTAATGTTCAACGGAGCTTTTCGCATACAATGTGAGCCTCTCAAGCACAGTAGCGCAGACCTCAAGAGCGCGAATGAGACTTTGGCGCGAATCCAGGACATTTTAGTGCTGTAGTCCTCTCCCTTCTTGGTTGACAAAAGTTCAGCCAGTCTACTGTGATACCTCTTGCATTCATCTGCCATTCCTCCGGTGGTAGTAAATACCAGTGGGGTAAAGGACATGAAGTAACCTTGTTCAACTTCTAGCACCCTGCTGGCCGTGTATTCTTTTCTTCTCACTCTCATGCTGATGCTGGACATCATTGCACACCATCTTGAGCATTTCGGCTTCCAAATCATGCAGCTCATGATGTCTTTGAATAATGAAGCCTCCACGTCTGCATGCATACCAAGGCGTGGTCTACATCAAAAGCACCTCCACACGCACAAGTAGACGGGGTGCCACTTATTTGCCAATCATATCTCAAATGAATGGTGCCTTTGAAAACTCTCTTATTTAAGTCCATATCGTTAACTGGAACGACTGTAAGCCAGCTAGATACCCTTTTTTCCGCAGCAAGGTCGGCAGCTCTTTTGGTTTGTTCAGGAAGTGCATTCTTCACTTCCTCTAGGTCTTCTCTAAGGCGCGCATCCCTATCTCTACGGTTACATTGCTGCTATCACAATCTTTTTGTAAGTGTAGATGGAAATGGCAATAAAGTTATACGAGTTATAGGCGAGCGGGGAGTTGTCGGTTTATTTAACAATTATTCCTCGAGCCCGAATGGGCTCTGAGTCAATAGCGAAGATTCCTCCACGATGGCAACTTTTTGGCAAAGATTCTGAAGATTGCAGCAAGCCTGGAATATATAGTACCCTCTAGGAGAGCAGTGTTAAACATGAAACTAGCGGTGTATTATATTACAGTGCAGAGTGGTGAGAAACTTCTGACAAGAAGTTATTGTGTATGTTTTCTTTGGTTTACCTTTTTGTTTTGATTTTCATTAGAAATACTTTTCACCCATAAAGCTACAGAGCAATATAGACGACTTAAAATCTAAATATCTTATACAATAAAATATAGAAATGTATTGATGTTCTTGGCTTGGACCTTGATCAGTTGATTGTTTTATCATCTGAGCCATTATGTATTACGGTTACACTACAACAACCTCTCAAAAATAAGAACCTATTAAGAACCTAATCAGCCTCAGTTGTGAAAAACCACCCTAAAATATAAGAACCTGTTCATCCTGACCTCGAAAATTCTAGGCTCTTATATGCGGGTTTTTACTGTAGCACTGAGAAATTTCTGAACAAATCTGATTCTGACGTTGGGCCAACAATATTGGCGAACAACATTCAGCATAGTTGGCCAAACATGTTGGTTGCGTTCTAACACCGTGTTGGGCCAGTGTTGGCAGTTCCACTTCTATGTGTTTATAGTGCTACGCGGCACAACATATATATATGTACCCTTACTTTCTCTTCGCCGCGATTCACAACCTTAATCGTCCCCGACTTTCTCTGTCCGACCTCGTAGCTTAGTCGGCAGAGCAACGGTAGATCTAATCCGGAGGTCGTGGGTTCGATTCCCACCGAGGTCATAAGAATTTTTTCTTTGCCTCGTGTGGTTCCCTGATACCCTTTACTAGGGCTAACGCCCAGTGGGTTTATCATGGGTTTCTGTTAGCACTTAAATTTACACTTCAGAGTTAATTCTCTGTTCCACCACTTGTATGTGTTTATAGTGCTACGCGGCACAACATATATATATGCGGGGCTCGGCTTTAGTCCAAACTAAGTGGCCCCTCCCCTTAATTTCTTATTCAAAGTATCCAAATGTATGAACCTGGAGCATGAAAATATCACGATAAACTGTCTAATCTCGCGTGATTTTTTCCGCTATAATTCAAGGCTCGGTGCGATGTCAAGCTTATTTGAAAAATTGGAAAAAGTAATGATACAGATAAGATTGTTCTATACACCGATGGGCAAAATGAGATCATATTTCGAGTCTTAAAGTGCATATGAAGTAAAAAATTTTGCCTATTTGAAGGTGAGTAAGAGTGCTATTTAAAAGTGAGTAAGAATGACATTTCCTTTTTGAAAGATCTTCTTTGATTCCCGAGATGTTGAAGTTTTTGCTTTAAGTCGATGACATCACAAGTGGTTTAAGTAAGAACACAAATCACAAAGTCAAGAATATCTATGAAAATATTTGAGCGATGCCACTCAAACTGACACCCACTGTGATGTTGCCATGGTAACAGTCTAGGCTTCAGGCCTTGTCTACTAAGAACCAAATATCTCCATTTTTGACCAGATGAGAAGTGACATATTACTAAACAAAACACTTTTTGTTTCAATTTAAGATTTCGTTGTTATTATTACGCCGTATATCTACGTTTTTAGGTTTCAATCAATATCTCTGATTGCTTGATACTTTTTTCAAATCAGTTGAACTTTCATTTTCTTTTGTCTTAGATTCATAACCATAACCTGAAAGAAGTAAAATTAAAAGCAAAAGAAACCAGAACGAAATTTAATCCATAGACCCTATGCAAAATGGCTGCCTGTTTTTGAGACAAAATTTCTAAAGAATTTGTTATTCCAAGTGAGATTAGTTAAGCTATTTTGAATGTGAACAAAAGAACAATTTAAAGGCAGCTATTTTTGCATAGGGTCTATGTGAGTCGCATTTAGCATGTACCCTGAAACCATATTTCATGTAAAAGTACACCAAAGTAACTACACCAGTGATGTTCAAATAACTCAGAGCTCATGGTGGAGCATGTGATGTCACCTGGACAGTGGGTATTTATTACCTCTCCTCAGGCCATCCAAAAACACCACTAATATGTAAAAAAACACCTGGGGCTAGGACCCAAAAAGGTAGGTGACCACCTGGTCAGCAATCACTTCATGTGACCATCACAATGTGTGATGATGGGTACAATGTAAAATTTGGACCCAGCCCCCTCCTATCTCCTATTAATGGATTTGCCCCAGTGAAGGTGACAGGAATGTTCATTTTCCATAACTGGATGTCTTTTAAAATCAAAGTTTACACACAAACTTTCCTCTAGCCTTCCTCTCTTTCTCTTTGTTTAAGTCCAACATACATAAAGTTTAATGAGAAGGAGCCAGTGAAAAAGTATTGTCCATGCAGTTTACAAAAACAACATGACTACTTTTGATCTGACATTGAAAAATTGAAAAGGGAAATAATAAGCATTGATTTTCATTGTGTTCACAAGGAAAATAGGAAAGCTTCAACAGAAGCCAATGTGTATCCTTGTGGAGCAATACTGCAATCAATTTTCAAGAGATCATAGTGCTATTTAACAATTAGACCCGTGGCCCTTGAGGGTGAAGGGTCTAATTGTTATTGTTTAAGTATCACCCAACTAGTCACGCAGAAAAGGCAATAACAAAGTTAGCAAATGCAAGTTGAAGAAATATTTATTTGGGAATAAAATGAAAGGAAGAGTCACACTCGATTGCTACTCAAGGACTATTACTCAAATAGTACTAATAGTCCTCTAGTAGCGCAGCCAATCAAAATGCAGGATTTGCATTAGTCCACTAGTTGGGTGATACTAAATAATATTAACATTAAAACTAACAATAATAGTAATATATGATACTAATTATTTATATAACTAACAGATTCCATTTGGCACTGGAAGAGCACAGTTGCATTTTCACATTTTCTTTACTACACATCTCAGGGTGAAAACAATTTTTTTCCCGAAAAGTTTCTCTTTCATTTTTCTCTCGAATTTTGTTATAGATATCATTACTTCGGTCTGTAATCGTACTCGTGATGAAACAAATCAGACTCCCGCTATGTGGTCGTCCGATCTTGTTAATCACTTGTATGATTACAGACTGAATTGGACTCCACTCAATCCTATTACCATTACTTATCATAACCTGTGTGTCTACAAGTAGTTCCAAAAGTTGTTTTAAACATTTTGTATTAATTTTATGTTTCCTTGTAACTCACACTCCTGCCACAGGCAGACCATCCTATCTATGTGTGTTGACACATGCTAACATAATACAATTGGATCTCATACATTCACTGTAATTTGCAATGGTCGATATCCCTTTGAGTCAAGCAATCAACGAAAATGCGTCATAAAATTCTCGATTTGGCATCTTTTTTTTGATGAAATGTAAGCCAAGTTCACTCACTGCACAATGGTATAAAGATACTATTTGTGCAGCAGGTGAGGAGTCAACCAACCCAAAGCAATATAAAATCACACAGGACTATACAATAGCCTGACTCAAAGCGATATCAACAGCTGCAAATTACAGTGAATGTATGAGATCAAATTGCATTACATCAGCACATGTCAGCACCCATAGACAGGATCGTCTGCCTGTGCTCTTGCCATTACTATAATGCATTTTACAGTAGTTACAGTCAGTAGTTTTTAAACTACCAGAACCAACATCAAGAAAGTGGGGGGAGGGGGTGGTTGAATTAGACCTGATGCAAACTGTTTGTGTTTTCCAAAGATCAAGTTTATCAGGTCTTTCACCAGACTGTCTCAATCACTCTGAAGCTGCTTGTCAAAGTTATTTGCAAGGAACACAACGGATATCTCTTGCACTTCTGTATGGTTTCCAAGATCCACCTTCTTCAAAGAACACTCTGTTGCACTCAGGATTGATAGCAAACACCTCTGCACCCCGCACCTGAGGGGTGCCATCCAGTGAGGAACGAACAGGTATTACGCCTCCATATGCATAACGATCTGTGTTAAGGTAATAGTGCACCCCTGAAACAGTTAGAGAAATATTTCAAGAGATCAAGTTGTGCATTGTCTGTCATGCCAACTCAAAGCCTCTTCACTAAAACAGAAATATTTGCTTACAATCGAATTACAATAAATTTGAACTATTATTCTAGGCCACTGAATATAGGCTGCCTGCAGCCTCTTGTTTAACCCTTTCACCACCAAGGGCACTTAATAGATTTTTACTCTGGCTAACGCCAGACAATTTTACGCATCAAAGGGAAACCTCCTGGCAGTGAAAGGGTTAAAGGGAAATGGAGTCAGTAAAGTTAAGGAATTTTTTGGCATAGGTGTATGAGGTTGTTTTAAGGTCAGATGTTGGCCTGACCTAAGTAGGTTTTAGACCTGGAATAAATAACAATTCATTTACTCTTCTCTTCTCTGAAACATTACAAAGCTACTTCCCTTAGTATGTACAGTGAATATTAAAACTTGAAATACCTGGGATATCCAAAGGTTCAAATGCCAAGTTCATTTTCTTTTTTAAATTCTCCCAACTGAATTCAAGTCCATTTACTGTTGGGGTCTGAAAATAAAGCAAATTCAAAGAGACAATTATAGCCTTAGTGGAATGGCCACGACTTATGATATAAATGCTACTTTAACATGAACAAACCGCAGCATTTCTTTTCATTAATTCTACAGAATATTCTTAAACAAAAGCAGTTTTACTGCATGCCACTACCTCCTTTCAAAGTAATACAGTCAACCCCAATTGAGCAATCAATGGCAAGCGCCTGTTTGCAAGGATTGGCTGCTAAAAAAGGGAATGTCAATACTCATTTTAATGATACACAAGATGAGGATGGGCATTAACAAATTCAAATTTGAAGCTCTCTGTATTCTATTGTATCTCTCAGTTAGTATGCATGCTGTAGTATGGCGCCCCACAAAATTATTAGTCAATTTTGTGGGCCGTACTCTACTGTACGGCTTTTTTCCCCGCACGCCAGATTAACCTCAGAGATACCATAAATATCTTACTAACCTTGTTTTCTTGGTCTGTACTGTAAGTTATGGATCCTTGTTTTTTCCTGCTAAATTGTGGCCAACATGCTTTGTGCTCAGGCCATAAATCAATAGCAAAAAACTTGCTCCATAACTTACAGTACAGACCTCAAACTCGGATAGTAAGAGGTATGTATACTGATCAGAATTAGGGGGATTATTACCTTTGTGATCATAGTCACATCAAAATGACAATAGGCAGATTTAGAAAAGAAAACTCCACATCAAATAAGAATGCAAAAAGCTTACAAAAATGACTGAATTCAACCTCCAGTGCTCAATTTGCCATTCTGCCATTGGTCAAATGGGTTATTAGATCTGCACACACTGTCGTTACTGTCATTGTGTTGTCTTTGTGAAATCTGCATAATGTGACTTGTGTCAGAATATTGTTCTAGGGGACCACAACTCAGTTAGCTTAGTTGGAAGAACACTGGATTACTGTTCAGGTCCAGGTTCAAGACCAAGATGAGACCAATAACTAGGGTATTCAAAAACTGCTATGATCATGCCGTTTGTGTAACCAAACAGCTTTTTCAGTTCAGGTCATTGGGTAGTGTCGTTAAGCAGTTGGGCTTGTCCCCTTCACCTCCACATGCAAAACTGATTGAAGAGTAAGGAATGCAGCTCGCACTGCTGAGGTCTTTCCCTAAAACACACACCACTTACAGTGCCCCTGTTTAGCAGGTCAAATGGCCAGCTAGAAGACTAGGCACTTAGTATTGATATATAAAGTTGTTGATGGAGTTGTTGTTATGACCTCCTATCTTGGACTCCCATCTTTTGGACTGTCAACATGTGTAAGATTCTACCGGTACTTGGTCAGTTAATGAGGAAAAACCAATGAGAGAATCCTCATCAGGATGAGGGGTTTCAAGACTTTTTTAAATGCTTCTAAGAGGGATGGCCACTTACTAGAGGTTAATGACTGTAGATGCATTATAAGTATACCTGGTGGTCATATGTTGTATAAACAAATGACACGGTACGACCCCCTTTCAAGCTGCCTCTTTGGCAATACCAATAACGAAGCATGGATCCTTTGGTGTAGTGTTGATACAGGAAAATCAGAAGACAAACAAAGAGAGCAAACACAGGGACCATCTTGGCAAGGGGTCCTAGAAAATGAAAATTATAGAAACAAGAAAGTAGTTTTATTTAAATGCATCAGAAACATCAAAAATGAATTTTGTTAGGTGCCACTTTCATAACAAAAACATAGATTGTAAGCAGTGAGGGTTTGGATACCAGTTCATTCCATTATTGCTAGATAACCTATCCTGCAATATTATTTAACTAACATTTAAAAATGTACAAAATTTCTTAAGAGTGCCAACCACAAAAAATATTTTTAAATTAAAATAAATCCTGTCTTAATTCTCAAATTGTAACTAATAAAAATAATGTATATTTGTGGTTACACTGTCCAGTATTGGGTGGTGTTATTAATTCAAATTAATTTAATACACCATGTACGCTGACAACACCCACCTTACATATGCGGGTGATTGTGTAGATAATCTTCAGTTATATTTAAACCAAGACTTAGAAAATGTTCACAATTGGTTGAGAGCAAACAAACTTACTCTAAATATGACTAAAACCGAGTTTATACTAATTGATTCAAGGCAGAGATTAAGCACTCTCGCGGTTTCTCTGACAATCACAATTAATGATAATCAAGTTAGCCAGGTCACAACCGCAAAATCATTTGGAGCGATCATCGATAATAAACTTGATTGGAGCAGTCACATCGATAAACTAACAAAGAAAGTCGTTTCTGGCATTGGGACTATAAAACGAATAAGGCACCTTGTCCCTTAAGCGACTTTGCATTTAATATATCAAGCTCTGACTCAGCCACATTTTGACTATATAATTGCAATATTGTTTGGGGAAACTGCAGGATAACTTTGCAGAACAAGGTACAAAAACTACAAAACAGAGCAGCCTGTCTTTTGACTTATTCAAATATTATTATGACGCTAATGCTGGTCACTTGTTTGAGCTCCTGGGATGGAAAAACCTAGCTTCTCAGCAGCAAATACAAAGAGCCACAATGGTCTATAAGTCTCTGCGTGTTTAGCTCCAGACTATTTATGTTCTAAAGTTGAAAGGCGAGAAACTGCGTATAACCTAAGAGACTCTGAGAATATGCTTAATGTTCCATTGCCGTGCTTAAACTATTATTAATAAAAATAGCTTGACTCCACTCTATCTATCTATCTATCTATCTATCTATCTGTCTATCTATCTATTTATCTATCTGTCTATCTGCTAGGAGTCAGTCTAAACTCGAAAAAATAGATCGATGTGATCAATAATATTTGAACCTGAACTGGAAAATTTAAATTTCTGACAGCATTGAAGTTAAATTATGAAGGGTCCACTATTTCAGTTTCAGTGATTTGCTAAATATGAAATAAACATGTTTGACTTGTATCAGTATCTTTTAGTATTTAATTTACCTTGTTGGCTATACCAGTAAGCAAGCAACAAATCTTGAGAATAGCTCTCATAAAGCAGTAGGATGAGAAGCAAAACAAAAAGTACAGCAACAGGCACTTTCCAAAGATAGTCTACCACAAAGAAAACAAAATAGAAACAAACCTTAATTAAGTGCATGACCCAAATTATTTATGGATTTTAAACTAAGTTACACACTGTAGACTATACTAAAGAGACCAGTGATGATGATGATGATGACGATGATGATCACATTGCAACTACAATAACAATGTATCTAATGTATACCAAGGAAGGGTGAAATAAACGACAATGGGCAAAAATAAAACACCTTATTCCAAAATGGCTCCCATTTTAATATTCTTTTGTTTTTATTCAAATTAGCCCTGGATGCCTCATTTGTAAGAGTAAAATTCAAAAGAACATTTTACCTTAAACCAGGCAACCAGGGCTAATTTGAATAAAAACAAAAGAATATTTGAATGGAAGCCATTTTGGAATAAGGTGTATTGAGATGCTGAGCCCCTCCCCGCTCATCAAAGTTGCTAACAGTGCAACACCATGCTGGAAACTTTGAGGAACAACTTTGAAGGAGAATCTCGAGGGAGGGGCTGTGTGTTACTGGTATATCTCACAGATGTCTTAGCAGTAATAATATCATTCTAAGAAAGAAAAGCTGTTTTTGATCAAGAGTGTCTCAACAATTTTGCAATTGGCTGTGGCTTTGACTGACTGACTGATTGATTGATCATTGGATTGATTATGTTATGTATAAAAATTGCATTTAGGCATGGCATGACTGTTGATTAGAACATTCTTTTGTGTCTAGAAGATTCTCAGGCTTGTTTACATTGTGTCAGCATGAATCAGTAGTTTTTGTCAGTTACTTAAATTGTAAAGTGATGGCTCTAGAATTTTATATAAAAGGTATAATTTATTAGCCACCAAGCTTGAGGTTTAGAGAGTGAGTAGTGTTTACAAGTTGTAAAGTTTTGGCGAAGGCCATGTTTATTCAAGTGTGACAGAGGTCATGTGTATATCTGGCAGAGGCCATGTTTATCCAAGTATAATGAAGGTCGCAGTGTAACTTACTAGCTTAAAGTTGTGGAGTTTCTTGAGCAGTATTCACTACATTTGTTTGGAATAAATATCCTTGTTGCTGTTCTGACAACCCTGTGTTCTGCTCAGACTACAGACTACATTCCTCTAACAACAACAAACTTGTAACAGATGGATTGATTGATTGACCAATTGATTGATTACTGAGCTGGAGGGTAAAAGCCTACACAGTACTTACCACTTTTAAAAAAGTCATTTCCATTATCAATTCCTTGTGATAGACCAATCACTTTTGTCTCAAGTACTTCTTGTCGGCTTTCAAGTCTCTCAAAGCCACTTCGTAAGGCAGAGTGTTTAGCTTCAAGACTTTTTATTTCCATCCCATATAATTGCGTCAAGTTTTGTAGGTTATTCCTCAGTCCTTCATGATCTTGTACCCAGGTTTCTTTGTTGTCCTCAACTGACTTCACCAGTGAGGCCATTTCATCTTGAACAAGCTTCAGTACCTCATTGTTGATTGGTTGTTCAAAGCACATACTAATCCCTTAAAATTGTGTGATAAATCCCAGTGTCAATAAAGTGAAAGCCCATTATTGTTCAATATCTATATGCCCAGAAATTCTGAGCAGAGGGTCAAAGCCATCAATGCCATAGCTTGTATTTCTATTGGCCAGTAACAAAAAATACAAGAAAGTTCATGTGAAATGTGGCTGTCAAAATTATTAAAGTGCCTATGAAGTAAAAAACAGATATATTCCAATTTTTGCTTAAAAATTATTGATGACATCATAAGTGGTTCAGGTTGAAAGATGAATCAAGAATATCTTTGGAAATATGATGCCATTCAAACTTGGCACCAGCAAATTATGTATGCTAGGTAAGACAAAATGACAGCCACTGTACTGTTACCATGGCAGCAGTTCTGCTTCCCAGTCTATTTCATACAGGATTCATTTTCCCAGTTTTTGTCTTAATCGATCCGTCTTAATCAAGCATTGTTCACTTACAATGAGCTACTGAGGAGATATAAGGCAATATGGGCATCACGTTTATTTCAAGTTGGGCCATGTGTCACTCCTCATCTAGTCAAAAATGGAGATATTTGGTTCTTGGCAAATGAGGGGTGGAGCCTAGACTGCTGCCATGGCAACATCGCAGTTGGTATCATTTTGCATCTAATCGGATGTACATATATAACTTTTGAATGTTCTTGATTTTGTGATTTTTCTTTTTAATTAAACCATTGTGACATCAATTACTACGAAAATCACCGAACTGTGAAATGGGCCCAGATTTTCATATCGCTGCCCCGCCCACTTTTATCGATGGATTCCAAGAATTCTCGGCCCGCGCATACATGGCTGTTTGTGCTGTATGAAACTGTACTCCTGTGGATCGCGGCCAGTTAAATTTCGCTGCACTTGAGTTTGAATAATATTTCTTCTCAAATCTTCATTTAAGGCTTTACCACGCTCATAAACTCTTCCCGCCTTGCTCATATGCGCCATCGCTACGCCACAGTGAAATATAATTCCACTGTGGTGTAGCGATGGCGCATACACTACATGAGCAGGGCAGGAAAAGTAACGGTAACGGAATTCATCGAAGAAAGTGGGCGGGGCAGTAGAAGAAAGTAGGCGGGGCAGTGATACGAAAATTCGGGCCCATTTCACAGTTCGGTGATTTTCGTTGTACTTTTAAGCAAAAAATATCATTCTCTAGAATTAAAGGCGATCTTTCAAAAATGAAATTGCCATTTTTCTTCACTTGGAAAGGCCTTTCAAACAAGCCAGAATAAAATGTTTACTTCAAAGGCACTTAAATGCACTATTGAAAATGACCCAGGTTGAAATAAATCTAACCTGAAAATAAATTTAACCTAGAACATATACACAAGACCTTGCAAATCTGCAAGACAGTGGAGATTTTGAGATTCTGAAGGGAATTTTGGAAGGAGGCCTACATAAGGTACCTCAGTCTCTGCATAAAATGTAAGTAACAGAGATCAAGATTGTGCTCTAACAAAAGAAGTTGGGGCCCACAACTTCAAAATCATCAAGATACAGGGCACCCAGCACATTCATTTGGTGCAAAAAGGTAATTTCTTGTTACCCGAAGGCAGTTCTTTGGCACCAGATGGCTACTGCTGAGTCAAAAAATGTTCAGGGGTCTGTGCGCCATGTGAAAAGTTCTCATTAATTCATTTTGTAGCTTTCAAAGACTTGAATTTGACAAATTACCTTATCACAGTTACCAAAAACGTAAAATAAGAAACAACAGAGGATCTGATACATGGTTGACCTTATTGTTTGATTTTTAACAGACAGAAAATAAATCAGCCATGTGTTGCTTCAGTTGACTCAGATTTAGGCAAAAATCATATGTTAACTTGCCAAATCCAGGCCTTCAAATCACAAAACATGGGTACAACCAAGTTGCGAACATTCTAATAATTAGTCCGCACACCAAACAAGGCTGAACTTCAAGAATTGTAATGTGAAGTATTCAGTTAAGCTATATTCCTCCAAATCCTTCAAATAGTCAATAAAATCTTACCTCTGCTTTTCCACTCACTTAAATCTTCCAAAACTTTTTTCTCAGGGACTGGAGGAATATTCAAGCTTTTGATCAGATTTTCCATGAGTTTAAAGCATCTGTTATAGTAGGCATCAGTCCATTTGGGAAATTTACAATGGCCCCATTCATTGCGAACTTCAGAACGTACTTCCATGGCAGTGCTATCAACTCCATAGAAAACAAAGTTTGGTGCACCACACAGAATAGAAAGGGCAGCAGATGAGTCTAAAGATTCATCAAAGGCTGTGAAGCTTGCCATAAATGGTTTCACAAACAATTTTGCCAGAGAAACTTCATCTCTAACACAATAATCATAATCTTTGGATGAATCTTTACTTTCATTGTTGTTGATGTTTGTGTAATTGAGGCGTATAGATGAAGGAGAAATGATTTTTGAATGGGAAGTAAATGTTTGTAAATGAATGTTGGTTGGTGGTGTAATCAACAACTTGTAAGCCTTTGGTAGTTCGTCTCCAATAACTTTTCGCAGAACCGGTGTGAGAACCTTTGAAAGACAAATTCCTACCACCAACCATCTCTTTTCTTCAGCTCCAAGCATCTCTACTTTCACTCCCAGCCTCTATATAACACTAACGATTCTGAAATAACAATCAATCAATAAATAAACAGCTTCAGATGTAGAAGATACCACAACATTTATCCTTTTAACAACCTTTCTCTTGAGGAAGTTGGACTGAGATTGCATAATTACCAGTGAGGCCTGGTTAAAATGGTGCAGCACTATCATCAAATTTAATTCAGACAAATTTATTTCAAGGTTCCAGAAGCAATGAAATTTGGTGATAGTGCGGCATTTAGAACAAATTAAATTTGTGTTGTGAATTCATCCAAGACGAATAAAATATCACAGTAACACATCTTCATTATTCATGTTTTGACTTAAAAATAATGCAATCAGTGCAATACATTGCCAGCAGGACTGGGTGACTCAACACTTAACAAAAATATATGAAATAGAAATTGGTGGATTTCCATGCCACCATTATCAAGGAATTATCCAGAATTCATTTCACCAGTGAAGACAAAACTTTCAGATGAATAGGGATAGCTCTACTTACTATGATTATCAGTTGAGTTTGGACCGAGGGAAGTTTGGTGCCCAAGTTTTGAAGTTAAAACCATGTTGTTGTCAAGGGTAGCGTAAATAGTATCCATTGGCAACTTAAATTCGGGCTGTCATATTGCTGTGAAAATCTGAAAACCGTGCACACTAGAAATATTTATGGAATGTCATTGTGTTTGAAGTGAAAAAGCCAATCGTGTGAGAGAAAATTAAACTGCAAAAAGTAATTGTAATTAGTTTGTGGCTTCATGTCATTTCTGACCCGAAAAGTTGTCAATGGATACTAATTGTATTCCCCTTGACAACAATGTGGCTTCAACGGCAAAACTTGGGCGCCAAACTTCCCTCGGTCCAAACTCAATTGATAATAATTATTGCAGTAACTAGCTTTTGCTCAGCATGCTAAGGGAGCGAGCAAGAAAATGTGAAAGAGAATCAAAGTGCTAGAGCTGAACATTACTACAGGTGTTGACTTTAGGCGCTTGGAGGAATTTTGTATTAAAAAACTTAAAGACAAAAATGCGTATTTTTTGGCGTTGTCCGAGGGTGTTCAAAGCAAACATTTTGGTTTATTAGCAGCACAAGCAGTCGATCATTTTGAGTGGAAATCAGCAGTTATAGTCAGTGTATTGGGAATCAAAGGCCAAACAACTTAGCACTTGGCAGCAACAACGGTTCATTTCAACTCTCACATTCTTAAAGCAGTAACAGTGCTTCTGTACAGTATAGGTCTTGTACGACCTATAAATATATTAAGCTTACTATCGCAGACTTGTAGAAAACGAGTTAAACAAACCTGTGTTCTGTATTCTTTGGCTTGGTCGTTTCTTCTTCGTGTCCTAAAGTCAAGACGTCTGGCACAAAATTTCAGTCCTACACAAGTCCCTGTTGTGTCTTTTTTTTTTTTTTTGGTGCCTAGTTTCTCGGAAAAGCAGGAAGTGCTGCTCACTGCAGCCATCTTGAATGTTTACAACGAGCGAAATCTGGGGCAGAGAAAAGCAAGGGAACTACGTCATGTAATCAGAGTGATGCGTGTCGTGAAACAGCTTGAGAGTTTCATCCTCAGCAAATAAATAAACCAAGGAATAAAACGAAACATTTTGTTTCTGCAGTTTTTTAACTATGTATACTCAAACAAACAAAAAAAATGTAAAAAAAGGAAAGAAACGGCAAGGGGAAGCACGCTGATATCAGTTGCAATAAATTCGCGCGTGGTTTTCGCGCGCGAGGAAGAATCTTATCCCCAGGTTTCATGTTCATGGGGTGCAAGAATGAAACAAAAGGGTAAGCAGCTCTTCACGCAGATAATAATGACATATGAGATTAACTTTTGGTCAAGAAACAAGCAGTGTAGATGCTCAAGAAATTATTGTAGCTCCGTAGCTTGTCAAGTGTTGGGTTTACGTTTCCTGACCACTTGTATTAAAACTTGGAGCTGGGACGACGATCTAGAGCTATCGGAATATTCTAGGGACCAATTTGAATAACTTCCTTAATACAATATTTATTTTAAACTTTTAATCTCGTGGTTGATGTAGCAACTACCAAATCGACTAAACATTTATAAAGATAATTATGTACAAAGATAGTTTTGTGGTTGTTCCCTGGCATTAAGCTAAGTACACAATCTAGGGCAAGAGGTCTAGAGGAACAAATACCATAAGAGATCACCAGCATAAAACGTTAAAAAGTTTAAGGTGGCTGTGATTCCCTTGACTCAATTATCTTTTTTCCTTGTAAGATGTTGTATCTCAACACATGACATTGATCACAGCACTTGCAGGAATAAAATAAGTGAAGCCACCAAACTTGTGTGTTTTTAGTTTATTACTTAAAGTTAAAATCACGGATGTTGGCCACCAGGTTTTACTGTTACTATGGTAAGCTATTATGCCAAAAAAAATGGCCATAACTTGTTTACCAATGATTTGACCTTAAAAGGGTAAAAGAAGAAAAATGAAATTTCACTATTACAGTGGTAAAGCGCTGTGTGTTAAGTGATCCATTATTTCAAGTACTGGAATGTCAACCTTTATATTTCTGGCTCCATATTTTTCTAATTATTATATAGCATTGTCTGAGTTTTTAACTCACAGGTCTCTTTGTCTTTGAAAAGATATGTTTTATGGCACGACCCCACCATAGCATCTTTGACTTGTTTGTTCATTTCATAGAAATTTATATAACATTATCATTGGTAAAATGAAATGTGCAAATTAAGTTTTCTGGGACAGCATTTTTGTTTTCACAAAAGCTAGATTTCTCAGTGCAAAAAACCTTCATTATTTGCATTTTCTTTACTTTGTTTTTCAGGTAGTAATACATGATTGAAAGAACAGATTTATGGGGTAAAAATGCTGGCAGCGGAAGAAAAAAGATGGCTTGTGGTAGGGATTTCCCTATCAAAAGTTCTTACACCAGTGCTGCAAAATGTTGTTGAAAAAGAAATGCATCAGTTGTATCAGAGGTTGATTCCACCTCCTACTAGCATCCAATCTCAGACTTTTAGCTCCCATTTGGAAGACCTTTCTCCTTCCACTATGCGTCTGAATTATGTCAACATTAACAACAACAGAGATGAAAGCTCACGTCACAATTATGATTATGGCATTAGAGATGAGGTTTCCCTCGCTAAGCTGTTTGTGCAACCAATTATGGCAAATTTCACAGCTTTTGATGAATCTCTAGATTTGTCTGCTGCACTCTCTATTTTATGCAGTGCACCAAACTTTGTTTTCAGTGGGGTTGCTATCATTGCCAAGGAGGTACGCATTAAAGTTCGCAATGAGTGGGGCCATTGTAAATTTGCCATGTGGACTGAAACCTACTACAATAGATGTTTTGAACTCTTGGAAAATTTGATCAAAAGTTTGTATCTCAATGCTCACATGGATCCTGAGACAAAGGTTCTGGAGGATTTAAAGGAGTGGAAGAAAAGAGGTACAGTGTATTTAAAATCAAATGTTGCAAAGGTGATAATAAAAATGGCAAATAAATAGTACAGCCACAAATGGGCTATGAGAATCTGGCCTCATTAATACAGTGGGAAAACAAGCTTGCCGAGTTAGGCAGGAAACAAACTCTGCCTTCAAAATGTGAAAACATGTGTTAGAGACTCCAGGTATTAACTTTTGAAGAATTATTGTTCGCCTCCAAGAACAGTATTCTCCAACTAAAGTCACGATAGATAGGTGTTCACGTTTCTATTCCAATGATCATGATCTCCTAGTTTTACAGCAATCATGTTCGCGTCCAACACACTCTCTTTAACAACTTTTATTTGTCCCTTTTTCCTTTTTAACCGCATCCGATCTAATTACGCAAGCATTGATTAAAGCAAAACCACTGAGTGATTTGTGATTGGTTTACTTAACCACTAGGTTTATCTCTGAAATTTCTGTGGAAATTACTAATAGAGAAACAACTTCGTGATATCACGCAAAATACAGCAGTTAATTATTCTCATTTCTTTTTTCAATCAGCTATTGTCAACGTAATAACATATCTCTTATGCACTAAGTTTCTGACAAGCTGTGCCAATTGTTGATGAGGCCTAACAAGGCTGAAACAGCTATTCATGGCTGCTACATGTAACAATATTAATTAAAAACTTGGGCTCACAGTTCATTTCAGAGATGCCAACCTCTGGAGATTTCAAATCTGGAGATTTTTTTTCTTCTGGGCCAACCCCTAATCTGACAGACTTCCCCCGTGAAAATTCCTTCAATTACATCAACCCCCCCCCCCCTCTACCCGTCTAAGTTGCATTTCCCTTCTGGAAAACATGAGTCTATCTGTTGGGGAGTGTAATTGGTTAAAGGCTTATCAATCAGACTGTTGCTTATATAGTACAGTGACTGTAATATTATAATTGATTTAATATTGAGCATGTAATGGTATCTTGTGTGCATATGTCTTCAACATATGGTAATGGATTGTGTATCTTGCAAGCCAGATCAGTCAAATAAAACCCTTACCAAGTGGGGTTTTGTTAGCCAAAATGAAACTTCACAAGATTTTTCTATTGCATTGTGAGACCGTTCTGCACTAAAAACTGTGAGTCTTGTGGAAAAATCATGAGACTTGGGAGGTCTGCAATTTCTTGGAGTATATGCACCACAATTTTGTCGCAGTTTATTTGCAGAAAATAATGTGTTTCTGACCAGTTTGATATGATCTGCATTTTTTGCCAAACATTTGACACATTAATGTGATTTTGAACTTCTTAAAGTTCAGGGAAGGCCACGTGGTTTGAACAGCAAATTGACGATGACAAACTGGCGCTCTTTCAAAATGAAATGGTCACATTACTAACTTCCGTTGAGGCAAATAAAGAAACTTGAAGGCAAGATCATGAGGGACTGAGAAGTCACCTTCTAAAGTTCAAACATTTGTTTGGTTTGGAAATAGAGAGACTGGCAGCTAAGCATGAGGCCTTAGAAAGTGGCTTTGAGAGCCTTAAAGAGGACCACTTGAAAATGAAGGAGTCAGTGATAGAGAATGTAACCGCGACTTCATCAAACGCTTGTCTAATAAGAAACATTAAAGAAACTTTTACAGAGGAGCAGAAAGGTCTACAAACGCGCCATGAAGTTCTGGAGCAGAAAGTGGTCAGTTTGTCACAAGGAATGGACAAGCTGATTACAAAGGGAAATCTTTTCTTCAAGAGTGGTAATTAGATTTCAAAATTCAGATATTTGCTGCCTAGTTACCTCAGTATGTAAGGGCAGAGGGCTTCTAAGTGGAAGGTTGTGGGTTCAAACTCCAAATCAAATTGAAAACTTTTATCTTACGGCAGCTCAAGGTTACTACACTTACAGACTAATTTCTCACTCCCAGTTGAAAAATCTGAGGAATACAGCCTTAAATTTTAAATGACACACTTTTCAAAAAATGTGTAAATGCAAACAAATGCAACAAACAAAACCTCCATGTAAAACAAGTAAATGACCATACTTCCCCCAAAATTTCTGTTTTTTTTTTAATGAGAACTTGTGAATGATTTGGAAGGTCTTCCAAAGTCTTCAGGCATCTTTCTTAGTCTTTGGATGTCTTTAGAAATCTTTGGACATGGTTGGTACTCCCAGTCATAAATGACTTTGTTTACACTCCAGAGTCAATGTAAACTGATACAAACCAAAATCAAACCAAATACCGGCCGCTGTATCAAATGTGTCATCCTCAGCTTATTTTAATATTTTATGATTCCTTTTAATTTCAGGCCTCAAGTGGAAAATACCTGCAGTATTTGTTTTTTCATTTCTCTTCATTTTTCTTTATGAACACTACACCAAAGGATCCATGCTTCGTTATTGGTATTGCCATAGAGGCAGCCTTCAGGGAGGTCGCACTTTGTCATTTGTTTTCACGACACACGACCACCAGGTACAGATCCACTTCATTGTTTATTTTATATATCATTATTTTATTGCCATAATGTTAAATATACAATAATTATTTAATATACAGACATTTGATGTGCTGTACAATATAGTTGTGAATTGCCAAATGTGAGGATGAGGCCCTGCTACTCATGATCACATGGCCTTGCAAGCTGTTAGCTTGCTTTACCTTTGAGCTTAACCAACCCATCTCCACAGGCTTACCCATCAGCTCTATTTCACTGCAACAAACTTTGTCGAACTTTCTACTGCTTTGGTGGTGATTCTTGCAGTTTCTCAGAAGCTTTATTCCAAGAGCACATCAGACACAACACTTACAAATGGCTCTTTCAGTAGCCTTAAATTTCAAGGAAGAAAACATTCAATACGCTGTTTATACTGGACCTCTTCTTGACATTGTTTTTAAAGCTGAAAGAAAGGCCAACTGGATATCTTTTAGAATACAGCCCATTAAACGCAAACGGTGGAGGGTATCTTCACATGTTTAGGTTGGCTCATGCAGATCAGGAATTATCACTTTTGAGCTATACCACTTTTTTTCAGTCTTCTTGTTCTATTACCATTGTAGACACCAACAGTTTATGGAGTTGAGTTCAGTTGGGAGAATCTGAAACAGAAACTGAATCTTGCATTTGATCCTTCAGACACACCAGGTATTCCCCACTCCTAAACCATATTGAGACTGGGTTTAGTGAAAGATTGTAGTATAGTTTGGGTATATGGAAGGTGACAATTAACATTTTCATTTTACATTAATTGTTTTCAAGGCCTGCAGTATAGCTCTTGTCAATTCTGCTGTCTCAAACGGCTTTACCTCCAAAACAGACTATCATTACCACTGATCATGCATTCCGTGTGTATCCAAACTAACCCAGTCTACTCACAGTTTCTTGAGTTGAATCACACTTTGGCAACATCAGTTGATAACTCTGACTGTGTGTGACTATCAAGTTAACTTTGCTAATAGCTGACTTCTTTGCAGGCTCCTCATGCCTGGGGTGAGGGAGGGGGGGGGTGCTCCATATAATAGCTTATAAGGGGAGACTCTGCACAAAAGTGGTACCTTTTTCAGGCTTCAGGTACATAAAAAAGTAGGGATTTCACGAGTTAAAGTATGTGAAAGAGTAGGAAAATCTGTCATTAGGTTTCTTTTTTCAGTCAATAACTTTTCCGGTAATGCTTTATGTTGTCCCATACTATCTGTCATAACTTCATTTCTAAGGGTTCCAAGAGATGTAGTGTTATCTGTCATAACTTCATTCCAAGGGTTCCAAGAGATGTAGTGTTACCTGTCATAACTTCATTCCAAGGGTTCCAAGAGATATAGTGTTACCTGTCATAACTTCATTCCAAGGGTTCCAAGAGATGTAGTGTTATCTGTCATAACTTCATTCCAAGGGTTCCAAGAGACGTAGTGTTACCTGTCATAACTTCATTCCAAGGGTTCCAAGAGATGTAGTGTTATCTGTCATTACTTCATTCCAAGGGTTCCAAGAGACGTAGTGTTATCTGTCATAACTTCATTCCAAGGGTTCCAAGAGACGTAGTGTTATCTGTCATAACTTCATTCCAAGGGTTCCAAGAGACGTAGTGTTATCTGTCATTACTTCATTCCAAGGGTTCCAAGAGATATAGTGTTATCTGTCATAACTTCATTCCAAGGGTTCCAAGAGACGTAGTGTTCTTTGTCATAACTTCATTCCAAGGGTTCCAAGAGATGTAGTGTTATCTGTCATAACTTCATTCCAAGGGTTCCAAGAGATGTAGTGTTATTTGTCATAACTTCATTCCAAGGGTTCCAAGAGATGTAGTGTTATCTGTCATAACTTCATTCCAAGGGTTCCAAGAGACGTAGTGTTATCTGTCATAACTTCATTCCAAGGGTTCCAAGAGATGTAGTGTTATTTGTCATAACTTCATTCCAAGGGTTCCAAGAGATATAGTGTTATCTGTCATAACTTCATTCCAAGGGTTCCAAGAGACGTAGTGTTATCTGTCATAACTTCATTCCAAGGGTTCCAAGAGATGTAGTGCCCTCCCTGTTTAAAATTTTGTTTAGCATCCCCTCCCCCCCAGGCCCCATGCTCATGGGCTGCATAGCTTGTCACACATATTCATACATCTTCTCACATCTCTTTCTTTTCCAAGTTTATGAGAAACCGAAGGGTTTGAGGCATTTAGATTTCTTTTTAGTTTTTACTAAATTGCAGAGCTCGTTTATCACATTACAACCACATATGCAAATTTCACTTACACAACATCATAATTATACAACAAAGAAATTGTTAATAAATTGGAAATTGTCCTTTATGGGCAGTAATACCAGGCTAATCTGTTGTACATGAGTCGATTGTAATTCAATATTCAGTAAACACTTCTGTTCAAGAGAATTGTAGTCAACGTGTCGAAACGTGACAGATGATGCATAACTCCCCTGACGACTGCAGCTCCCGCGAACGAGGAATCTTTGTTTCCCGTTTGCGCGCACACGCAACATTTGTTGTGGAAACAAAATTTACTTCCTGGGAAGCAAAAACGTTTCTGAATGGTTTCAGAAACACTTTGCTTCCTCGGCAAATTTTTGCTCGTTTCCGAACCCAAAATACATTTCGGGAAACTGTTTAAGCAGCAATTGTGATACCTCGTTTACGGGAACCTTAAGTCATTGTTTCGGTTTGATTGATTATTGTTTCGATTTTTGAAAAGAATAATATTGCTATCTGTTCGGTCTCTGACCTGATAAATTGAATCCATTGCATGATCTCTATGGTAATTACAGAAGTGCATTTTGCCCACATCAGATGTTCATCTTTGATTTCGGCTTTGTTGAAAAGATTCAAAATAGAGGGAGGGTCAAAGTAAACGCTATCAAATAAATGTACGTTGGAGTAGTTTAATTTTGAGTCATCAGGTAGCTCTGAATAACATTGTCCTCCGGTTTGGTGATGTAACAATTCTCCATAGTAAAAATGAAATGTCTCACTTTTTCCAGAGGTCCATTACTACCTCAACATTCATCGCTGTGCATATGGTGGAGTAATACCAGTTCGTTCCTTACTGGACGGCACCCCTCAGGTGCGGGGTGCAGAGGTGTTTGCTGTCAACTCTGACTGCAAACAAGTATTCTATGAAGAAGGTGGAACTTGGAAACCCTGCATAAGTGCACGGGATATCAAATGCACACGTACAAAGCGAAATTGAATTCTATTCCCAGAGAGTGTTCATATGAAAGCCTCTCAGAAATGCTAATTGTAAAATACAGTACAGAGGGTCCCCTATACCACTTTGGAAAATGCATTCACGTAAAAATATTGTGAAAAAAAGTATAGGGGACCCTCAGTACAGTTTTCTTAAGAACATTGTATCTCAGATTCAGATAAGCTTATTAAGCTTATACAAAGAAAACCAACATGGGTTTCCGAGGAGTATAAACCGCTGTATTATATCTGTCAGTTAGTACGCGCGCTGTGATTGGTCAATTTTGCGGGTCGTATTTTCCTCTACGGCCCGCTAAAATTGAAAAATTCTTTTCCCTTGCGCCCGATTAACCTCAGAGATATAATAAATATCTTACTAACCTCGTTCTCTCGGTCCGTACTGTAAGTTACGGGTATTCGTTTGTTCCCGTTGATTTATGGCCCGAGTGCTTCATAAGCGAACGGGAAAAAACTCGGTCCGTAACTTACAGTACGGACCTCGAACTCTGTTAGTAAGAGGTATCCACCAGTTCGGGACTACTCCGGAACAGGAATACTCAGAATAGGGGGTAATCATGTGTTTTTGGGACCTATTCCCTTTTCGGAATGAATGGAGTAGTAGACCGTTCACTCTGAGCAAGGAAAATTTGTTGTACTCGGAAAACGCAGAATTAATGCATTTCTTTGGAAAAAATTTCGGCGGGAAAATCGATGCGGCTCGCCAAGCTCGTGACATGGCACCAGCAGCATGTTTAAGTTCCATGTTTAAGGTCCAGGCTATGCCGCGCTGTTCTCAGGTTACTTCCGCCAAGAGTATTCCGTTTTCAAAATGTTTCCTTTACTTTTGGAAAACCTTATTCCACCCTTCCTCTCTTCCCTGAAACAGAACAGAAAAACGCAGAATAGTCCCAAAGAAATGAGCCTAACGTTTTTCTTCCTTATAATCATTATTGTTTTACATTAAACAAAAAAAAATTGCTCTCGTCCATGTATCTGAGTGTAAGGAGATAATATCCTCTAAAGTTAACTTCGTTGGACAAGAAACGCTCACACAGGCTTTGACGTTTTGGAAAAATTAGGCTAACGAAGGACCAATATGTTGAACTTTGTTATCTTCACACGGTTTCCCATTAAGCCTGGCTTGGTTCACATTTTTGAAGATACTAAGGACAAGCGTAAGCAAGGGTATAAGCACAAGAACGCCAGTGTGCACCGACATGAATTAAGCACAAGAAAAAAAAACATTTTCCTTTTTCTTGAGTTTGCATTATTCCTATTTCACAAGTGGGAACTGGTGTGAAATAAGCACAAACATAACCGCAAAAATTTAACCGTCCGCCATCTTGTTTACTCACACTATACTGCTCTAGCTTCTGTGTATGCCGCTAGTGTGAACGTTCTTCCTTGTGCTTTTGATTGTTCTTATGCTTATCTCACAAGTGTAAACCAGCCTTTATGCATCAGGTAGTGGACTTGACTCGTATCTCATTTTTACCTTACTGATATCGTTCGAGGTAGCTCTTAAATTACCTTTTGAGTTCTCAAGAAGGGACGAAACCTTTAGTAATATGATAAGTCTATTTCGATAATCTTAGGGGCACCCAACGAGACAAATCAACCTAACACTGTAGAAAGGCATCTTTAAGTACCTTATGGTGTTTGAAGTCTGTTTAAAGTGATATCTTCGTTAGCGCGAAGAGTTCGATCTGTTCGGACTCCTGTCGTTCCTTAGCTGAAATTTTAAGTGCACGAAAATTTTAGGGAACAAATTTTTCTTTGAGAAAATGCTAGCTGAAATGAACCTTCTACGAACTTTCTAGGAAACCGAAAATGCTAGCTGACGTTTTGGATTGCCAAAAACAGCAAATATGACCTTTCTGAAAACGTTCGGGGCTATGATTTCCCCATTGCGAATTTTTTAGGCAACGTTCCAGTTACGAAAATCCGAGTGCACCTTTTTATCGACGCCGAAAACCTTAGGCGAACTACCCTCCACTGAACAGATATCTACCGAAACATGTTGTTGCTTGGGTGCTCCTGAATCTTTAGGACTTTGACTATAGGATACTGTAGCTTATCTCCTTATCGGCGAAAGATAGCTCGAACCAAGGAAACAAATGGCTGAACAACAAACTTCATATAGTAACTACTAACAACTATTACACATTGATTCCTTTGTATTCTTTTCTGTGTATTTGACTATTACGCTTTATATAATGAGCTGCGTTATGTGTGTATTTTGATTGGTTCTGAATTATGATCTATTAGAGGACAAACGCACGGCTGACGTCATCACTTAAACCTTTGTCCCTCTGTTTTTCTAAAATGGCGGAAAGTTTCGAAGATTTAGAGGACATTTACTAGATTGGGTGAATGAAAATGTTGAAAAAAGAATTGCAGAGGCCGTGGAGCAGTCTTAGTCGAGCGCCACTAAACGAAACAAAATGTTTAGATATTATATAAAACAAATAGACTTCATGTTGCCGTGCGTCGGCAGTACTAGATCACAGAAAACGTCAAAATATGGTAAGAATAACACTGACACACTCGGCTATCGCCTCGTGTGCCACTTTTTCTGTTCTTTCAACATTTTGACGTCATCTGTGATCTATTACTGAACAGTCGCGCGTCAACGTGGAATTAATGTCCCTGCCTGCAGTGTAACTTAACTGCGGCACACTTACACAAAGCGCATGGCGCGAAAAGAAACAGAATGAAAACCCCGACAACACAAGATGGCGTTATTGAGGGGTACACTGCCTTGCAGCTGGTTAGTCGATACGACTTCCGGATTGCGTGACGTAAAACAACCTCACTTATCTCCCCAGCTGAATGCAAAACAGCACGTGCTGGATCGGACAAGAGTATTGGTTAGCAGGCAATGAGAAAGGCAAAGGAGCCAACAAGCTTGGGGGAAGTCGCTGCGCAGACTTAACCGCACCACGTAGGAGTAACCCAATTTTATTGAAGCGCAAAACGAATCCAAGGCGCCCAACCCATCTCCAAAGTGAGGGAGGGAGGGAAATTTTTACGAAACGCTAGTAAACTACTCAATGCTCTGTATGAGAGAAATGCCAAGTGAACCTTGGACGGTTTGCTTGAGCTTTTAAAGCAAGGACGTGTCTACTACATAGCCAGTTACGAGGACCGTACCATGCAACGGCTAGACCCACACGTGTACTTTGGCAGTTATCAATGAAGCGTTAATAGATACGGCCAATGCTGTTGTTCGATATAATGTGCTAACTAAGAACAAGGCTTTTATCTAAGACTTGGCTTCAACGAAACCATTGATTGCCGCGACATTGGACATTGGACTACCTAGTAGCAGCGCGCCATGAATGGCTTACTTATCGCGAGTCACGTTCCATTAACAGTATTTTACTGATCAGACAGTAAAATCTCATTTTATTTGTTAAATATTACATGTTGGCTAATAAAAATTGTTTCCCGGGTTAGAGCCGGTGTCGGATTTGGACCGGGGAGTCCAAATCTTGGGGGTTCCAAATCCGCTAGGACACCGGATCGCACTTGCGGACAAGTTTGCTTCCATTTGGTGGATTGTCTCAGTTGTTGCGAATACAAGTGCGACTGTACACATTTTACGGCGGACAACTTGTCCAACACTACAGTAAACAACAGTGGTAGCAGCTGTCTTATGGTTGGTGGGCGTCGGGCGTGCGACACATTTTTGTCAACAAATGCGACCTTCATGTTTAGATTTAGACCCAAATTTTGTCAAACGGACAAAACTTCAAAGAGGCCGTCGCCCTGACCTTGGGCCGGACAATCGAACATAACATAACATGTTTATTTAAACACTTTGTTTTTGTCCTCAGGTTGTTTTATTGTCAGTCGTTTGTGTTATGCGTGTGTGCGTGTGTCAGGGTGTGTGTACGTGTAACCGTTTAGCTGTAATAACTTCCTTTAGTATAAACTAAAACAGTGGATAGCGTTGAACGCGCGCGCTGATTGGCTACTTTAACTCCGGATACATACATACATACATTACATACATACATTTATTTGATAAGTAGGTTTAAAATATGCAACTTTACAGCTGATGTGGACCTACTACTACTAAATCTAAATGAGAAAAATGAGAAATTTAACAGTACAATCATCATAAAGTAGAAAATAGTAAAACAATAAAGACAAAAAGGAGATCCAATAATTTAAAAATAATTAAAATCAGGGTCCTTATTATAATTAACAGAGCATTCCTTTTGAAAACTGATGTCCCTGACAAAGGTCTTGATCGATTTTATCTTTTTTTTTAAACAGAAAGGATTTTCAAGTTGCTTAATATTGACAGGTAAAGAGTTCCAGGCAATTGCAGCTCTGTGTTGAAATGAACAACGGCCTTGTTCGGTTCTTGGCCTTGATACAATAATATTTAACGATTTCCTAAGACTATAAGAAGAAGCATTCTTAGCAACTAGCCTATTCATATCATCTAATTCAATATCGTAAAAAGC
Source organism: Galaxea fascicularis (assembly GCA_948470475.1). Taxonomy (NCBI): domain Eukaryota; kingdom Metazoa; phylum Cnidaria; class Anthozoa; order Scleractinia; family Euphylliidae; genus Galaxea; species Galaxea fascicularis. Next base: position 7,883,267 of record OX419335.1, on the reverse strand, counting down.
TCTATGCGTTATATTTAGAATGCGAGAACAATAAAAATACTTCAATGGCATCCAATTTGCATTTGTGAGTACTGTTTCATCATCCATGTCCCTTGGTAGTTTGTGGATAAGTCTTGCTGCTCTAAGGTGGATTAATTCAAGATCTTTCATCAGATAATCTGAACAAGAGCCCCACACAACTATGGCATATAATACGCTTGGGATTACTGTAATAAATTGTTTCAAGCATGGCCTTTGGTAAGAAACTTATGCGTCTCAACATTTTTACTTTAGAACTGTATGAGGTAGAGACTGATTTTACATGCTTGGCCCAGGAGAGTCTTTCATCGATGGCTATGCCAAGACATACTGAAAAAGATCTGTATTCAATGGTTTTGTCTCATCAAACCAAAGGTTTCAAGGGGCCAGTAAACGGTTTTGTATCCAGGAGTACTACATCACATTTCCCTTCGTGGATAATTAATATATTCTTTTGGCACCAGGTTTGTAACTCATCTAATATCTCTTGAAGGGCTATAGCAACCTCATCAATAGTATTACCAATAGTATAAACAGTAGTGTCGTCAGCATACATGTAAACTTCACCACTTCTAATGCTGTCTGGAAGAACGTTTACATAAGTAATAAAAAGCCTAGGTCCCAATAAGGAACCCTGAGGAACCCCAATTTTCACAGGTTTAGATTCCGAAAAAATGCCATCTATTTGTGTCAATTGGCTTCTATTTGCTAAGTAATCCATCAGCCAAATCCACATATCTTCTGACACTCCCAAAGCCTTTAGTTTCTCACCCAGAATGACATGGTCGACACAATCAAAGGCTTTCCTAAAGTCAACGAACAATACACCTACTTTAAACCCATATCCTGTGCTATTAACCTCCGAGCAATTCGCGCGGAATTTGCGCCTAAAAATGTTGTAATTTTTGGAGGAATAAATGAGTCAAAATAATCTTTTTGTGCTATATTGTCTCACTGTTTTAGTATATACTAAAACAACTATTCACCTCAGTGTTGGTGGCTAGTGGTGGATATTTACCTCGCCGCTTCGCTGAATAGTTGTTAAATAAAGAGATATTGTATTTCTTCAATGTGTACTAGTGAAATAAAAAAAAAATAGAAAAATAACATAAAACCTTTATTTAAACACGATAAGATTAAAGCTGACAAATTTGTGGGGCCGTGAACAAACTGCATTCCCATGCACCTTGCCACTCAAGATAAACTTTGATTGGTCATTGTTTTTTCACGAAAAAGCTGGTGACTGCTCAAGATACGTTGGCACATAATTTAGGGGGTTCGACAACCTCGTTCCCAGAACCTTTTCCCTGGCTTGGACCTGGGAACGAGGTTGAGGGTTCGATCGAACCCCCCCTCCCCCTTCCCCCTAGATCCGCCCCAGAGGCAATAACAGCTGCTACAGCTACAAAAGCCGCTACAACTACTACAGCCTCTGCAGCTATTACAGCTTCTAGAGGTAGCACAGCTACAAAAGGTTGCGCAGAGCCCATCTAAAACAGATGGGTGGGGCTTGGGACATAATAGTACGTCTTACATCAAGTACTACCGCCCTTCTTATGCTTCTTCAGCGTTTTTGCCATGTGTCACTGTTTTCGTCAGTGAATTCGCTATCAGAGGTAAGTTATCACTCTGTTTGCAATGATTTTGTGTAATCTTTCTCCGGCAACCAGAACAATGTGTCAGTTGTTTGCTCGTGAGAGTTTTTCTTGTTTTTCTGTCGGTTTCTGGAATAGTTTTAAATCAAGGTATGCGTATGGTTATCGTATGTTTTCTACGCTGATGTTCGAGCGATCTGTGGAGCCCAGAAGCACCTTCTGTGGCTTTCTGTCGAGTCTGATCTTTTAAGACAGAAATAACTCCCATTTGGGAACAAATAATTTCTTAATGGATACGAATAACACCCTCATGGGGACGAAACTTGTCCCTCGAGACACAAATAATGCATGGTTCAATTCTTCCAGTCTGTTGCTGTGCTTCCCTCCCCCCCCCCCCCCCTCCCAGGTGTACCTCAGGTGTACCGCATTTATTTAGTTTAGGTTTGTTTATCGAACCGTGAATAATTGTGTAGAGTGGGCAGTTCTTTCCTTTCAGTTTCAAAGGGCACCAGGGATGGGGTAAGGAGGGCCTTCTGGTACATGTAAAAGTAGGAAATATATTTTCTCTTCCAATTTTGCTCTCCCCCTTCCCTCCTCCCTCCCTTGACCCATCACTTCTCTCCCTCTTCCCTTCCTTTTCTTTCACTCATATTTTCAATCTCATGTAATGTCAGTTGTGAGTCTACCTATGTTTTTAGCTCATTTGCATTGCCCCCTTGAGTTTCAAATGCCAGACCTAAAGTGGTTATTTTCAAACCCCCTACACAAATGCAACCTTAAATATCCTATTTGATTTTAAATTCATAGACATCTTGTCACAGTAACCTAAAACACTTATTCAAGATCAGTCAAGTGACTGGTGATGTCATAATGTATTAAAACGTTTCTATTTAATGAAGCTTTTAGTAATCATTAACGTAGATATATTTTATTCGCACATTAGTGACATTATATTCTGCTGTAAATTTTATTTAGACCTGTAAGGTTTTTATTTTTTATTCAGTGGAAAGCACTATTGATCTGTACATGTAAATAGGGCTATATAACTTATAAACTAGCAGTAATCACAGATTATAGAGTGCGTTCAATGTTAGAGGGACTTACTGTATGCTTTGCCGTGGAACTTTGAGGCTGGGTAAGTATTATATTGAATAGTCCTTTCGAGTATGATGTTATTTAAACGTTCGTTCGGGCTCACCAGGAGCTTGTTTGCAGACTACTTTGAGGTTAACATTTATCGAAATCTGACGGAATTGTTTACCACTCCAGTGTGTTCTGTGTTGTCAGTCCAGCACTGGATGTTAAACGCGCTCAGCTACAACGTCTGCAGGAATCAAAGAAAATTCGAACGAACGTTTAAACAACATCATACTTGACAGGACTAGTCAATATAATACTTACCCAGCCTCAAAGTTCCACGGCAAAGCATACAGTAAATCCTTGACTAAATCCAACGCTGCTGAGGTATCGAGAGCACATGGAAAGAAAGCCCGAAATTCACATAGCCTGCTCGCATGTTGACATGTTTGTCACATCTCACATCACATGGCTCATGAGCACATGTTTGTCACATCACATGTCTCACATATCTTAATTGCGTTACCAGTTTACTGGCGGTGACATACCCCTGCAAAAATCAAGCGGGGCGGCCATTTTGGTGTCCTTACAGGAATGTGGATTTTCCAGAATATAACCTTACACAGGCATACCAACTCCTGAAAGCCACAGACCAAAATTAGGCTTGCGTTCCACTTCGTTGAACGCAATGATTATTATTATTATTACCCTAGGTTTTGGTTTGACACATCTCGTTATCTTTGTATGTTATCTTTGTCATAGAGTGGTTATATATAACCTGTGGAACAATAATTATTTTTGTTAAAATAATACAACTTGTAATAGAGTGTACAAATACTCAACTACTGAGAAAAGAATGCAAAAGAAATAGTGTGTAATAGTTTCTAGTAATGAGTATTACACTAACTTCTATTTCACGGGCTAAGTAAAATCACTCTATTTTGTTATCTGATGTTATCTTGTTCTCTTATCTTTTGGTGTGACATGGTTCTTGGTACAAATTTGCCAAAATTATAAAGCTTGAAAAAAGTCTTAGTCTTGAGGGATTCTGGGAATTTTTTCTGATAATTATAATTCACATGTACTTCAATAATTAGTATTGATTTAGAAGTGTTTGCACCTAACAGACTCTTTGGTGTCATACAGTCCTATACAAGGTGTTGAATTTGTTGACTTATCTGTTGTATGTACTACTCTAAGCAGGTGCAATGAAGTTGAAGGTTACACTTGTATCAAATTCTGAGGGATGGGACAAGATGATGAATGGGCAATTAGAGACAGAGCTTGCACGCTCTGATAGAGTTGAAGTCAGTGGGTTTGTGCCATGTAACAATCGGAAGCAGAGAGAGCATGCTAAAGCACTGGACATTAAACTTTATGATGCAACACAAGAGCTTTCTGGTTTCACATCACCTACTGAGCTGCTGTCATTTCCACCTGAAGAGCTTGAAATTGATATTTTGATCATGCATTCTTATGGCCGTGATGTTGGACGCCAAGCACAGGTCATAGCAAAAGCCAAACAGTGCAAGATGGTTTTTGTTTTGCACACAGTCAGTGAGGAGCTGGAGAGATTCATGAAAAACCCAGCTTCAAGCACAGTTGCACAGCAATCGGAGCATGACCTACAAGTAGCATTGTGTGAGAAAGCTGATCTTGTGATTGCTGTGGGCCCTAAAGTTGCAGAGGCTTACAAAGCTGCCTTGCAATTCTGTAGAAAACAGGAGAGAGTCTTCACCCTAATGCCAAAACTTCCAGAAGAGTTCTTTGGAGTACGTCAACAAAGCAGTGATTCAGGGAATCAGAATTCAGACAAAAAGTTTCGAGTGTTGATTAGCGCATCGTCCAAGTATTTTGAAGTCAAAGGGTGCGATATTGCAGCAAAGGCCTTCAACCTGTTAGGTGATCCGTTGTACCAACTAATACTTGTTATACAACCAAAGGATGATACCACTGCAGTTCAACAAGCCATGGTTAGTGAGGGCATTACAGCAAACCAACTGACAATGAGAAAGTGGTCTGATGACCCTGCAACATGGCATCGATGGCTATGCGAAGCAGATGTTGTTATTAAACCTTCAAGAACAGAGGGATTTGGAATGAGCGGTCTGAAGGCCATAGCAGCAGATGTACCTGTCCTCATCAGTGAAAACTGTGGGCTTGGCATGGCACTAAAGAGATTACCCACTGGAGCTCAACATGTAGTTAATTCTGACCTCCCTCAGGCTTGGGCTGACAAGATAAAAGAAGTCAAGCAGAAGGATGCAAATACTCGCAGCCAGCAAGCTGAGCAGTTAAGGAATGAATACACAGAGAAGTTCAATTGGAATGATCAAATCAATGCGCTAATTGAGGAATTTTTCAAGATGGTCCCGCCAGGTAATATTATTTACATGTAGATGACTTTGCTCTTCCTGATAATTATCTTTCATGTCTGGGTTTTTATGTTTCATTTTTCACTTTTCAGTTTTTAAGTAGTTTGGGGTAGTACTTGGTGCAAGACCAATTTAAATGGAGCAAATGTATCTAAAAAGATGTCACTTTTCACCTAATCTGAAATGATGTCATTGTTGTTGGTTCTTGGCTTCTAAGATTCACACACTTCTTCAGAGGAGATGTTACCATACAGAGTGAAGTATGGAACCATATCTCAGTGGCTGGCATAAGTTGGCTGAGTTTGTTGGTTCTCTACTCTGCTCCAGGTATTCTGGTTTTCCCCTCTCCTCAAAAACCAACATTTATCTGAGTGTATTTGATTTGCAGTCTCCCCAAGTAGTAGCTAGAGCACCTGTGCTTGGCTAGAAAGATTTAAGGTTAAAGTGAAGTTATTATTGTTACTAGGAGTAATCATAAATTATAGGGTGCATTTGACATGTGAAATGATTAGTTTGTGGCATAAAGTCAAAGGTTTTACAATGGTTTATTTACTGTCCAGGAAACTCTGGTGAATGTGTTATATTTGGCATGTGGCTGTAAATGTTGGGCTTTTCATAACTTTGTCAGCTGGTGCTGGTGATGAATGTTGAATGTTGGTGTTGAACATTCAGTAATGAACAAAGTGAAAATCATGTGATTTCAAGATTGTTGCTGTGGATATTTACCAATTTTTGAAGGAAAACAAAAGGTATTTTTGTACTAGGTTCGGTGTTGCTGCTTGAGAAACATGTTATCCCCTACCTCCCCTATTAAGTGTTTTTTTAGTCTTCTAATGCAGTCGGTCATTTTGTGGAGAAACAAACCAATCAGAATCTGTCTTCTGCGCATATAAGTGTTTTAGGGGATAGGGGAAAGGGAGCTTTTAGGCTGGCTACATGAGATTGTAAAAAAGAAGAAAATGGCGTCACACACGCATTGGTCCTTAAGGAATGTTATAACTTTCTGGTATTATCGTGCACTGGGACACGAGATTATTGTGCATTCTTCTTTGTCGAACGCAATTATTTGATGGATTACCAAGTTGTCATGTATGCTTGTGTTATGAGATGTGAAATCAATAAATATTTTACCCTGTACCACATACCTTATTTTCTATGGGATGAAATGTTAGCAGAACTGTCAAACACTCCAAGTATGTTATTTACTTTTGTGAGTGCTTTTGTCAGTAATAGAATTTGTGATTAACTGTTGCATTTTTTTCTCATTTTTCATCAGAAAGGAGTGCTGCTGGATACGATCGTGTAGATGGAGGGCGTAACATGGAGGAGTTAAAGCTCAGTATTGAGGAGACCAACCATAACAAAAAGTGATGAATGGTTAGTACGGCATGTTGTACCATGACCAAGTCTTAACCATTAAGATCTTAAGAGTGATCAGCATCAAATTTCTCCTTGAATGTATAATCAATGCTTTATAAAACAGAGTGGTCATGAGAATTAAGGGCATGATCACACAAGATGAGTTTGCTTGATATTTTAACAACTTCTCCCCACAACTTCTATTGGAATTCATAGGGACAACAAATGAGAATTTAAATTTTGATCTTAAGGTTTAAAGGATAAGGGCCATTTATGCAACAGCAAAACAATAAAATTTCTCTACGGAACTTAAAAAAAGAAGCTTTGGATAGCGTAAAGTTTAACAAACACTCAAGTTTTATCCCTGTCTTTCTGGGTTGATCAATAACTATTGACCCAGAACGACACAGAAAATTGGGTGTTTGCTTTTTAAACTAATAATTATTGGTACTGTACCCCCATTTTACGGGGATTCTGTGCCACCTTTTGGCTGTTAAGAATATGGCTCTTAACTCACACCAGTTGAAGAAAGTGGTGGCTATAGCTAGTGGTCTTTCAAAAGATAAGCAGTTTGCAAAATTTGCTTTTTAGACGAATTCCATATGTTACAGTATTGATGTTTTTCATTAGGCCATTGTTTTGTTCTGATTCCAGCTGTGAGTGCATCTGCTATGCATGCTTACAACTTTACGTCTACTGGGGAGTATACCTGCTTTAAGCTGCTATGTTCTGATTAATTAGTGATGCACAGATTTTAAACAATTATTGGATGAGGTTTTTGAGGTGAGAGTTCTGAGGATGACAACTCTTACCAAGACCTTGATTATTCTGGATGTCACAAAAATCTCATCCAGAAATTGTTTTGTTATACATTGAATGAAAAAAAGAAATGTCGCGACAGTGAACATTCACTTGAAAACCTGGACGCTATTTTGCTTCTTCACTGATGACATGATTATCCTTGGAAATCATGCACTGCAGTCATATGATATGATTACCCATGTCTTTGACACAATTAAATATTGTATAATCTGCAGGTATGACATCACAAGCACTGATTTTGAAAATTCACTGTACATTTTTGGCCAATCAGAAAAGAGATAGCAAGTTCAATGTATAATAATGTGAGTTATTAGGTATGCAGTTTATATATTTCCGTAGTGTCGATTCTGTAAACAGTGTGCATACAAAAACTTTTAGGGCATACTTTGGACAGAGATTAACATTTGGTGCTATGCATATGTTCATTCTTTTACTTTATTTATTTTTAAGTTACTTCTTAGTACATAGTAATTTTTTATCTATCTCTAGAGCAGTAATATTAAATTATTGTTTACGTGGTGTTAATATTACGTTACTGTTAGCCTGATCAAATAATGTTTACACAAGATTACAATTTAAGTAAAAAAATGTAGTATAGTATAGTATTATTATAGCTTACTCAGTTTAGTAGCCAGTTATTAGTCACATTCTAGGGTTGAGAGGATCATTGGAGTTCATCATATTTTGCTTGATACTGCTTCAGTAGTGCCTGGGACTTTGCATGTGAAACACCATCCCAGGGGTATTTAAGGGGAAAAACATTGCATCTAAGATGCATGAAATTCTTGAGGTAACCTAGCCTCCCATGCAGTCATCTCAAGGGGAGTCATATTTCACCTCCCACAAACGCCTGCTTACCAAGAAGCAACATTCCTTTCCAATTTTTTGACATGCAAGGTGTCCAAGCCAATCATGATTGAGTCATTGTCTAGCAATGGCTATTGATTTTAATGCTTATAAAACGAAAAAAATGTGCTTTAAACTAAGTCTGAAGAAACTACAAATCAAGAAGTGGCATTGCCTTGCTGATTAGGGAAATATTCAAAGAACTTACCCTCATCTTGAGGTTATTGGACAAGTTTCTAGTGCATGACTTCATGACAAAGTCATCACATAATATTTATGAAAGTCTGATACAGCACAACTGATTATTATAAGGTGGTTGATACTCATGGAAATAAAGGGGATAAGGGGATTATTTTCAGGAAGGGTCGCACAGGACAAGTATGTTTCAGGCAAATGGTCCCCCCCAATTGGTACAAGTTTGAATTCATGGGACCATTTGCAGGGAACAAATTTTCGTCCCCATGAATAGATTTTTGTTAGTTTACACAAAGGGAATTGGTTCCCACGACCATTTCCTGTAAATACTTTGCATGACCAACTTGGTAACTTGTAAACCAGCCTTCACAGTAATGAAATAAACATAGTCGACAACTAAATTAAACGTGTTAAAATGGTAATCATTAATTTTGTATCTTTATGGTAAACAAAAATTAATAAATGTTGAGAACGAAGTTGTTTTTGAGTTTGTCTTGTTTTTATTTAGGGTATTTAAATTATAAAATGGTCACTGAACTCGGTAAATAATTATAAACTACTTCTGGGTACATGGTTAGGAAACGTTACTGAAAGCTTAGAAAGAAAAAGCATAACACTGAAGTTACACTTTGTGCATGGCAAAGGAAGTCAGGCCTGAAGTGCTTGGTCGTGACTATTCTACATAGTATGTTCCTGTTTCCAGAAACTGCTTTTCTTGGGGAAATCTTATTCCTCCCTTTCCCTCGTTCAGAATAGTCCCCAAAAATTGCACCTTAAGTTTCTCTCACTTATGCCATTGTTCCACACAAAAAAAAAAAACAAAATACTGGAGCCTCCAAGCCAAATGTCGGCCACTTTTAAAAGGTTTAAGACTGGTTCTCATATGCCGCAAACCGACCTGCGACTTAGCTGTTCCGACATATGAGAACATATCTCCCAGTCGGGCACTAGGTACCGCTCACAACATAGTCGCGTAGGTGGCGGCTAATAAGGATATCGTAGACATGACGGGTGAGAAACTGAGGTCCCCCGGGAACCAGCGAAGGGTAACAGTCCCGACGCAACTGCAAGTTGGGCACAAAGGGTTTAAGAAAGCCCCGGGACAATTGACCCCACTGGTGAGAGAAAGAAAATAATCAGGTTTTGAACTCTGTAGACCGGTATTTGGTATTCTCTAAGCGGCCCTGGGCCATCGTGAACCGCGAAGTGGCCTACTTCACTAGAGCAACGAGGAGTAATTTTGGAATTGACCGGCCTCCTACTCCCGGGGACAAGACCGCTTCAATCAATTCCCCACCCCGGGGGCCAAAGGACTGGACTTGTCGCGGGGGTTGCCCGGGGGGGATTGTTACAGGTAGAGTTGAACCACTTAAAATTAGAGAGCTTAAGCAAAGACACATTTCTTTGCCGTCCTCTGCAAAACAACAACGTGAAATGGCCTAATTTTAAGTTTTCTGGAGAACGTGAGCGCATCACGGCCAGTCAGTTTCAGTAGACCCTGACAGTAGACCCTGGACAGCTCGCCATCATTTTTCCTATTAAACAAATTGGAATAATCGCAAAAGAGTTACAAAAACAAGAAGTTGTACTTTGAAATGACGATTTCGTTGCCGTCGTCGTCGTCCTTGCTTAAGCCCCCTACGAAACAACAATGACAACGCAACCAAAGATTTAATTCAAATTACCTCTAGGTTCGCGGTTGCAGATGATGCTGTTGCACTCGAGGTTCATGACCTTGCTGGGGTTGTTACACTCGAGGTCCACGAGTTTGCAGATTATTAACTGGTGCGAATTCCATGCTTTTTGTCAAATACCAACACTTAATCAGCTCCGGCCCCATGGAACAGTCCGTTTTTTCCTCCTTGCCGCCCCCCCTTCCTTTCATTTTTTTCATTTTCCCTCCCTTTCTTTTTCTTTTTCCCTGGATAAAAACCAAAAACGAAAAACAAGTAATTATGCACTTATGGAGACTGGAGTCAAAAGGCTTATATAAAGCAGTAAGGGTTCCCATTTCTTCTTGACAGAAGAGACATTGTTTTCTATTTAATAAATGTTCGAAAAAAAGGAAAAAGTTGTTTAAATTGGGGGGACGCGGGGATGCTCTTAATCGACGAAGCCAGATATACTACTTGGCAATAAAGCAACAGAAATTGATTTGGAGTTTGTGTTTAGAGCTAACTGGCCTCAGACCCAAAGCCGTATTTATGAGTAATTATGTGCACTCAAAGAAAATTGGCAAGACTGCAACCACTGAAAAAGCTTTACGCCTTTTCGCTGCCAAGAGGTGTCCCTTGGACGAGTAAAATCGTTTGGTGTTAGTCAGAGTAAAATCTATTAAGTGCCCTTGGCAGTGAAAGGCTTAAAAAACTACACTAATTTTTTTTGCAACTCCAGAACAAGTGCATCAAATTTCAAGTTCTATTTCCTTATGACCGCTGAGATTATTCCAAAGAAAGTTAAGAGGTCGAGCTTGCAAAGCAGTATCGGGGGAGAAATTAGAGGATTCATCCAATAAATGCTTAACTTGCAAAATACCTTTAAGCCAATCTTTATTAAAAATCAAAGGCTCTTATGAGCCAGCTCATGGATGAGGAACATAATACTTTGAATTTGCAACAACTTTATTTTCTAAAAAGATGTGTGCAAGAAACCTGTACATTCGTTTGTGTTTTGTGGGAGCACATCCTTTTCAGACACACCTCTTGGTAAAAGAACCGTTCACGCGCTAATATTTTCCGTAAAATTACGCAGTTGATTGACAGGCGCCAGAAGCATGACATTAGACGAAATTGACAGACGTAATTTGAAACGGCGATGGAACACAAATATGCAAATTTGTAAACGGACTATAAAAATATAAATACTCAAATGTGATCGCTTTGTTCAGAAGTGTAACAGGCAAGTTAAAGTTTCTTACTGGTCGACGGCTCATTTCAAGTTAGTTTTATAAACGTTTTTGGTCGTAATAAAATTTCCGACTATTCTGAATGCGAGATAACATACAGATAATAACATATTTTGTGAAAGTCCTGAGGGAAATTAGTCACGCTTTACAGTCACAATGTTTTTGAGCGATTCGGGGTCCGGCACAAAACTTTTGCATTGTAAGGTGAGATTTTCAATCCATCTATTTATGCTTTGTGCTACAATTAACTTGACTTTCCAAATATTTTGTTGTTCGAACAGATTAGCTGTTATAACTGCTTGTCAGACCAAATTATATCCTCACAGAGAAAAATATTTGCATGCTTATGGTCCTTGTGTTTTTGTCAAATGTTGACGAAGTGTTATACTGATCGTTTAAGCCAAGGGATATAACCTTTCTAAACAAGATCATATTTGCAATCGAGCGTTCACCATGAATAGAGCGTCTTCAAAAATACTTCATTACGTACCTGCTTAAATCGATATGTTGCTCATAAATCAAATGCGTTTGCTTGCCAGAATTCGGTTTTTTGGCTAGAAAGTCTTTCTCCTGTTTCCCTTTTTTGCCGATTTTCTTCATTCTTCCTTCTTCCATCATATTGTGGCAAAAAATTCTCGATTACTTCTGCCCCAGGTACCGCACTGTGATAGTTGCTTTTGCGATATCTCGAAGTTCATTTTCGCTGCTCTGAAGATTTCAAAGTTCAATTCTCGCAACTCGTGTTCTTCATCTTATTAACTTTATCTGATCACTGATCCTTAAACAAAATAGACCTTTGTTGAGTTGGAAAATCGAAACGAAAAACCGCCGCCATGAACATTAAACACGTAAACAACATCTGCAGAGAAAAATTTTCCGCCTTTGTACTACACCCTGAAATTTGCAAACGTTGGACCAAGAAGACTATGGAGACAAAAGCAATACCTACCAGGGGAGGGACCAGGCGAAAGTTTAATGAATAAATTAATCAGAATCGAGTGAGTGAACGAATGAGTGATCCCCTGAGTGAGTGAGGGGAATTCAGACCCACAACAAAACCTCATGGCATGACTACGTCATCCATGAGCTAAAAAAAAAAAACGGCACATTCTGAATTCTTAACAGGGAGTTTTGCCACAGAGATGTTCTTCAGACACTATTGTTTCCTGAAAAAAAAAACAAACAAACAAACAAACAACCAAACAAACAAAAAAATTTGGTATTATCAACAGAGTTGATAAATGTAAATTGACCACCGTACAGGGATTCTAAAAGCTGACGTTTCGAGCGCTAGCCCTTCTTTTACAAAAGGGTCTGATATTTTTGGTTAACATCTTTTTTGTTGAGATTTCCTTTCAATACCGCTTCCCCTCCATTTCTTTCAAAGAAGAGTCGCTTCCATTTACGGCTATGATTATTTCTGGATCCATCAAGCTTTGGGAGATTTATTAAAAGGAGCAACGTCGATCATTGTTAGTCCTCCTGAATAGTTATTGATCATTATCTTTCGTTAGATTTTGTCTCCTTTATCATTATCATCATTCCATAGAAAATTGTGTTAATTTTTACTGACACCGACCCGCCTTTAAGAAACGGCCTGTTTGATAATCTTAAATGAGCTTTCGAAGGAAAGATTTAATACGACTTGCGACAGCTTTTGATGCAATCTTGTACTCGCAATTTAATAGCGCCACATTAGTACCTTTTGGTACAAGTTTGACAATGTCACGTCTTTGTGATATTGAAAGTTTCCCTGTCTCGAATTCGCAGGGGAAACCATCTTATCCTGGCGTTTCCTCAAAGGCCATGCTTTTTAACGCCTCAAAACATTCCTTGCTTCGAGGTACTTCGCAAAGGGGTTGTTCCTCTTGGCTAAATCGTTTCTGTTTTTGTTGGGGTGGGAAGAAAGCATCTGTTTTCTTGCTGGGTTCGACGTAGGAGAATACGGAATCTTCAAGGGGACATGGACTTTCATCCTAAATGAAAGTTTGTTTTGCCCACTGGAGAAGAGCAATACTGTTTCAATATGGGGACCAAACACAGCAAAGCTACATAGCAATTTTATTGAATACTCTGGCAACTCGGCCTCTTAAATTCATTGACCACTTCATTTTCATGCTGTCCTTGCAGACAAGATGATTTACACGACTACAAGGATTGTGTCCTCTATTTCCAGTTATGGTAGTTAAGAAGGTAGATCTTACAATAAAAGGCGCTGAAGCACCTAGATGCTTGAATTCTCCTGACTATATGCCCTCCAAATTAGCACATGAACAACATGTTACAATTTGTCAAGAAACCTGTCCAGAGGTGGTAGTTCCTCAGAGAGGCCTTTCCTTTTCCTTGCCGCTTGCACCACAAGTCCAGGTTTGCTGGTGAAATCTGTCGCATCACCGTTCATTTCCTTCCAGTGATCGAACACACACTGAGGGAAGGCTTGGCCACCGGTTTGTGATCTGAGATCAGCAGTGAAACCTGCGGAAAGAAACAGTGTGTCATAAGTATGCACTAAGGACAGGCTTCCAAAGGGACCATGCTCCCAATATTGTTGGGTGAATAACATCCAACATTCTTGCAGGGCTTTCGATAGCTCTGGCGACTGCGAGTCATCCAAGTAAGCAGCTACTGAGCAATGTTGGTCAACAAATACTTAAAAAATATAACTCCTTCAATTGCCACTGCCGCCCACTATCACAAGGACACACACCTGTAAGTCTTACTGTGTTACATAAAAGATGTGGCTAGCCTACATAGAAGATGCTGGAGAGAGACGGGCGCCTGCCAAAGAGGCCCAGTGCTGTGTCAGCTGTCAAACAGAACAACCACAAACAATGCCTGACCACTCCCCAAGAGGGGCTTTTCAGGGACAATGAAACAAATAATACAAATGAACACAACAGAGTTAAGAATCCCAACTGGCGGGATGCAGACCAGTTGGCTATTTACAAGGATGACCAAGGAGTTGTTCCAGGCACGAACCCAGAACACCAGCTCGTGGCTAGAGCGGGATTTGAACCTGGGTCACTGCATTGAAATCCAGCGCCCTAAACCACTCAGCCATCCAAGACTAAACTAAACCAAGGGTCTCATCTTGATTGTTAAAAATAGTCTTGAAAACGAACTTCCACTCTTAGGACAAATTGATGCTAAATTGTTGGGAATTATTACTAGATTCCAAAATTTACCTGGAAATATCTTTTCAGTGTACAAAAAATTGGGTATCATTTATGTTTATTTCCCAGATTCTGCCATTTTGTTAAGCACAAAAGATTTTCTGTTTATTAGCCACAACCAATTGGACATCATGAAATCCAAAATGGCAGTGCCTAGGAAATTTAGAAAGGAAATTAGCTAATATTTCATAAATATTTCAAGAGCTCAACTTTTTTGTGCTGTAATTTAATTCCAAAGGAGAAACGACCTTTTCAACTGATTTTAATAGTCATTCAATTGTAACCTCCAGAACCAGTTTGATTACAGTTTTTCCCGTAAAACCATGAACGCCAGAAAAAATTTCTGGAATGTTCATTGTTTCACGACCAATCAGAAGCAACATAAAACCACAACCTAATCACCGTTACTGTTTGCGGTTTAGTATTCTCACACGTGATTGGCTTTTTACTTGAAACACAATAACATTCCATAGATATTTCTGGTGTTAACGGTTTTATGGGAAAGACTAAAGGTTTCTCCTTGTATGACACTTACCAAAAGACTCCATAACGGGCAGATGTGCCTTAACCAAAAACATGGGGGTTCCTGCCACTTGGCCTTCCTCAATTACTATGCCCCGCCTTCTATTAAGCACTCCGTAAATGCCTCCAACTGCACTTTCTGGACACTGAAAAAAAGAGAAAACCAGAATGATAGCTTTGACTTTATGGCTCTCATTAAATAACCTAATCAAATGCAATTGCTGTGAACATGCTGAGATTTTGAATTTCATGACTGCCTAAGGCACATTGGGGACCCAATCAACACAAGAAAAACGTGGCCATTACCTGACAAACAAACAGAACTAACACAAAAACTCGCAGATTAGCGGCACTTTCAGATACGTCACACCCCGAGTTTGGAAACAAGTTTTTCTAGAAAAACTCAAAAGAAATCCTCTTAAGGGGGGACTAACTTGACTACAAAATTAACTGAAATTGTTGCTGTGGAAAGTTCCCAACCCTCAACTTGCACAGGCAACCTGTCTGGCTATGTTTTTAACAATCACAAAGCTTTCCAAGATTTGAGGTTGCAACCATATTTGGTAAGTCACGTGACCAGAACAACAACAACAACAACAACAAAAGCCTAAAACTTGAGTGGCGTACACTTCTGGGTATCGAAAATGCTGCCAACTAGTGACTGAGATTTGGATTGCAGAATTCCCACATTACATAAAGGCACAGTAAGACCCTTGTGAGGCTCCTCAATTTCCTAACATACAAGTACATCCTTTTATGTTTTCTCTCACCTGGATTTCACACAAATAATATGGTTCCATCAGACCTGGTTTGGCAGTAATCATACAGGCCAGGAAACAGCGGCGAGCAGTTGGGATGATCTGACCACCACCTCGGTGGATTGCATCAGCATGGAGAGTAACATCATGGATGTTGAACCTCACACCACGCACATTTTCTTCACAAAGAGGACCTTCTTTGGTTGCCCACTGGAATCCTGCTACCACACTGTCCTTGATTTCATTCAAATACTGGACTCCCTTTGTGATATCAATGACCATATTTGGACCAGTTCCCTCAGGGCCAAAACACCACACCTTCCGCGCTTCATTCACGTCCCATTCATATTTCTCTGCCAATTCACGGCCTCGAGTTTTTGGATCCTGTTTAGAGGACACTTTTCCATTATCAATGTCTTCAGCCAGACCCTCAGGGAAGGGTTGTGCTGTCATGAACAGACGGTTGTGCTTGTTTGGTGACTTTGAAAGGCACACTTGGTCGGATGTTGCTAGGACAGTTTCACGGTACGACACCACAGGTTCTGATTTCTATGCAAATGAAAAGCAAAATATCATTTTGATATGTTTTATTGTGTACTACTGCAAATATAATTCAAGAAATAACGATTTCTCTAACATCACTAACAATTTAGGAAGAGAACAAATTAAAATCAGATCTAAGTAGTGTATGTGTGCATATCCTGTCTTGATAGCTGAAAAGTTTGGTAAGCTTTCACTGTTAAAATAATTTCATAATTAATTGTTTTTCATCTTACAAGCTATAAAAAGAGTGCTCAGGTATTCTTAATATCCACATTAAGAAACCTCTGGTGACATACACTCCTTGCATACACATACCTCTTAGTTCGACACTACAAGTCATGGCCTCACACCAGGAATTCTACTACTTTCAGCTGAAACCTGTAGTTCCACAAAACATCTTACTCTCCCCTATCAAATGTCATGGAAACTTCCTAGAGAGGGTATCACTTTGGGATCTGACACGGCACATGTTTGAAAGTTAAGCACTAAACGGGAGTGCCAAGAGGGGTGGGGTAAAACTTAAAATCAGAAAAAACCCTTCTGTGAGCGAAGGAGTACAGATGCCTGGAACATGATGAAGTCCTAAAGGTGTTCATCTGTTGGAGGTGATCACATTTTACAGTCACCTTGAGTGGGATACAAGCATGCTCTTCCTCTAAATCTTTCAGACAGATTTCCAAATGTAGCTCTCCAGCTCCTGCGACGATGTGTTCTCCACTCTCCTCAGTTGTGCACTGGACCATGGGATCTGACTTAGCAAGTCGTTTAAGACCTTCCACCAACTTGGGCAACTCTGATGGGTTCTTTGCTTCAACAGCCACACGAACTACTGGTGATACAGAGAACTTCATCATCTGCAATATGAGCACAAATTAATGTTACTACAAATTAAGTGACTCAACTGTGTAGAGAAAAATGATTAATGTGGATCTTATTTATGGAAAATCCAGATCAGTTAAACTTAAATCAGAGACAGTAAGGCTGCAGTCTACCTTACAACCACCTCACAACAGCACTTCAACCAAACACAAGGGACAACCTTACATTGCTGCACCATAGGCAGTCTGGTCAAGCAATAAGTACACTGGACTTGTGGAAAGCCTTGGCCACACTGGTTCGCCTCCTGCCAATTGGGTTTCTGAACTTATGTTTATTTAAAACTTTGTTTCATTCATTTTTTCTATAGGTCACAATGTTAACTACTTGGTTACCAGCCGACCGTCTATTAGTGGGGTGGGACAACCGCAAAAAAAATGGGATTTTGAAGTTTTAAAAAATCATTAAAAATTCGTGTTTTGTTCGAATCGAAAAACTTTTGCACAAAAGTCTGTCTAGATTTATATAAGAACATTTTTTTTTTCATTATGGGCACTTTAACCCGACAAACTGAACTTTAGGTTCTCAAGACAATTGCCAATTAAAGCAAGACTTCACATACACTGTAATTCACAAGCACAATGACAAGCTCTCTCTGTTAACTGACCTTCAAGTTGTGGGCATGTTCATAGGTTGTAATTGTACCAGTCTTGACCAAGAACTGATCCACTCCAACCAGACCCACTATGTTGCCACAAGGCACGTCTTCAATTGCTTCAATGTAGCGGCCCATCATCAAGATAGTTCTATACAGAAAAGAAAAGCAGAGGCCAAAAGATTAGTCATCTTAACACTAGAGACAGTGATTGTTATGGCCCTAAAGTTCATAAAAATTCTTCAAACATCAAGAAAAAGGAGTTACCCTGTAGCTTCTTTTGTTATCAGGGCTAGGGGTATTGTTTGTGTTGTATTATCTATTGTTTTGTTCTCCAATCATAGACCGTGTCTGGAAAGCTACGGGGTCTCCGAAGCTTACTGGAGACTACTGGGCTAAGTGGAGTCTAAAGATTGTTACCTGAGTAGCTGTGGAAGACCTGTTTAGTACAAATCAAAGCTTGGCTAGGAGCCACTGAACTCCAAAAAAATAAAGTAATAAAAAACGCGCCGAGGGCATTGTTGAGTTATATAAGCACGCTGGAATTTTTAAGAACACGAGAGAAGTGCCTAGAGAAGCACGAGCCGAAGGCGAGTGCTTCTGGCACTTCTCGAGTGTTCTTAAAAATTCCCAAGTGCTTATATAACTCAACAATGTACGAGGAACAAGTTTTTTTATTTCTTTTATAAAATGTCCCGGAGATTTAAGCGAGCTTTCATACCTATTTGCTCGCACACGAGCTTGTGATGTAGGCAGCGTGCATTATAACTCACCAGTACACCCGTGTGACGTAGAGCGCATGCTTTATCGGGATATAATGAACTCGATTCGACCAATCACAGCGCGTGTAACTCTTCCAACATTTTATAATGAATTATAAAGTACTCTTGATCTCTTGGTTACATTTTACAAGTCTTCGTTGCTCTGATTAAAACAAATATCCCTTTGCTATCTGTTGCATCTATCCCATGTAAAATTATCAAAATCAAGTTCATCCTCTTTGATATCTTTTGTTAGTCTTTTGCAGTGTCTTGATGAAATTTGACATTTTCATGGTTGGATTTTAGTTTATTACGATATAAAGTGAATTAGAGGAGCAAAGGATTGAGAGGTGTTAAGTCAGCCTCAGACCTACAACTTGAATTTTCTGAGTTAAAACAACATGAAAGTGGTCAATAGGTACACAGCTCGAAAAAATTGTGACCAATAGGGAAGCCAATGCGACTAAATTTTTTTTTCGTCGTGGAAGCCAATACAACGAAATATCTGCCACTTTGGCAATGATCGTTGGTTACCATATACCTTCAGGGGTTTCTCATCCAAGCAATGTAGTGCGTCTGGTTTAAACTGTAGATACGTCAACCCCTATATCAAATTAAAGCTTACAAGCGGACTGTCAAACTATACCAAGAATTTTGAAACAAATTTGACTTATTCATGACTTCTAAATGTGAGCCTCTGAATCACCTTTTCAAAGCTACAAGTCAAAGCAAATTTTGAATTTCGCTAATTTAATTTCTTCCTCAGTTTCCAGACCCAAGGTGCTAAAAGAATGTGTCTGTGTTTTGCCACACTCAGTTACAGTGAAACATTAAAGAACATTTTCAAAGTAGTATTAAAAAACTGAAGTGATTGTACAAGAATTGCCCTCAGAGAAAAAATGTTTTTGAAATAAAAAATTCAGAGACACGTTTTTGTTGCTTACATGTTAAACTAGTCACCTTTGAGTTTTAGCTCTTCAAAGTGTCCCCTTCAAGTGAAAAAATTGATTCAAGAAAACAGTACTAAGAATGTCAATCAAAAGGGTAATTTTTACTTCAAGCCAAATCTAAAACAATATTACATATAACAGACAACTTTGAGCATGAAGATCGCAGCTCAGCTTGTTATGCAGAATATTTTTTAGTTCTGCAAATAACCAAATAAAATTATAAAATGTTAGTTACAATCAGTCGCCTGCTTTATCACATTGTTCAATGGACAAGAAAGCTGGGCCATGTATTGCAACCGGAAAAAAAAAAAAAAACCACCGAAGCGAACAAAGACCCATGCATGACCAACTTGATATTTAACCAAAATGTAGGCCTAGTATGAATTACACAGGCTACTGAATTGAACTGCGCTGCAAGTGCTTGTGCTTTTCAGTTTCTTTTTGTTTCATTTCTGTTCAGTTTCTATACTCCTGTTTTGTTTCGGGTTTTAGACCAAGTCGAAATCTAGGCGCTCTGACGGGTGACCTCTTTTTTTCAGTTGCCAGAGACCAAATGTTAGTCACCTGAGGCGACCAGGCGCTGCTAGAGAACAGCCTTGCTAATCTGATTTTCTGTTCTTATACTACCTGGCAACTACATTGTTGCATTTGACGACTTTTTACTCGGGCTTCCATGTGGAAGGGCTGAGTCTAAAAATGTTGTCCATTCTTCATTGATGTTGTTGTTGTTTCCACAAAGCTCACTTTCTGAATAAAAAATTTAAATCTTGTCCCAACGGAAATAAATAAATAAATACAAAAGAGCTTAATTATGTATTTCCGAAAATAGTTTCTTAAGACCTTTATTATGACAAAGTTTGAGGGATTTCGATTTTTCTATCTTGCATGTCTGTAGGTGATTTTTACAGACAATCACTCTTAAAAGCAAGATACCATCCATGTACAAGACACTAATTACAATGAAAGCCATGTAATGTCCCAGTAACTGTAAGTAAAACTTGGTTTCAACTTTTTACAACATCTTTATTAGCCATTGTAAGATTTCTGTGTTCCAGAAGAAAACTATAGATGATTCAAAATCAGTAGAGCAAAAAGCTGCAGTTGTACAGGTCTGAAAGTAAAGGGCTGTATGAAATCAATTGATTTTTAATGTAAAATCAATCCAAATTTATGACATGAAAGATAATACTATTTTTTATTACATCAACACCAGTGATATACCAAGTGAGCTTTCCCGCGAAAACTTCTTATTTTCACGTGAAGACATGTACAGTAAACACCCGCATATAAGAACACATGATTTCGGAGCTCAGGCTGATCAGGTTCTTATTTAGCGGGTATTTAGTGAAAAATCAGCCTCAAGATGTTCTTAAATTGTTCTTAAATTTTGTTGTTGGAATTCAGAATTGTAACTAAGGAAAAAATATTGCTTGAGATTTAATTAGCATATTTAATGGGAAAATAAAATTAATTAATATCATGACATCATTGTAACAATTAACCTGCAAAAACAAAAGCAGCCTCATTACTAGTTAACTAGTGAACTGGCAGAAGGCCTTTGGCATGCTCTGTACTTTTTTTAATGCCTTCTCCATTTTATAAGAACATTTTACATTTCCAGGCTGATTTTGTTCTTATGAAAATGGTGTTTTATTTGCAAAATTTCAGTCTGATGTTCTTAATCCATGTGTTCTTATATGCGGGTGTTTACTGTACTTCTTCCATGTTTAGTAACGACACGTTCTACTTTAAGACCATTGAAAATATTAAAGTGAAATGGTTTGGTATTTCACTGGTGTTTATATAATAAACAGAATATTACATGCCTGTGCGTGGATATGAAGTTTATCTTCAGGTGGTCGACTTGATAGCTGCGCTCACTCGTGAGATATCGAGTTGACCACTCGAAGATAAAATTCATATCCACACACGGGCATGTAATATCCTCTCTATATTTAAATTACAAACCTCTGAATGCTTTTGTTGTACAAATCCTCTTTCTTGCCTGGAATATAATTTGGGCCCATGATGCGCACCTTCTGCCCAGTAGCCACAATTCCAGAGAACACACGACCAAAGGCATAAAAACGGCCTTTGTCTGCAGTTGGAACCATCTTGGAGACGTACAAACACAGAGGGGCCTACAGCAAGGTGAAGGATGACAGTCACTTTAAGTGTAAGTGAATAATCTTTTCAATGACCAGAAATGGTCTTTGTGAACAGTTGGAACCATCTTTGACGTACGAACACAGCTGGGCCTACAGCCAGTATGACAGTTATAAGCTATGTGCCTCTGAACTCAGGAAATGAATTAAAACCACTTGCACTGAGTCACTAATTTTTGAAGTAGGCATTACAAATATGGCTAAATGCACTTGAGCCAATGCTGTCAGTGGTCTTCCTCATTTGTGCAAGTAATCTGCAGGGTGGGCATTCATGGAATTTGATTACAGATTACAGTGCTTGGCTTTGAGTGAACACTGTGGATCATCGCTTGCCAATCTTTGCTGATTCATTCAGCCATTGTGAATCGTTGCAGATTAATTCAGCCTTTGCTAAGTTCTTTAAGCATTGGGGAGGTTCCTACTCACAGGGTTGCCATGGTTACCTCCCTGCTGCACCTTGAATTGCTTAGGATCCTGCCAACCTCTATGGCACCAACTCCCAAGCTCACCAATTGTTTAACTCAATGCTGATTTGAGTGTGTCATTAAGAAATGGATAAATCTGCTGAATATTGTTGCCTGAAGGCTCTCTCTATTCCTTTAGGCAGTTACTTCGGCAGCCTCTGGGCATGTGGCAAATGAGTTTGGTTTTATTCAGTTGAGAAAAGGTGAGAACTTATGCAGAAGACCCTTTAGCAAATTCAAAAGACAATAATAAAGCGTGGCCAATAAAGCCACCTTGAGCCATGAACTTGTGAACGTATCCTTTTGTTCTTGATAAGTGAATTACGAGCTTTGCGACTTAATGAATCATAGTCACTAAGGATGCTCAATGTGAATTAAAATGTTCTTCTATCATGATAATTCTTTGAACAGAGAAAACCTGTAAAAGTTTGATATTTCTACAAAAGGCTTGACGAAAAAAGCAAAAATAAACAAAACAAGCCTTTAAAAATTTATTTGCAATTTGTTTGAAAATGCTCTTCCAGATTATTTTCCAATTTGTTCTACAAGTTGCAGGACTAGAGTAGTTTACATTCTCAAATTTGATGTAAAGTGTCGGACTGGATTTCAAGATAATGGAGCTTTTTTAAAATGAACAGCCTTGCATTACTGTTGCTATGGTAACACCTGTTGCTTGAAAACCAAAGTGAAAATAAACTTTTGTCGCACATTGCAAAGATGTTGTAGTTTCAAGCAAAAGAAAGCTTTTCTTCTTTAAGAAAAGCCGATTTCAAAAGGTACAATAGTCTTCCGGGTACTTCTGAATGTCCTCCTGCTACTTTTTTTCTTCGAAGGGAGTACCTCACAAGTCGGAGCAAAAATCAATCCCAAGTGCTGAATGGGTTTTATTCATGGCAACTTGCATGGGTGGTAATAGCCAATTGACAAGTACAATTGTTGCATCTGCTAGGGTTTTAAGACCATAATTTTCTGCTCTATGCAGCATTTTATGAAGTCCAGGATAGTCTGCCATTTTGACAATAAAACAAGTGCACAAGCATTCTGTTTTTTGTCTAAGCTTTTCCCAGCTATTCGCCAGAACAAATTGATAAGGGCGCAGGGGAGAGCTGTACAGGAACTAAGCAAATCTGATGCGAAATTTTTAAATAAGCTTTACAAGAATGCTATATTGCTAACAAATTTTATATAATGAAATTTGAAATCACAAAATCATAGTCAGATATAACACAAAAGAGGTTTTGACTGATCACTGAGTGATAAAAATTAACTTTCTTTGTGTTCCTCTCAAGGAGAAAACTAATGGACAAAACCACATTTACAAAACATAGGCACGCAATGCGTGCTTGAGCTATTTTGTGAAGAGTGGTAAAATGTTGAGAAGATAGGGAGAAGTCAGAAAATGGTTGAATGGTGAGTCATTTATCTGTGGCGCTTTTGATTTTTGCTATGGTATCGGAGAAGTACGAGTAAACTGTTTTTCATTTGATTTTTGAGATTTTTATTTCTAAGACTGATTTTGAGTTTGATTTGTACCAAGTAAATGGTAATTCATCCTACGTACATTTCTTGAAACAAGAGTTTCATTAATTCCGGAAAAACCGCTATGTAATATATTTTCTATTATTTGTTCATTTTCTTTCTCCGCACTTTCGCAAACACTATATTCGTCCAGTCTCTCAAATTCCCAAAATATACGTACACGTGCTGATACAGTTTCAGGACCATGTGAAGAAGTATTTCCAAACAGACGAACTATGCAACATACTACAATATATGAGACCACAAAAGCCGAATCAACGTTGAATACAGTACTGATAATGAATATAGATATAATTGCCGTAACGATCAATTTCTGATTTACAAGTGGACAGCAAAAATAGCCCGACCTAAACAAACGCTCTTATTTTAGTGTTTGGGCCTTTTGCTGACAACGTCTGTGTACAGTAAGCAGATGAGCTTAACACCACGTTATATCCCGAAATAAGGGCAATATTAAACTTACCGATTCGAAAACAAACCACCAATTAATTCCAAAATAAGCTCCTCCGAATTAACAGCGTCAACAGTTGTACAATATTAAAAAACCCGATCAACAGACAAACAACGGATCGAAATCCGCCAATAAGAAGAAGAGAAAATTGAAGTTGAGAAAAGTAACCAATAAAAAACGGTTAAAACTGACCAATCATTGTAACAGAAAATAAATTCAATTAGATGTTGTTGTAAACAAGTTAAATTGACCACGTACAAATCTTGTGATTGATCAAAGCTCATGTTGGATGCACGTGACCGATCAAAGTTCGGAGTCGCATTTAACCAACAGCGCTGCCTTATTCATGTGGGAATTAACCAACGAACTTGCTATTACCAAACGTATGCACGTAATAGATCAAAGTTGAAAATCGAATTTGATAAACAGGCCTGTATGTCTTGGTGCCTGTTTACACGTGAGAGATAAAAGTAATCCATTTGACAAATGAAATTGCTCACTATCCGAAATCACCATTTTCATTGTTTAACATAAAAACGGCTTCACTTCAAGGGGAACAAATATCCAGATTAAGGATTCCCTTCCATAGCATTTTTCTTCCGTGCAAATATCACTTGTGGAAACAGCCACTTCTGATTAGACTAATATTTATAGTTTTCAAATCCGTCAAACATATGTTTATTTTCGTCACACAATGCTCTTCCAGTTTTAACAATGTTCTTGCGGTTTTGACAAAATAAGCAAAGGAACCAAAAAAAACACAAGAAAAATTACAAAACTAAGCACTCGTCCACTTCGAAACGAAATCTGATTTGCTCCCCGAGTAGGAATGCTCAACCAAATTACCTTGATGCTGAATCAATTACCACTAGCATTATTCGTTTAACGTTTTTTGCCGCTTTTCACCGCCTGTATTATTTCCGATAATCAGAGCATTCAATCAGTTCAATGGCATATAGTAATATGTGATTTAAAGAACACTGCTTGATCTCAGAACGGCATTTCTTCCCCGCTAGGTCTCTCGCGGTTACACCCCGGGTTGTTTGAATAACTCGACGTTTTAATTCTCAAAAACTAAATTTCATTGTTTTTAACCCTTAAAAATTCTCCTCAGAAGTGGTCGAGTGCCACTAACATAGTTCTACTTTCGTTTTCATCGGGAGAGATGAAAAACTCCGGCTGATATTTGCTAACAATGGGAAAGGAATGAGCTGCTCGTTTCAGCAGACGGTCATTGGAGAGGAAAGATTGCGTGACGAACCAAAAGAGCGTCTGCGAAGGAGACTAAACACACGGTTGTTATAACCAACAAGCCGCGGCCGTAAACTTCAAATATTTTCGTCCCCACCTTACTACCTTCATCATCCATCGAAACAGCAAAACTCATACTTCATTCTAATCTGACTCCAGTATCTCACGCCTGTTGATGTCATTCACGCATGCGTTAAATATACAAACCCTTTTCTCCCGAAAGACTACCATAATGGTGGTACCCCTTGGCGTGATAGTAATAAATAAATCACGCAAAAGTAGAGAGATGACGCGTGACATTCCACGCTGATGTTCCTTTGAGCGTAATCAACACGCATGTGTAACTTAGTCTCAGTGCTGACCATCACTGACCACATGCTTTCAAAAACACTTTAAAACAGGGAATTAGATTGGCCGCTGGCTGAAACAATGCCATCTAAAGAAACCTTTATTTCATTGGTTCAAGGCAGGACCACCCGACCAAGGAAGAATTTCTTGAGCTTCATGCTGACATAGAGCGATTTTGTTTACACAAAATAGCTCAAAAAGTAACTTCAGTGGCTTATATCAAAGCAGCAAAGAGCGATCTATTCAATAAAAAACAATCACTTACCTCAGGGTTGCAGCTTTGAATTCCCACGGCAACAGGATCGTCCTTGGGTCCTTCATACAGCAGCTCCATTCGGTACTTCTGAGCATGTACAGGTGAAGGCAGATGGATCGTGATCATCTGAAGCATGGCATCACCAGCTGGAAGCCATTTTCGCATTGCTGTCTTGAGAAGAGGTTTTCCTTCCAGGTCTTTTTCCTCTGAAGTGAGCTTGATGTTCAGCTTTTCCAGTAGAGTTGCAGTTTCCTCTTTTTTAAAATTCATGATTACATCAAACATCTGATGAAAGCAGAAAGCAGCGCAGAAATGATCCATGGTGAAAAAAAGATGATGCTGATTTATTGCATCGCTTACAAGCTTTATGTTTGAATCTACTGCCTTGGTTAACCGTGCTTAAAGGAGAACTAGCATGAGCTGCGCTTGCTCCCGCTGACACTCAAACTTGAAAAAGATTAGGCTAAGATTTTTCAAGTTGAACTGTGAAAACAAAATGGCGTCCTCAAGTGGGGGATTTGGAATTGGTCATGGCGGTCGGAGAGACAATTCTGGTCGAAAAAAGATAGCTTTAACCGATCGCAAAGATCCCAAGGAGTGGTTCAAGTGCCATAAAAGAATTTATCTATCAACTACAATTTTTCATTCTTGATCAACTCGCACATGCGCAACTCATGATACTTCCCCTTTAATTTGCCAATGATTTATTATCTTAAGTGCTCAATAACAACACAGACAAAATTAACCCACTACTGACCATGCCACCTGAAGCCAGCATGTTCATCCCTGCCTGCCTTATAGATAAATTCAAGACAGCTACAAGGTAAGAAATCTCTTAGATACAGGACAGCCACTAGGTAAGAGACCAGCCGACATACAAAACATGTGCGCGCTTTCTCTTTTGTCAAGCCCTGTTTCCACAAATATAAGATAACCAATGCTCCTAAACTGCTGATATGTATAAACAACACTGAATGTGGTATTTCTCTTTACGTTTATTCACCAACAACACATAATTTGGAAGTTAAAATATCTGTTCTGGATGAAGCTTAAAACATAATATCCCTTGTTTGGCAAAACATTCCACTGAAACCTTGGCTTTACCATTAACTTTTTTATATACATTCCAGGTACTTAAAGTGCCTATAAACATTTTTTTTTCACTAAAATGAATCATTGCACCTGTTCAAAATGCATTTCAGCATTTTTTCCTTTTCTCACCAAATCTTGACTTTTAATAGGCTTTTAAACTGAGCATCACTTGTTTCACAACCGAGTCAGAAGGGGCATAGGTCTAATCCAGATTTGATGTCATAAACTGATTTGTATCACATTAACTCTTTGTAAACATGCATGCAAAGTAGACACTGATGTCAAATCAGGAATAGACCCACTCCCCTTCTGACTCGGTCATGAAACAAACAATGCTTGGTTTTACGTAAGTTTTGAAGCCTATAAAAAGCAGGGGTTTCACTAAGTTTTTAAGTAGGTGGCAACGCCGACTAGAGTAGGTTGCTGTGTCGGCTGTACCGAGTAACGGATACATTTTGTTCCGCTGGAAAGTAGGCGGCGACGATTTGGGAAGTAGCCGGCGAAATTCGCCAGTTGCCGGCTTCTATTGAAACCCCTGAAAAAGGCAGGATTTAGTAAAAAAAGGCTGCAATGCGTTTTCAACAGGCGCAAAAATTTGTTTCAGTGAAAAAGTATTTTGGGGTTATAGGCAATTTAAAAGCTGATCAAAAATTCAATTCTGCAGTTACTTGAATATGACCTCAAATACAATCAACTGTTGTCAGCAACTTCTTGGTGGTGACGAACTGAGGCAAGAAAATGTTCAATCTGCAACTATGGGTTGGATTTGGTTTGAATGAAGGGAATCCATACCATCAAATTATAGAATTAGACAATGATTCATTGACGTGTAGGATCAAAGCTCTTGGCAAAATTAACATGCCAAGTTTTTGTTTGTGTGATCTTACATAAAAAACCTAAATCCTACAAGGCAAATCAAATTCACCAATTTGACAACAGAAATCAGACTTCTCTGCAGTTTTTAAATTTTATTTTTAAGTTCATTTTTTGGGAATTGGTGAATTGGCAACAAATGTTTATTTGAAAATTAGAAATTCCAACTATCCTAGACTTAGAACTTGACTTGAACTTTCTAAGATTAAAGGGGTGTTGTTTTTTGTACTGCACTTGGAAGTTATTTATCATTATTTGAGATCTCACACAGAAAATAACTCAACTCTACCTTAAAAATTGGGTCCAACACATACTGGTTAAATCCACGAACACAATTTTCACCTCCTACTTTACCCCATTTTTTTGTTTTTGTGTTGATGAACTGATCTCCCCAGAGACGTTTCATCAGCTTCTGGGGTTCAATTTTGAACTTCTGGCTATAAATTTCTGCAAATTGTTTCAAAGTGAAAGCCCAACCGTGGAGTCCTGAGCCAAAACCAACAGTTCCTTTTTCTGGTGAAACCTAAAAGAAACAAAACATACAAGCTGAGATTACAATACCACTCAAAATTTAAGTTACCACCCTGTTGCGAGATGCAACTCTCAGCTCAAGACAAGGGTCTCATTGCTTGAGTCAAGACTCTTGTCTCATGAGACGCTCAAAAAGATGTAAGTACAAAAGGTTCACTATCTCGGAGATAACCAAAGAACGATGGTAAATCAACCTGTTCAAGTTACCAAGAAAGTAAAAAATTATGCATGTTCATCATCATTCATGTGCATTTAACTTTAACTGCTGTGAAAATAAATTTGTGCTGAAATTGGAAAGAGGATGATAAGTCAGATTCAGTAAAATTTGTTGATCATGGAGTCATACAGACATAAAGCTGACTTCCATGGCTTCTTGTCATGGCCTGCTTTTCAAGCAGGAGTAAAGATATATAATACGCTCCAATCTTATCTAGTGTAACATGCAACGAGAATATGTTATGTCTTCAGTTGTGATCAAAAGACATTTTCATCTTTGTCTCTGAAAAATATATCTCATTTAGTTCATCTTCTTTCTGAGCTGTTGCAACTAAACAATTTAACTGCCTCACAAAATATCTGTTGTGTTATCGTAACCAAATATAGAGTATTTTCACTGTTTCATATGCAAATTTGTAGCATCTGCAGACTGTCCATCCAGACAATGTAGCATAGTCATTTTAACAAATGAATCAATGCCTAAATTGAATGTTCCTGGTAAAATATTGAGTTAAATATAAATAATAAAAAAATAAAAGAATAAATGATCAACTGGTACCACAAGAGCCGTTGATTTGGAATACACCCATGGCTCAATTGTCTCGTGGAAAAAGTCCATTCTCGAAGGATGATTTACCCGTAATTTAATCCAAAATTGCCACATCAGTGATCCTCGTGAGATGAGTCTCTCGCCTCTTGAGATGAAGATGCGACTGGTAACTTACTTCTGAACAGTGCTGTAATTTAGCAAACTAATCAGGGCTTTCTCTTCATCAGACCAGGTCAAACCAGGAAAGTACTAATTTGAGGGGCTTGCTCCCCTTAATCTTCTACAGGCTTCATTCAGAAATAACTAATAGCCAATACCAAATTCCAGATATAAAACTACTGTAAATGTCTACCACAGACTGACCTGTATGTTTCCCATTGGACCATCATCATCAGCATATGTTGCAATGATCACGTTGATACTCTCCACAATACGCTGGAATGTTTGGTAAAGATCTTCCTTTTCCAATTGCAGTTCTAGAAGCGCACGGTCCATTTTGTTCATGAAGAGAACTGGCTTGATACGCTCACTGATGGCTTGACGCAGTACTGTTTCAGTCTGGACACAAACACCTAGCAATGTATAAAGGACAAAATAAATTGTTTCAACATCTCCCTTGGGGTTTATTTCAGTAATAGAAAAGCAGACAACTATGATAACTACAACTCAATAAAAAAAAAACCCCTGACATTATGTAGGTATTAGAGGGCTATTTCACAAGTAGTGAAACTTATACCCCATTCACACCAACTAAACATGTTTAATTTAACCAGGTTTAGAAAAATGAAAACTATTAAAGAAAAACTGGAACTCAGGCTTTTATGCAGGATTTAGATGAACTTAAACATGTTCTTTAATTTGTGCTGAATTTGAAGTAAAAAAAAAAACACCAGTAAGCAGCTTTTATAAAGAAAACAATATTAAACCTTGTTTAACTAAACAGGTTTTAAACATGTTTAAGCTTTGGTGTAAACGGGGCATTAGAAACAGCAGAGTACAGGGTTTTTTATGTACTGTTTATACTTACCACTAATACAATCTACAACAACAAGGGCACCATCAGTTACACGCAACGCAGCTGTCACTTCAGAGGAAAAATCAACGTGTCCTGGTGAGTCGATGAGGTTGATAAGAAAGCCATTACCATCCCGTTCACCTGTGATGTATGCCAAATCGTCCTCACATAGTTCATAATACATGGAGATAGCCCTAAAATAAAATGTTCGCACAACATTTACGAGGATTGCACATTCATAAAGCATGCCCAGGCCTTCAGTGACTTTTAAACCTTACCAAGCAAAACAAACAAGATAGGCATTTGACAGTATTTTCTTTCAAGACTAGAGTAAATAAATCAAAGCTTCCTGTGAGCCATCTCATTGATGAGGAACACTACAACACTTTAAGTTTACAAAACTACTGTAGTTATTTGCCTATAAGCCGAGTTTGGCTATAAGCCGAGACCCTAAACTTAAAGTGCCTATAACCCCAAAATATTTTTTTCGCTAAAATGCATCTTTGCACCTGTTTGAAACAAATTGCGGCAATTTTTTCCTTTTTTCACTGAATCTTGAATTTTTATAGGCTTTAAAACAGAGCATCATTTGATTCATGACCGAGTCAGAAGGGGAGTGGGTCTATCCCTGATTTGACGTCACAGACTGATTTGCATCACATTAACTCTTTGTAAACATGCATGCAAATCAGGAATAGACCCACACCCCTTTTGACTCGGTCGTGAATCAAATGATGCTCAGTTTCAAAACCTAAGTCAAGATTTGGAGAAAAAAGGACAAAAAGTGCCGCAATCCATTTCGAACAGGTGCAAAGATGCATGTTAGCGAAAAAAATATTTTGGGGTTATAGGCACTTTAAGAGACATGACGATGGCCGAGAGCTTTCGAACAGAAATTGGAAAAATCTCGGCTATAAGCCAAGACCTAAGTTTCTCACATGCCAAGAAATTTTTGCTGAATTTTCCACAGACGAAAGCACTCCTCTTAGAAAACCTGTTGAAAGTTCAATAAAATCACACCTTTTAGAACCAATGAAAAGTGTTTTTTATTTATTGTAAACAATTAGCCAACCAACGTGTTCGTGAATACTAATGTGATCTGAACATACTCTATGAAGTGAAAAAACTTTTAAGTGAATGCCAGTAGACGTATAGTCACAAACAATCGCTCACTGTCAATTGCTTATAGTCAATAGTCAATCGATCGCACTACGTTCATCATGCCAAAAGCTCGTTGTTCATCATACAATATGGCTTTCAAGCTTAAAATTATTGCCGAAGCTGAAGCTGTCGAAAACAATTCTTAGATCGCTCGCGAGTATGGACTAAGTCCATGGTCCGCAGCTGGCGAAAGGATCAGGCCAAACTGTTCAATGGTGAATTGAAGATGTCGCTTCACTCCTAAGTTTCCTGAGCTGGACCAGCAGATACTGGAGTGGTTGATGCTTTGTCAAAAAGCAAAAGAACTTTCAACTGACCCTGTATTCAAGGCTTCACTAGGCTGGTACCAAAAGTGGAAACGACGCCACTCTGTCAGCTTACATGCAAAAACGACACTTGCACGAGAAATCTTATCCTTTTGATAGGTGAATGAAGCCTGGCGAGAAATCCCAGCAGAAATGGTCATGAAGTGTTTCAAGACCTGTGGCATTTCAAATGCTTTGGATGGGACAAAAGACAACAAGCTCTACGCTGAAGAGGGACAAGAGATTGACGATGACGAGGACAATGAGTTCAAGACCAAAAAAGAAGGCGAGAGTGACGCAGATGGCGAGTAAACTGTATTGTCAGTTGAAAGCTCCATACAAAACAGCTCCTTTAGGAGCCACCAATTCTATAAAAGTTCAGTGACCAACTGTTTTAATTTGTGTCTCTTGCTTATTGGAACTTGGCTACAAGCCGATTCTGGAATTTGCGTGACATTTCCTCTGGTTGGTTTTGACATCTGAGAAAAAAATTCGATCAAACTCTCGGCTATAAGCCAAACCCCCTTGTTTGAACATTATTTCGCAGATTGAAGTGAACATTTCTGAAAAAAATAGCTCGGCTTATAGGTTAATAACTATGGTATATTTCCCTTGAAAAAATGAAGGGGAAAAAGAAACCTATACATTTCGTTTGTGTTTTGTGGGAGCGCATCGTTTTCAGGTACACCTCTTGGTAAAAGAACTGTTTATGCGGTAATATTTTCTGTAAAAGTACACAATTTAAACCATTTACAGTGGTATCCCTAAAAAGATTCACAGGCGCCACATACAAACTTCTTGTTGTCTGGAACTTTGACAGACGTAAGTAATTTGACAGATGGAAATACAAATTTGCATATTTGTATATGGACTACAAAAACAATATTTAAGTGTGGTCGCTTTTTTAAAAACTGTAACAGGAAACTTAAAGTTTCTTTCAGGTTGACAGCTCATTTCAAGTTACTTTTTTAAACATTTTGGATCGTAATAAAATTTCCGACTTTTGTGTAGGGTGGACTAGCTCGAATGGTTCGTATGTTCCCTTCTAGTCCTTCCTCACTGCAGTAATTTATCTTTTACTAATGTATAGTTAAATGTCTCTTCACGTAATTTAGTTACTATGTTCTAACTGATGCAGTGAAAATGGAATAAATAATAAAAAATAAAATAACATCAAAATATGTTGTGAAAGTCCCGAGGGTAATTAGTCACGCTTTACAGTCATGTTTTTGAGCGATTCCGGCACACAAGTTCATTTTCAAACATCAGTCAGCTTAACCCATTGACTACCGTGTTGGCCAAAACCAGCAGAGGCCCCTCCCGAATCCGCATTCTGTCCCTGCCTCCCCTAGAGAGGATCTTTTGTATTCAATTGTTCTGCTTGTCCTCAGGAAAGCTAAACCAATCAGAATCCACTAGCTGCACATACATTTTACAGTCTCAGGGAGTGCTAGAGAGAAAGGTTTTTGTTACATGTACCAAAGATCAAATTTTAACTCAAAATGGCCATCGCATCTTTCACTTGTGAATCTTTAAGGCCCCAGTTTGATGATTTCTGAAGAAAAACACAGCCTTTTAAAACTGTTGATCAAAAGAATAAGTTCTTAAGGAGTTTCATAAGGAAATCTGTTAGTTCATAGCAAAGAAATGCTGGTTTGAGGACAGATTGTGGTTTTGTCAACATGAAGAGACATTTGCCTTCAGAGGTCATTGTAAGAGCTGTAAACTTTTTTCAAAATGTTTCTGGATGTCTGGGAATCTACCTTGAAAAAAATTACAGGTTTGAATGTGAATTTTTACTGTGTTTTATCTGTAATAAAAATTGACCAATTCAACTTACTCAAAACAGCATAAACGAAATTTGCAAAAAACATGCTTGGTTCACATCAATAAATTGCACTGAACAGTGATTCACACTGCTCTTGCATTGCCTTTGCACAGCTCTATTGAGGCTAAAATTGTATGCGTTTACTTTTATTGAGGAAAGTAAAGTGTCTTTTTCTGTGTGTCTTGATTCATGGAAACTTTTAACTACATGATCTCACGCGAAAAAAAACAAATCCTCAAGCCCACATTGGATTTCTCCATGTGACAACAACATCAGATTTTGCTGCGGATTTTAACATTTTACCTTCAAGTTTGTTTTTTGGGCAATTCTCAATTGGCGACAAGTGTATTTTATTTGAAAAGTTAGAAATCTAACTATCTCCAACTAAAGGAGTGTTATTTTTTTAAAGCCTATTAGTTGTCTGCGTATACTGTGCATTAGTGTTTTTATTACTGTTGTCTAAAAAATCAAAGAATGTGAAAACTCGCAAAATAGGTTGGTAGTTAATGGGTTCAACTTTTGCTTTGGGGAGATATTCAATCCATGCCTATTTATGGTTTGTGCTATAATTAACTTGACTTTCTAAACATTTTTTGGACCAAACTGATTAGCTGCTTGTCAAGAGGCTACTTGACTTCAGGTTGACTACAGATATTATTGATGGTAAAGAGACACTCACGTTGATTTAATTGTAATACAGCGCTCCTGCTCATCTTTCCTGGTGTCTGTAAACCTGGTTTCTCCTGCCTTTTGAGAGGCGATAATTCCAGCTTTGCTCACCAAAGAGTCAGTTAGTGTTGACTTACCATGGTCAACATGAGCAATGACAGACATGTTCCGGATGTTGTGCTTTTTGTCCATAATGGAACGAATCTAACAGAAGAAAATGAAAATGAACTTTAATGTTCCAGCATTTCGCCTTGCACTTTCATCAACAGGAACATAAACAATGGGCAAAGAACAGAATTAACAGGTTCTTGAGGACTGTAAGACTGTGTACTAAACCCATAAATACCTTTACTTCTTGTAAAAACGTAAACGGTTTGAACCCAGGAATCATATCATAATTAAGAGGAGTACAATCGGCCGCGTGAGTGTAGTCCTGAGAAGGACTGCTTCAGGTGACGTTAACTGACGTTTTAACAACCTGAGCAGAAGTCATCACCAGAGTCAAGTGATTGACTCAGATAATGACTTCCGCTCATGTTGTTGAAACATGTCACCTTAAACAGTTCTTCTCAGGACTACACACACCCGGACGATCGTACTCCTATGACTTTACATGTTGTGTTGGTCAAATTATCTCCCATAGTCCACAATGTAAAAGGTTTGGCATGACACAGCAGCACAATCAGTTCTTTCGATTAAAGCCAATTCAGATTTTTTCTTTTACTTTTTGCATTATGGATTGCAAGCTTCCTCTCTGTATTGTTCTATGCATTATATGCATATACTATGTTTTCCAGTGCCAAAAAAAGTTCAATACACAACATTCATGATAATGTCACTTTGACAATTTTTGACACTTCTAGAGCATAACATGGTACTCAGAGGTTGGCTATGACATAATTATTTCCCAGTGAAAGAGGCACTTTCCCTATCTGATTGAAGGAAATCCATACAGCACAGCTCACTTTACTTTGTAACTGGCCTGCTTAGTTTTTATTGTTAGATAATGCAAAGAAGCAAAATTTCAGAGTATGTCAGTTTATGAATGGGTAATCAAACCAAGGATGAATGAAGAATGAAACAAAAGACAAATTTCTAAGATGCTATTATTTTAAAATTCCTTTGGGAATATGGACAAGAAGTTGCACTCGCTCTCACGAGACAATTACTTTTTGAACAGTTTTCAACAAAGGTAATCCTGCTTTAGTTAACTGGGAGCGGAAGAGAGAAGACCCGTCCACAATTTTTTTTTGATTGATCACGCTGTATTCGAACTCTTGAACATAACTTCTTTGCGGCCTAACGTGATTTGTAAGGTTTGCCAAACAAAGCACCTTTCAATGCAAGTTTGTTGAACATGAGAGAGAAACAATTGCTGTAATTAAAATGTATTACAAATTCGTCGCAAAAGCGATAAAAGGTGGAAATTTCAGATTTTATTGTCATGCATGTGACTTCATTTCTTGTACGAACGGAGACAAGTTAATTAAGCTTGTAATGTACGTATACCATCACCATGTTCATTGCATTTTCACGAATTCAACGTTGTAAAAATCAAAGCTATTGTTTTAGTTTGCATAAACGGAAATAAACTTATCAAACAGCCTTTGCATTTTTACAGCCGTGCTTCCTCTTTCAAAGCCCCTCTGATAGGGTTTACTTTAACACGAATGAAAATAAAATTTGCCTTCTCTTACCTGGTCTATCGTAAAGTTCGGCTAGAGAGGGAAGAAGTGAAAAATAAAGCATTAGCTTAGAGTAAAAACTAATGGTAAATACACGTTTATGGTCTTATATCCAACTTTACAGAAACCGGTATTATTTCAAAATGGCGGCCAAGAATACGTTCGCCACGATCGATATAAAATTCCAACAAATTTGTTAACGAAGAAAGAAAAAACACGATCTACCAAAAGCCATCAGTCAACAATTATTACAGATTGATGACGATGGAGGTAGGATGGTAACTCACCATGGCTGGAAAGTTGTCTCCGGTACACGCAACAGTTGAAATGCCACACTGGAAGGCGTCCAGAGAGTAAAAGACCGAACGAGGGAAGTTGCACAATCATCAGCAACGACTGCCTCACTTACGTGTAACATCTGGTAGCGAGGCTCACAGAAAGCGGAAGTGATTAAACGAAAATGCCTTATTGGGGAATTTACTGGGGTCCTTTAGTGAGCGCTTTGACGATCCCTTTCCAAGGATACAACTGCCGTCCTATCGCCAGTGAATTCAACAAGTATGATGGCTTCAAGGAACGGAAGCGGTTGCTGTGTGACGCGGCTCAACAGTTCTGTGCGAGGTCTTTGCCGGGCCAAGATATTGTCGTTTGTCTCACGGTTTAGTCACTGAGAATGATACCTGCATAACTACGGGGTGGGGGTAGGGACAGATGGAGCGGTTGAACCAGACAGGCGTAATGGGCTCCTAACCAGATAAATCAAGTTTATAGATTGAGGATTTTCAGTATTTAAAGGATTTGTTCGAAGACATATACCATGTCTAGTGCTAAAAATAGGTATTTGGAACCTCCAGCTGATTTGAATATTTTCTTGAGGAGGATCCCCCAGACTCCCTACAAGACTCGTGCATAGGCACACTCCAGAGTATCCCCCGTTAACGAAAAAGGCAGCTACGGCCCTGCCCAGTAAAAGCTTAGCTGGTTGAGAAACACCCCCCTTCCTTGGCATAGCGAAATACCCATTTGTGATAAACGCACCACTTTAAAAGCAACCTCGTAACAAGTTAAGGCAAAAAGTGCTGCGAATAAATCAACATAAATAACCTGCCTTCATTTCGATTCCGTCTGAGAGCCCAGGCAATCAGGACATATACCTCTGTTTTAATTTTATATTGAACGTTTTCATTTTCGTCGTTGTTCTTTCGTCTTTGCAACTGCTTTTTTCTTACATATCCTTAAATTTCCTTATCTGGAAATCTCGTTTTATGCAGGGGATCGGAGGGGCCCTGGGGGACGCAATCCCCTCTTGTTTTTGGACCAAAGCAGAGGCTCGCATGGCTGAGGTGCCAAAATCCGCGAAAGACCCTAAAAAACGTTTTGAGAGCGCGTACCCCCTCCTCTACTTTTCTCTAAGTCTGGATCCTTGTATCAATGGTGACAAAGGATTTCTAGTTGTTTTTAACTTCCGACACCTGTTTTCGAGACAGGCAATTACTGCAGATTGTGTACCGGAATGTCATCTTGCTTTAAGTGAGGATCTGAAAACGCTCAAAGTTAGGGGAATTTAAGGGTTTAACCGCAGCCACACTTTGTTAGATTGATGACTTGAAAAAAAGGCTGGGTCATTTAAGTGTTTCTTTCTTCACCTTCTTCCATCATTCTAACACTCCTGGTAAATCAGATGTTTGGCTCTACGGGGTATGACGTTCATATATTTATATGCCACTATGATAAGCAGATATCGATTTGAAATAACCGTTTCTGTTTATTTTTAGCACCCTAGTAATTCATCACCCTGACGATCAGAAAAGTGATCTCCATTCAATGATATCATATTTTTATGAGGGGGTTTAAATTGGGCAAATAAGTAGAAGTATCGAGGATTTGAAGACAACAGTCTCATTTTTATCGGAGAAATATGATAGCCTACTGGGCCAGTATAATCGTGTTGCCGAGAAGCTCTCTCACCAAAGTACCATCATAGAGGGCCTCAAGAATGACATCCAGGAGTCCAGGAAAATTGCGTATGATGCTGCCAAGCAAGCTGAAGACCTAGCTCAATATATACGGCGTGATTGCCTTGAAATCTCTGGAATACCTCCGAATGACGAGCTCTCCTGTGATGACATTGTGAGATCTGTTGGAAACGCCATTGGTGTGGCAGTAAATGATATGGATATCTCAGTCACGCACCCTATTCCCAGTTTCAATACGGAGGCACCACCGAAAATAATTGTCAAGTTTACAAGAAGGGAAGTTCGGGATCGTTTTTATTCCAACCGCAAGAACTTGGCGAGGAAACAGATCAAGGACATCCCTGGTCTTGGATCTGACGATCGAGGTCGTGTGTACATATCTGAATCACTCACACCAAGCCGAAAGAAGCTTTTTGGGGAAATCAACAAGATAAAAAAGTCAAGGAAGTGGAAGTTCATATGGACGCAAAATGGCCGCATTTTCCTTCGTGAAGCGGAAAATTCAAGGATTCATGGCTTCGATACAAAGGAGGATCTCGCTGAATTTTGTCGACGTTGACGCTAACCAGTTATTTCCAACAAGCTAAGTATAACTTGTCAACATAGCAACTAAGAACTACCAGTCTAACCCTCTTGTAGAGTTGCCATTTCATGATGTTAGCAATGACGAGTTTCTCAAAGTAACTGGTGCTTGGGTTCATTCGTTAGCTAGTACTCCTTTAGATCCTAAAGACCTTTTTCAGGATGTTATAGAAAGCCCAGAGAAAACACTTGATAATGAAAACATACCGTGTGGCAACTATATTGAGTCAAAATACCACACTATAAAACAAACTGGACTACTCTTTGACAAGGTAGTTCACAAAAAAGGGTTTTCTATTCTTCACTGTAATATGCGCAGCCTGTCTAAAAATTTAACCCTGTTAAATGATATGCTAGTTACGTTTAAAAAAGCACCGGATATTATTGCTATCTCTGAAACTAAGTTGAATGACAATCACCTGTCAAATATTAGCATACCAGGATACTCATTTGTGAATACTAATTCAAAAACTTCGGCGGGTGGTGTTGGTCTTTATTTAGCAGGGGAATTAAACTTCATTAGAAGGCATGACCTAGAACTCCCTGCCGACGGTGTTGAATCTTGTTGGCTTGAGGTAACGAGTAAAAAAGAACAAAATATCATTATTGGATGCGTATATCGACACCCTCACAGCAAACTTGAAAGTTTTCACGAGGTTATGAAGGAACGTTTGCAAGGTCTAAACAATAGTGGCAAACAGGTTATTGTACTAGGTGATATCAACATAAACTTTTTGCAATATTGCAATGATAATAGAACCGCAGATTACCTAGACATGCTTCTTGACTCAGGCTTTATGCCTATTACTACTAAGGCTACTCGCTTAACCGACCACAGTAAAACATTAATCGATCATATTTATACAAACGTTCCCCAAAAAGTATTAAAAGCTGGTATCTGCTTAGCCGGTATCTCAGATCATCTACCCGTGTTTTGCACAATTGCTCACAAAATTTCATCAACAAACGAATCACGCCTCCATAGGGATTTTTCTAATTTCAACAAAGATCTCTTCTTAAAAGAAATTTCAGAACTTGATTTTGCAAGTCTCATAGGAGATGACGTCAATGAAAGTATGAATGCATTCGCGGAAACCCTTCAGCAAATTACTGATAAACATGCTCCAGTTCGAAAGCTCTCGAATAAAACGCGAAAACAATTCAGGAAGCCATGGATAACGAGCGCAATTCTTAAGTCAATTAAGAAGAGACAAAAGCTTTTCGTGACTCATTTTCTAAGTAATGACCCAAATAAAGTCAAAGACTATAAGAAATACAATAACAAGTTGAACAAAATAAAAGAAGCTGCCAAGGCAAACTACTTTAAAACTCAATTTGATTTGTTTAGTGATAATTTAAAGGTAACATGGAAGTTGATAGGAACGATTATAAACAGAAAGAAAGCCCAACAGGCTACGTTAATTCAAAAATTATTATATAAAGGAAAGTGTTATAATGATAAGGAAAGTATCTGTCATCAGTTAAATAGTTACTTTATAAATGTTGGACAAGATTTAGCGGCACAGCTACCAAATCACAATATAAGTCCTAACAATTTTATTCGTAGGCGATTCCAAAACAGTTTTATGTTTCGCGGTATCTGCAATCACGAAGTGCAGGATGCATTGAATGGGCTAAAACTAAGTAAGTCTTTTATAGGCACACCCCCAAAGTGCATCAAGATGGCATGTAATTTTATAAGTGAACCCCTAACTAGACTTTTCAACCTATCGCTCTCGCAAGGAATTATGCCAAATCTTCTCAAAATATCAAAAATTACACCGGTTGACAAAGGAGGAGAAATAACTGATCCGACGAATTTTCGTCCTATTTCAACACTGTCAGCCTTTACGCAAGTGTTTGAAAAACTGGTCTACAAACAACTCATTTCCTACTTTGAAAAACTTGACATCCTTTTTGAATATCAATTTGGATTTCGTAAGGGAAGGTCTACCGCACAAGCCATTACTGAAATTGCGGATACTCTAAGAAAAGCAATCGACAGTAACCTGTATACATGTGGCGTTTTCTTGGATTTCTCTAAGGCTTTTGATACGGTTAACCACAGTATTCTTTTACATAAGTTAGAATCGTACGGCATAAGAGGGATACCGCTAGCCTGGTTTGAAAGTTATCTTACAAACAGGAAACAATACGTCGCCTTGGGTGATACTCAGTCGTCCTATCAAACCATGGTCTGCGGAGTCCCTCAAGGAAGTTCGTTAGGTCCTTTCCTTTTTCTGGTGTACATCAATGATCTCCCTAATTGCTCTGACGTCCTTTCATTTAAGATATTTGCGGACGATACTAACTTGTTTGTTTCTAATAAAGATTTAAAATCATTAGAACTGCAAATGAATTTAGAACTAAGAAAGGTTAAGGAATGGTGTGACATAAACAGGCTTTCGATAAATCTAAAGAAGACCAATTACATGATAGTAAAACCTCAAAGGAAAAAGAATACGAATATTATTATAAACATAGCAAACCGAGATGGATCATGCCACGCCCTAGAGCGTAAGGACCACATTAAATATTTGGGAGTATTGATCGATAGTTCTTTGACTTGGAGATACCACATCTCATATGTATGTTCAAAGCTCTCACGGAATACAGGGGTAATCTCTAAGTTGAGGCATTATCTACCTCTCAAACATCTTACGCAGATCTATTACAATCTTATTTATCCTTATATTTCGTACGCTATTGTAGCCTGGGGCAGCACTAGCAAAACAAACTTACAAAAAATACAAACTAAACAAAATCATGTTGTTAGATTAATGTTTTTTGCAACTCTATCTGGCAAAAATACCTGTAGTGCACTACCTTTACTCAATATTTTGGAAATATTAGCGGTAACTAATGTATATCGCCTGCATGCTCTTAAATTTATACATGCATGGCACAAAGGTACTTTGCCAGAACTCTTTAATCGTTTTTTCCAGTATGCTAGCAACGTACATAATTATAACACCAGGTATGCGGCTAATCAAAATCTTCACAAATTCCGAGTTAAAACTAATACTGGCAAACAAATGACCTCATTTATGGCCACTGATCTTTGGCAAGAAATACCATATAAGTTTAAAGATCTAAATCAATTTGCTTTCTCCAAAAGTGTTAAAAACTATGTCCTGTTTCAGCAATATCAAACGTAAGTTTTCACAATTCCAAAAGTGTTAAAACTGTATCTATCTTAGCAATAACAAACGTAAGTTTCCATAATTCTTTTAGTTCTCTCCTTTAGTAATCCGTCCTTCTACTCCAATGTTTCTTTTATGTTAACTTAAACGAGATGGAGGCTAACTCGATAACCTCGCGGTTTTATTAGCCTCCATACACAAATTATAGACCTGTGCTACCTTAGATTCTTATATATGTACTTATTTTTCTTGGTTTTTTTATGTCAATATTGTAATTTTCTGAGTCGGAAGTGTAAAAATAAAGTTGAAGTTGAAGTTGAAGTTATGGTTTTAAAAACCGCGGGAAAAGCCTGAGTCAAGCTTACTCAACGTCGGATCAAGGAATAGATCGTGATTAGTCAAAATACAATAATGACATAAACAATTGACCAGCTGAAATATTGCAACTCCAAGCCTTTTGACGTTGTTCGAATCTTTGAAGTAGTCTTCTGACAATTGCTTATGTTATTTATATCATCATCATCATCATCATCACCGCGACCAACATTGTTTATCATCGTCTTCATCGTTATCGTCATCGTCACCATACTATCACCACCACCGCTATCATCATCATCATCACCCTCGCCGTAACCATCATCACCATTACCATTATCATCATAATCGCCATCGTCATTGGCATAAGCATCAACGACAACCATCATCATCATCATCATCATCATTATCACCGATACCACATCATCGTCATTATCGCCATCGTGGTCATAATCATGACCTGAGATCATAATACCAAGTGATGCGAACAATGTGAAATTATTCTGATCAGTGCCGGACAGCAGGCCGAAAAAACACGATGAAGAGGGTCGTACAGGGATATTTTCGTGATGCGTGATTAGCTGATTTCATTCTCCGTGAAACGTGAATTTAATCAATTATTCTTCGTGATCCGTGACCTTAACGTTTTGCGTGACCCGTGAAGAACTTGAATTATTAACCGATATTCGTGATTTTACCGCTCTATTCTCCGTGATTTTAGACGGTTTGGCGTTTCTTCGTGCAGTTACAACGCGAAGTGGACGAATGGTCAGAGTTGTCCATCGAGAGTGATTTTAGGGATGTGATTTCCGATAAGCAGCTTTTACTTATCCTTTTACGATTTTCTTCAAACGCTCATAGCGTAAGGAAAGGTTATTGAAAAAAG
This sequence comes from Galaxea fascicularis, assembly GCA_948470475.1. Taxonomy (NCBI): domain Eukaryota; kingdom Metazoa; phylum Cnidaria; class Anthozoa; order Scleractinia; family Euphylliidae; genus Galaxea; species Galaxea fascicularis. Next base: position 7,840,596 of record OX419335.1, on the reverse strand, counting down.
TACTTGACTTGTTTATTTTCGTGATTCGGGAAAATGAGATTTTGATATCCGTGATCCGTGATTCGCTGTTTTTTCTGTTCGTGAACCGTGCGAGAGACCCCCCCTGTACGACCCTCGATGAACGTCTCCCATTAGCAGTTCAGCCTGACGCATAGTTGCAATTCGTCTCAACTTTGTTCAGCATTTTGAAATTGCTCAGTTGTTTGTGTATCTTCATCCAAAGAGCCACAGAACTTATCATCGAAACTGAGCTGACTCAAGCATGTGTGCTGCCTCCAAGTAGATTTAAGCTCTATTAGTAACAAAGAGGAAGATAAGTTCATGTCAACTGGCTCCTGATTTTGGATAATTTTTTTCGAGTTTCTAGTCGTTAGAGCATAAATGCTTTTGTAGATACACTGGTGGGATTATTTAGAGTGATTAGATTTCTGATTTTTCACATCATAAAGCCATAACAATAATGACATCTGTTACCGCGAAACTTTAATTCAAATTTTCCTTTAGTTTATTTCGTGTATGTCGCGTCTACTTGGTAATTAGCTTTCCTTTTTTGTAGTTTGTATTCCTTCTATTGTTTACTTTGTCTTTAGTGTTACCATGTCGTTACGTAACGTTACGTAATTTCTCTAGCGTTAGGTTATATATTCAGTCTTGTTTGTCAACGTTTTTGTCACAATTTTTATGGAGGTTTACGGACCATAACTGTCATTTCTTCGTTAAGTCAGTGCACCGTTAAGGTAAATGTATTTTTAAACTCAATCATACATTTGAACGTTTCTTCGTTTTCGTTAATGCATTTTCTTAACTTTGTATTATTTGTATTTTCCATTTATCTTGTACAGTACCGTAGGAGTGTGGATTTTTGATAATAAACTATGTTGAGCATGAATACGCGTAACGTCGGTTACAACTTCAGAAATACTAAGATGCACAGAGCTGAAAAACGAAACATACGTCACTTGTATGCGATCGGAAGTGAGGGCTTGAGCGTGCGAGACCCAAAAATGCTATTAAAAACAAGAAATTGTCTTTCAGAAAACAGAAAAATATTTTTTTTATTGGAAACATGTTCCCATTTTGAGTGTTTTCAAGAAAGACATTAATTTTCGAAGGGATTTAGGTGGTGTAGAAATTCTATAAGACTTGCGCTTTTATTGCATAAGCACGTTATCAGGTGTCAGCCTCTCGAGGCTTTCGCGTACGATTCAAAACCAACCAAACCAGACCACTAGACCAACGTTAACCCCGCCAAAATTTTATGCATACGCAAACGTTATTCATTTCTGTCACTTAGATGCACAGTGAAGCATTTGTCAAACGTATTCTTTGGTATACTTCGCCAGGCGGTCTACTGTGGACCCTTCTCGGCCTAATTCTAAGCGTTCACGTGTAATTCTTACTGGGATCAATCTCATATTAATCTACGTGGTAATTGCCATCGGTCTCAAAGCTGCTAGTTATGTGAGACGCCTTCTTACAATAAATCAATTATTGTCTGCAAACTCGAGTTCGATAATAAAGGCTGATGTGTATGAAGGTCAAAACAGCAGTTTGCTAAACTGAAGACGGGAGAGAGTGAGAGAAAGGTTGCCGCCGGCTTTTTTTGACGATTTTTCGGGGCTGTTAACTCTCCCTTTTCCTGTTTCTTTAAACAATAACGAGAGGCATGTTCTCAACGAAATTGTTCCTCTCACCAAAAGTTGACCCTTTGAACGGTGAGTGACTAGCGGATGTCTCTAACAAAATCACCATGTCATAAAACACACATTGGTCAGGGGCGGATCCAGGGGGAGTGGATTGAGTGGCTAGCCACCCCCCTTCGGAGAAGCCCACCATAAAAATCTAATACGTGAAAAAAAGGAAATACGTGCATGGGTCCCAAAAAATATAGTATAGTTTGGTGGCCGACTGTATCAGCCACCCCCCATTAAAAAATTCTGGATCCGCGCCTGATGGGTTGAGAAAAAAGACAAAATCACTGAAAATGATGGCCAGCAAAATTCTCCCAGGTGATTTCTTAAGTAACATAGGGAAAACCTTGGGAGGAAATGCACCATGCTATGAAGGCTTAAAGGGTCGTGTTACCAAGTTTCGGATTTGTTGCAACACGGTTTGACAACTTGAACTAATCAACCATACCAGGACGAGACGTTACGCCGTATCAACAATATGCGATAATGGGTTTTTCTAAAGTTCGCAAAAGCCTGCTCGATGACATAGTGAGGTAAATAAAACATCAAAGAGGTAATAACTCTGAGATCCAGTGAAGAGAACGACCTGCTTATTAACCTGTCAGAGATATCTTATGGTGTAAGTTAACAAGCCTCTTCGCTTGATATGATTGGTTAATGGAAGTAGCTCTACAGGTCAACGGGTTTTTACGTAAGAATGCCAGATCACTGCACAGGAATGAAAATGTCCAAGAACAAAGGATATTTTATTTTTCTTCATAGCGGCGTGATTCGATACCAAATATAGCGAATTTACTGCTCTAAAATTAACTCCAAGAAATCTGGAACAGATTTTAAGGTAAGTTAGAAATCATTTTAATGGTAAATGTTTTTCGCCTCATGTGTATATTTGAAACGCCATCTACTTCAGAATACGAAGTGTTTGGGTTGTTTTTGAAAGATTGAAAGTCGCCAGAATTTGTGAAATAGATACTGATATTTTTTAATGAGCCCTATAAATTTCATCGTCGTTAAGTCCTCCTTAAATTTTTTACACAAGAGTTCGAGTTACCAGCCTGAGCGCAAAAATATCTCCGCGGAAATGATCGTCCAAAGGCCCAACGACATGCTTCGGTAGATATCTCCTCGGTGCCGGGAGGGTAGTTCGCCTTAGGTTTTCGGCGTCGAACTTAAACGTGGCCTAAAAGACTCACAACGGAGAAATGGTAGCTCCTGACGTTTTCGAAAGGGTCATATTTACTGTTTCTGGCAGTCAAAAACGTCAGCTAGCATTTTCCGAAAACAAAAAGTTCTCGAGAAAGTTCGTGGAAAGTTCACTTTAGCTAGTAATTTCTAAAGGGGAAATTTTGTTCCGTAAGATATTTCAGGTAACGAATCCGAACAGATCAAATTAGTCTAGCCAATGGAAACATCACTTTAAACAAGATTCAAACAACATAAAGTCCTTAAAAATGGCGTTTTATAGCTTTTGGTCGATTTGACTCTCAGGATGGCTCGTGGTTAGGTGCCCCTGAGGCAATACACTCAGATGTCAGTGACCTCTAGTGACGAGTTTGAGACAACTGATTAGTGAGTTAGATAAAGGGGAATCTAAGAAGAGTGTTTTGTTTGAAAACGTCGTAAAGTTCGATTCATCGCCAAATTCAAGTTGAAGTTAAATCACAGTAAAGAAAAGCTCATAAGAAGTACACGCGATATATTTTCAAGATCATAATCTTTCCTATAAAAATAAACTCGGAGAAATAACGCAACTGCTTAAAAGGTTACTAACATTTAAAAAATCATTATCATTAAACTTTGAGGACACAGAGTTTTCCAAATAATTTTTGCTGATGTACTCAGTTTTCTGAACAATACAGATCACTTCTGTTGCACTTAATTAGAGTTTCAGTTTAGTAGAAAGTGTTAGCTGTCTTAGCGTGCATTACATTTGTTTTAGTTTCCTAAACGGGATAGAGACATTTAATTGTTTATGTAACAGGAACAGGTAACTTAATAAATAGGATCGCAATAGAATTATAACGTTTGGCAGTTAAGTGAAAATAATATCTTACGCACGCTTAATACCTCGACAAATTTCAATGTACAATTGGTCAAACGTTTCGAGTTATATTGCGCGGTAAAGTGAAGAGTGAATGCAGACTGTGCGGAAAGCATGAGTGTGGGAATCGAAATCGGTTCTAACCCTCTCGATTAATATGAAAAATGAAAGGAAACATTTCAGGAAAACCTCCAAGTACTGGGGGACCCGGCCCTCCACCCCTTATTTTGCTCAAAATCGAGAAATAACGCTAAAAACCGCGAAAGGGCAAAAACGTTTTATTGAGAGAGGGTCCCTTCCTTACCTCTAGGTCTGGATGCGCCACTGAGGGTTTTGAGTCGTTTAATGGCTTACTGAAATGTTGCAAATTTACTTTGACAGATTCAACAAGGCACCATGACCTCAGCTATCCAAGTCATCGAACAGATCAATGAACAGTTGATGTGCGCCATTTGTTTGGATCGTCTGTCATGTCCGCTATTTCTTCAGTGCATGCACACGTTCTGCTCACAGTGTTTACACAGAATCGTTAATAATGACCCCGTTCCCGTTATAACTTGTCCTACTTGCCGAGCGGAAACCCCGCTTCCAGAGAAAGGTGTCGACCAATTAATGGCAAACTTTTTTGTAAATCAAATGCTGGACCTGGTGCATTTGAAATCTGAAGAGTTGAGGAAGGAAATCCGCGAGAACAAAAAGTGCGCCGCCTGTGATAACGAAAAAACAGCGGATTTTGCTACCTCAAGATGCGTGGACTGTAACAAAGACCTGTGCACGAGCTGTGTGGCTGAGCATAAGCGGGCCCATGCCACGCTCGACCACAGAATCATCGCGACCAATGAAGATGAGGGGCATGACACTCAGGAGCTTGACAAGTACTGCTTGTCGTTCTGCAAGTACCACACGAGAAATGTTATCAAGTATTTTTGCAACACGTGCGATGAAGCTATTTGTCGAGTGTGCACTATTCTAGAACATCGAGAGCACCAGTATGTCTACCCAAAAGAGGCCTTGCCGGAAAGAAGAGGCCCTATCAGAGATCTTCTTGAACAGGCTAAGTCACGCATGCCCCAACTGAAGAAAACGCTGACCGAAGTTTGCGAAATGTCAAAAAGGCTCACAGAATGCAAAGAGGCTATCACCAAAGAGATCAGTGAAAATACGAAAGCCAGGATCGAGGCGTTGCGAACAGGTCAAAACGACCTGCTAAGGCAACTTGAAGACATCCACACTGCCAAACAGAAGGTCTTGTGTTTGCAAAAGGATAGCATTGAGCTCGAGCTGGGAAAGCTGTCTGGCTGTTGCGAGTTCGCAGACAACGTCATGAGGTTTGGGAACGAGGTCGAAATTCTGCAGATGAAAGGACGCTTGGAGAGCTTGAATGACGTAAAGGTAAATTTTGAGCCTGAAGAAGACGATACGATTCAGTACGTCCACAATCCTGCCACGACGAAGATCGTGTCGGAGTCGCTCGGCAGCATCCGGGCAAGTAGCACTTTTGCGTCGATTTCGATCGCGAGCGGAGACGGCATTCATACTGCGCGTGTCAAAATGGAGACTACTTTCAAGCTGACCACTAAGGATCGACATGGCCAGAGACAGCAAGGGGGAGATCGAGTAACCGTGGACATTACACAGCCTGATGGCACAGGTCTGCCTGCTACAGTCAAAGATGAAGGTATGGTATAGAGTTTGACATCTCTCAAAGACATAATTCAGTAACGTTCAGTCTGTTGAATTGAAAGAATTTTTGAAATGCTGAAGAAATAGAAGGACCCTTGCTAATTTGTCCATCAACGGAGTTTGAGTGAAAACGAAAACAATGTGGATAAGACCCGTGGGATTTGTATCGTCGGATTTTCGAGGTCGGGAGGAATGGGGAATTAACTCGATATCTAATAGCCCCGGGGGCCCCCGAGTTAATAGCATACTTTTACTTTCCACTTTAACTTGTCAGCCCTTTCTGTCAGGTGATATTTCTTCTACCCTCATTATCTCAAAAATTTCGTTAGATCTTTAAAGCGTTATGACGAAAGAGGTGAAACAAGATGAATTCAGTAAACACAATTGAAAAGAAGAAACGTTTAATTTGACGCGGAATCAGTTTGAAGCCAGGAATAAAAAAATGCAGGCGAAAGCAGTTCAGTTGTCATTGACCAAAACGTCTTTCACTTGGTTACGCATTGAAGGGTCCGTTAAAGAGAAAGAACTGCTTTCTTTTACTTAACTCCACTAATTTTTACAGAAGAAGTCACCCATTTTGCTAAGCCCTATGGTAGATAATCACAAATGGACGATGATTAAAGATGAGGCACCGCGTTATCCCCACATTTTTCAAAGTGACACTTTTCTCTGTTTTAGGTGACGGTACATACACTGTATACTACTCTCCAGAAGTGAACGGTAAACACGACATAGCAGTGGCCATTCAAGACAAGCCAATCATGGGCAGTCCTTTCACGGTGCTCGTCGTCAACCGTCGGGAATATTCCGATGTCGGTCCGACGCTTCTTCGATTTGGCCAATATGGTAGCAAGAAGCGCGAGTTCAAATCTCCGTTCGGTGTTGCCGTTGACGAAGAGAGTCATATCTACGTGGCCGATAGCTACAATCACCGCATCCAAATATTCGGTCCCCGTGGTGAGTACGTTGCACAATTTGGTTCTCACGGGGAGCGTAAAGGCGAGTTCAACTGCCCAACTGATGTCGCTATTGACACCAAAGGAAGAGTCATTGTCTGTGATAACGGTAATAATAGAATTCAAGTCCTCACTCGAAATGGAGGATTCATTGGTAAATTTGGCCGCGAGGGTAACGGTAATGGTTTCTTCAAATCTCCCTGGGGAGTTGCAACCAACCGGAGAAATGATATCCTCGTCGCCGACATGGAGAATCACCGGGTACAGATTTTCTCTCCCGAGGGGAAGTTCTTGTCTAAAATAGGTTCTTTTGGTGATCGCCCAGGGCAATTCAACTCCCCGTGTTATCTCCTGGTTAACCCTGAAGATGATCATTTATACGTATCCGACTCAAAGAATCACCGCATTCAAGAGTTCGACAAAAATGGAAAACCCCTACGTCAACTCGGGAGTCAGGGATCCGGCGAGGGTCAGTTTTCACACCCCCGAGGACTAGCTGTAGATATCGCCGGTAATCTTGTGGTCGCTGACATGGGTAATCACCGCTTGCAGATATTAGCCGCGAGCGGTAAGTTTGTTAAAGAGGCTGGATCCGAGGGGAGCGGAGACGGACAGTTGTCGTTCCCAGAAAGCGTTGCAATCATGCCTAATAGTGGGTACATTGTTGTGTCGGACCTCAGCAATAACCGATTGCAAGTGTTTTAGACCACTATGAAGTTCTACATTGCAAAAGCTCATCAATTTTTCACCAAGAAACAAAAAGAAAAGGAAAGAAAGAATGACATACAAGAGAGGAATGGAACGGTGGAATAAATTACTCACCACTATATATAAGCCATTAACGTTATCACCTCGCGTCCCTTTGTTTAAGGCGTGGTTGACTAAGACGCTTTGCATCTCAACGGAAAAGAACAAAACGTTTTCCTTACGGAACGTTTATGTAGCTGTCTAAATCCAAAAAGAAAACATGTGATGTCTTCTGATAATTCATTTTTTAAAAACAGTTGGGAGACCTTAAAGTTTCCGACGCGTATTTCTGCGGGTAGAAACAAAGTTTTACGAGCGTATCCGTGTGGAGGGAAAAGGAGAAGCATAAGGAATGAGTTTGCAGTAAAATCTTGTATGGATTGCATTTCCATTGACTCTTAGGATGATTACGAATATAAGGATAGTTATACATTTGTGTTGCCGATTCGATCCATTTTCCTCCCAAAATTAAAAAACGCTATTGATTTTACGTTGCACGTCCTTGGCCAGCGGTCGAGAAGAGAGTGCCTCCGGACCCCAATCAGGACTGAAATTTTCGGAAGGTGTAATTTACATGCGCCTCTCTGCAATGCAGTTTCTCTTGATATGTGCAACCATCACTAATCAGTTCCGGATCGGACTTCCGTTTGAACTGCGCACTCCACGCTAGAATTTTGTTTTACGGACGTTCATTTGGCGCTGACCAAAAGACACGTGGGCTCTGGGTACGAGATTGCGCCTGGCCAGTTCCTAAATATGCGCAGTCGCAGTGAAGGTGTATTTTGGTAAGCGTTAGCAACCACTGTTGTTTCAAACTTGTAAGTGTGCGTAGAAGAGCCGGAAGTCCGTGATTCACAGACTTCCTGGTTTGGAACCAGCCACGCCACAGAATCCGCCACAGATCGTTATTCCCGGCGCTGACCGAAAGAATCGCGGCCTCTGGGAACGCGAATAGTACGAGATTGGCACGGCCAGTGGACCCCTTACACTGCTCAGATATTGGGTTGATCCTTAGATCCCTGATAAACCTGTATATTACAAGCATTTACGTTTACCCTGTATCAATGTATATTTTTTTATTAATTTAGCGCATAATTTGTCGGCTTTGGCCAAGAATACCTATTGAAGTGAAGTGCATAATATGTAAAGTTATGTAAAATTGTTATATTTATTTAAATTATCATTAAAATAAACTTAGGGTGACAGACATGGAGAAAACGGATGGAAGTAAATGATCGAGTTTTACTGAGACCTTAAGCAACTAGAATGCTATTATCCCGAACTTCGAACAGACGTGGTCTGGGAAAATTCCTTACGCCGTCATTCGTCGACTTTTGACATTCCTTAAGTCACAATAGATTGAGACGCCATTATTGAAGATCAAAATTTCCCCTACAAAGGCACTTAGCCGTTGTCGAATTTTGGTGACTTAATATCAGGAATTAATATTTTTGTTGCTTATGGTCTCTTATCACGGACCAACAGAAAATAGCAATTAATGAGTGGAAGAGCGAGAAAGCGAGAGTGCTCAAAATATGAATAATTTATCTAATATAACAAAACTTAAACAGTGACTTCGGGATATACCTCTTTGTCACAGTTGCAACAAATATTATTTCACATTAACAGTTCAATCCATTTTCCTCCGAAAGACTGATCTCTAATTCCAACATCTCCGCTGATTTTATGTTGCACGTCCCTGGAACGTTATGACCTGGAAGTCCGTGTAGATTAAACCTTTGCCTGAACTGCGCATACTTAGAGTTGAGCGCCAAGTTAGAATAGTCCATATTCGTATTCTCGGTATTGAACTGGATCTAGCATGAAGTGGAGGCTCTTGCGGGGGAATACATTTACATATGAAAAGATTCCCCCGCAAGAGCCTCCTATTCTGTGTCACTTACCGTACGTTCATTTGCTGTTTATAAATAAATTGATTATTCAAAGTTAATTGAGATTTATTGCCCCACAAAGCGTTATCACTGTTGCTAGTGTCATGGATAACATGTAATAAAACATCATGTCAGTTGAAAAATGTTTGCAACGTTTTTATTCATAGTTACGGGATGTAGTTTTTACTTCATGAACATTAAGTTTTAAAACGAGGCGTAAAAAAAAAAAAAAAAAAAAAAAAAAACGAAACTGTATTCCAGCAGTTTAGCTGTTGCCATGGGAGGACAACGCTAGAAAAAACATCCGTGAAACTATGGAACCGTAGTTTAGGATTTATTTAAGCTTGGAAGGACGACGAGGTCACCTGGCAAACTTTTAAGAAATCGTAATTCTTGAAATGCCTTCGATGATCTCTGTAAGATTAGAGGGAATATTTGTTGACATATGATTCAGTGAGATCTGATTTGACTGGATTCTTCAGCTGAATTTATGGTCTCAGAAGGGAAAAGACCATCGGAAAATTCCATTTCCCTAACAAGTTGATGTCGGCTTTTCAAAGTAACTAACTTCCCAGTTTCGACTGTTTTTGTTCCTTTTCGAAAACAAAAGTCATAGAGGGGAGGGGGGTGGGGAGGGGGCTAAAAGAAAAGTGACAGGGGCTGGGATTGGGAACAAACCATAAAAATTCTTTTGCAAGGAAGAAGGACAGGAACAAAATAAGTGCAAAGGAGAAGGCAAAGAAAAAATCATACACCAGCAAAAAAATCTTTAACAAGCAATAGTCTGAAAAAAAAATGATGCAAGCTGAACAGTCTTGAAACATCCAGGAAGGCGCGGAATGTGGTAGTAAAAGCAACATCGAGTGGGAGTCCAGATCCATCTGACGCACTGCGCACCTCAAACAGATATCTCACTCAAAGTTTCAGACCTGTGTCTATGTCAAGATGGACATTACACCTTTCTCAATCAATGGCAAATTTCTGCCGATTCATAATACAATGAATCAGCTATCGCCTATGACGTTTGCTTTGGTTTTGCATTGCTCGGCTCTGTGATTGGCCAACAACACTCGTGCCACTTTTCCAACCAATGAGAAGCAAAACCAAAACCAATCGCGAGTTGCACGCGCCCGTTTTCCCGCGCTTGGCGCCAGCTACATGAAATTACTTCGCATTCCGATTGGTTCATTGGGCTGTTGGCTTCTGTGTGATTGGTCTGAATAATTTGTTTGGTTTCGGTTTTACGTCACTCTTTTCAAAACCGCTTTGGTTTCCAACAAACGCTCGATATCAACTGGCACCGTTCAACTAAGACAAATTTGAGTGTTTCAGCAAACATTTGTTTAGTTTTACGACACAAAGAAAAGAGTTTTTCTGACTTGCGTTCGTTTTGACACGGCTCTTGGAGGGCAAGATGGACGCACTTCCATAAGAAACATTAGATTTAACGTATCTTGAGTTTGGAAAGGCCTGATAGACCAAAAATTTTGTATTTACGCTCGCAGATACCAGCAGACGTAAGAGATCATTTTAAGTTTTTTGCGGAACTATTGAAGAAGAATTTTTCTGATAGTCAGAGTGGGAAGCGGTTTTCCAAAACAGTAAAAAAACTGTGGTAGGGGGTGTTAAGAGTGTTACAACTATTAACAACACGAACAGTTAACCTCGTTCTCAGGAAAAAGACCAAGGGACGAAGTCATTGGGGGCAATACTTTAAGTCCCACCGGAAATTTGGTATACCTTCGCGGTGTTTTTCGGGAACATTCCCGGCGCATGCCAAAATTTCCCCTTTTTTCAGTTATCAGTAGTATCCTGGAATTGTTTCATGTTTCGCTGGCATTTCTTGAGACTGCTGACTCTCGACAAAATCTCCAGATTCTCAGCGAATTTTTTTCTCCCGAAATAGAAATTCAGTCTTCAGTGTTATTCTAATGTAAAAAAAAAATGCACATTTCGCCAAATCTTCATATTACATGCAGCCGTCGATCTTATATTGGTGTCTTTGTTTTGTTAACAATACTTAGAACAGTAAGAAGTACAATGTAGGTCATCCCGTTTTTTAAAACTTCTCACTCTACCCAAGCGAGGTGAGAAGAGTAAATTGTGTTAATCACTAAGATAAATAAATTATACGCATACGGATCTGTGAATTCACGCAAGCCAAAGGCGTTATCTTGACCGGTTCAGAAGATACCTATGAAAGTCACTCGAACATCAGAAAAGTTGACTTCATTCAGAGCGATTTCTACCAAGTCGATAGTTTTCTTTTTTCAAAATGTTGAGTGTAGGTTTCTCACTGTGAAGACGATAAACTGCGGGTGGCTTTAAGAAGATGCGGAGAAAAGTCCGAGTGCTCAAGATAGTCTTAGAAGAATCCCACTTAATTCAATTAATCCGCATTAGGGGCTTTGCTTTGTCAATAAGAACCTCATTTTGATTTGATATACAGCCTACTGACAGAATGTGGTCCCTTCCCGTTAATTAGGTCAGTACAGTTTGATGATAGTTATAAGTATGTTAAGTGGTAGAGATAAATTGCTTATACAGGTGGTTCAGGTGGTTCTTGACTTCGAGAATTTCAAAACAGCGGTCATGCTACAAACATTACGGGTCTTACAGGTTTGTTAACACTTTATCTATAACATATTGCTCTTTGCAAGCATTTCTGGTCTCAAAACCTCTAAACGAACATTTCTTGTTGGAATTTTGAGCCACACAAAACGAGCTCAATGATGAAATTTTTGCTAGCTTCGATCGCAGTTTTCAGCTCAGCTTTTGTGGCCACATTAGCAACTGGACAGGTTAAGGAACTCACGACTGCTACTTTTGAGAGCTATATGAAAGTATCCAAATTGGCTATAGTGGATTTTTACGCTCCATGGTAGGTAATCTGTTGCATTCTTTCTAATAATTAGAAATAGTGAAAGATACTATTGAGCTGTGTTCGTGAACGTTGCTGTTTGAAGAACACCACACCTTACAAAAGATTTAAAAATGTTGCAATGGAATTTTTAATAGGATAAGAGTCATACGTGTGGTGCTTGCCTAAGGAAGATGATAATTTTTGAGGCTAGAGCTCAAGAAGATTCTATTTTTCCCTCAGTGATCTTCAATATGGTTTCTACACGTTCATTAGTTCAGTACAACTTAACAACCCAAACTGTTTCCTGATGATTTGCTCACCCGTAAACATTTACTTATAATAGGCCTACGAGTAACCAAACATGGTTGAAACTCTCTGATTTTCTACGGAATAAAAGAAGTAGAAACGCGAGTAGACGTGGGATGGGAGGGGTGGGAGGGTATCAGAATGGATTTAAATAATTTCTCTGAGGGGAACAACTGTAGGAATTCTCTAGGTCGTCTACCTTAATCTAGGTGCAACGACATGTTTAAGTGTCCCTAGTGCAAGACTGTAAAACCCTTCATGTATACCCTTGCAGGTGCCAGCATTGTAGAAACTTCGCTCCTATTTACGATGATATTGCAGCCCAAGCTCAGGCAATGAAGTTGAACGTGTTTTTTGCCAAGGTAAGGGGGGATGATCGCCAGAGATCAGTTGGTCCAAAAGGGGAACGTTAGCAAAGTCGCTACCACCTAAGAAGTGAAGTATCCTGACTCCGGTCCACCTTAACAAGATAGAGACGAAAGTTCTCTAATTACGCCATGATGCTTAACGTACGAAAGTACATGCTTAGGGAGGACTCAATACAGGCCACAAGTGACTGTTTGAAGAGCAGAGCGTAATTAACCGGACTTATCTTCTCGAAGATATCACAAGCCTTCCCTATGACTGACAAATTGATGACATATTAACCTTTATTCTTGACCTTCTCACATATTTCATATGTTAAGCCGCGGCTACACGAACGATTTATTCTAGAAATTGTCGCGTCGCCGGCGCGGTGGTGACTACACGAGTGACAAACTATGTGATTTTGTCGCGAAAAGTTCAACTCATTCACTTTCTCGCGATTTTCTTTCGGCGATTATTTAGCTGTCGCCATCTCTGCAGCACTTGAGCGAAGGTGGCTACACGGGTGATTTTCACCGCGCGCTGGCGACGCGACGAATTTAGAAAAAATCGCATCACCATCGCAAACAAAAAATCGCTCGTGTAGCCGCGGCTTTATATGTAGAGAGAATTTGTATGTGCATTAACTCAACTGAGCTCTGGTGATCATTTCCTGTATTCTCATACCGTGTATTGTATATAAACAAATGATATGGTAAGGAGAAGTTAGAAGGTGGTCATTATTGGGCCGATGTTAAAGGAGGAACCCATTGGTCCCTGTAAAGGGTTAATAGGGACCTTTAAATTTGAGTACGAGTACGACTTTTCAAATCCTGTTCGCGTGCTTTATATGATCACTAGTGACACCAATCTTGTTTCTACAATCTCCTGATCTACTGATAAGTAACAAGGAAGAGTGAGGGTTTAGGGGAGGTGACTGGTTTGAAATTAGAAATCTCGTTCTCGTACTCAAATCTAAAGGTCCCTACTATGATGATGATGACGTTATTATTATGTAGGTGAAAAAATGACAATTGTTATGAGACTGTAACAAATTTTGTGCTGTTGGTGATGATGAAGAATCTGTCACTTGTTGCTCACATGGGTGTTTACAAGTTTCACAGGCTTGTGCAGTTCCGCAAAACCATCGACACATTTTTATCTAATCTCGTACCCAGATTTCACTGCAGGTGTGAAAATTCTAACTGACCGTGGGAGATCTGGGTATGAGATTAATTTTTATCCAACTACTTTAAGTTATTCAAGCAATGCACTTTTTTTTATAACAACCTTTTTTATAGGAACGTTGAGGCCTAGATTGATAAAAATTTTAAGAACATGTTTAGATCTTACCCAACCTGAAAGTCAGTCAAGAACATCTTTATTTTCTCATTTATTTTTTTATAAGAACTTCTTTTATGAGAACGTTGAGGCCTAGATTAACCAAATTTTAAGAACATGTTTAGAACATACCCAGCCCGAGAGTCAGTGAAGAACATGTTTGTTTTGCTCATTTATTCTTTTACTGAGTAGTATACTATGTACTCATAAACATTTTCTGCGTTTTTACTGCAAAATCTGGTGCGGACTTTGTCGCGTTGTAAACTTTTGTGTTCAATGCTTTCTGTAAAGCTAATATCACCAGCAGTTGGGTGGAGCGACATCCTATGTATACCATGGCACTTAAGAACACCTTGAGAACGTTTTCAGGCTTAAATCACGAAAAAAATAAGAACGTCGAGTCTCAGCTCCAAAATAAGACGTTCTTATAAAAAAGGAGTGTAGCCAAGCACTACAAGGATGAAAGTTATGAACACTTCTCAAAATAGTTGCAAATTTTCTTCTTCAGGTGAATTGTGTCGAAGAAAGCGGGAAAACTGTCTGCAAGCAATTTGATATCAAATTTCTACCAACAATCAAAATGTTCAGCGATGGACAAGTTCTTGGAGATTACAATGGCAAAAGAACTGCAGGTGACATGCTTTCAGTTTATTTTCATCACACTGAATAAAGGTAGAGCATTTAGAATCAATCAGAATTCGAAGGGGGAGAGATACCGGAAAAATGCAACCGGATAAATGCAACCGATCAGTATCAAACGCGGCAAAACTCAAGTTAATCCGGGGATTAGTCTATGCCACCTTATCGAAAAAGCTGTATTAGACTAGGTTTACACTAGAGGAAATTGTTGCGGATTCGTGATGAATCCGGAACGTTTTAGTACCGGATTAGTCTTGCCGTTTACGCAAAAGTGGACGAATCCGACATAAAACCTTCCCGGTTTGGTCGTGTCTCCGGAGATTTTGAATCCGGAATCTAAAGTGGGAACTTTGAATCCGAAAACTTTTGAATCCGGAGAGGTTAGTCGTGTAAACGATTTGAAAGGATGAATCCGGATATTTTTTCGCCTGCTTTGTAACCATTCAATCAGGAATGTTCCCGGAGTTGTCTACGTGTGTAAACGACTAGGAATCCAAATACCCATTCAGTGTAAACGCCCACGAATCCGATAACCCAAAAATTGATGAATCCGTAAACATTTATGAATCCTAAAAATATATCCTCTAGTGTAAACCTAGTCTTAATAGACCTTTTTAGCGTGTCAACGTAGACCACGTGATCTTCCCATGGGAATTTGCTTTCTGTCTTTTCATAAATTATGCGTACATATACAGGTGAATATGGCGAAATTTCAAAGAAACAGTTCTCTAGGGTAACATCACGTGGTCTACAATGGGAAAACAAAATCTACAAGCTAAAAAGGTCTATTTACCTTAAACACTCTCAAAACGTAATGCTTCGACCTTATCTCGTTCGATGGAAATATCGCCATAGTTCATCAGAAAATTGACAATATTTTTAGCGTATGTGTACAATAAGAATTGAGATAGAATATTTAGTGATTAAAATTGCGAAGATAAGATAAAACATTTTCTCAGAAACAATCTTCTTCTATTTGACAGGTGCTGTTCTAGACTTTCTCAAAAAGGGGGCCAACTCTCTTGACAGTATGAAACTGATGATGGCTGATGACCTGGGTGGTAAGATCCCATCAAATGTCACGCCTTGGCACGCGGATGACAAAAAACATCATTGAGACCTCCGATTGTCGCAGTTCTGGTTTGCGCAGTCACGCATTACTCTAAGAAGCCTTGCGTGACATGAGAGGAAGCCTACGTTTCAGATCAGTCAGATGGTCTGTGCTGTTATATAAAGCACCTTAACTAATTAAAGTATGGCGCAAGACAACGTTTATAAGTTCACACAGGCGCGTACGAATAGTGTACTTTTTGGAGTATTCAAACAAATAAATAAATGTCTTTTTCTGGCTACTACCAATTTTGAGACATACGACGTTGATATATCACGTAATGCAGACACTTCGTTTAAGAAAGCTGTGGAGCTTGAAACAGATACAAGTTAATCCTTTAACCCCTAAGACTGGTCAATTCGTAATTTCTCCTTATAGTAACACCGCTCAATCAAACATAAAAGTTGTGAGAAAAAAGGAAGTGATCAACAAGTAACAAAAGTCTTGATTGTTTAACACATTCTCCTCATCATTACCATTGAAAATATATGAAGAACAGTGTGGAGAATATACATGCTGGTCAGTATTAGGGAGTTAAAGAATTAATTCTTGTCAGTGTAACAACAAACCATTGCAAAGTTTTGAAAGCTAGGCTTTCAAGAATTTATCGAAAGGCATTTCGTTGTTCGAATGTTGAAATAAACCTACAGAAATCTAAACCGCAAATAACAAATTAATCAGGCCCGGCCAGGGGTTTTGGGCATACGGTATCCCGGGCCGTTTTAATTCAGGTATATGGTATTTTTTGGTCAAAATTCGGGTATAAAGTATTTAGTTTTTCCTGTATTTTAGGTATTCAGATTAAGATTTTACTTATTCATTTTCAGGTATTTAGTATCGTTTCAAAATAATTTTAGGTATTAAGTATCATTACTTTCAGGTATATTGGTATCTTGGGGGGGGGGGGGGGGGAATAGCGGGTATATTGGTATCCCACTACTCGCCCTGGCCGGGCCTGATTAATGTGATACCCACAACCCCCGGCCAATACGTAATACACTTTGCTTTTTACAAGAACGTCTAATTTTGGAGCTAAAGCTAAACGTCCTTATTTTCAGTATAGTGTATTTTTTTGTGCGATTTGAGCCTGAAACGTTCTATCCTGGATGCCAGAGGTAATTCTACTCGTACCAATGCAGCCTGAGGGATAAACTGCCGACAGAAACGAGGGAAAAGCAAGCGACTATCAGTATTCGTACAAAACAAGCTGCGTAGGGAACGAAATTGGCCGATCCGAAATTCAAAAGGGAACTGGGGCGAGTTTCAGATTTTGAAGTAATCGATAAATTGACACCATCACATGAAAGACAACATTGAGATTGATCGTTTGACCAAGTTTGATTCTTTTTAATTCTTTTGATTCTTTGAGGCTGATTCTTTAATCAAACTTGGTCAAACGATCAATCTCAATGTTATCTTTCATGTGATCGTGTCAATATTTATCGATTACTTCAAAATTTGAAACTCGCCCCAGTTCCCTTTTGAATTTCGGAACGGCCAATAACCAAGAAACGTTATTAATGTTCTTAAATCACATGGCCAACCTCGTTCCCAGCGTCTCTCTTCTTCCCGTCCTGAGGAACGAGAGAGAGGGCTGTATTGTGTGACAAAGGGAAAAAAAAGAAGCACATTTAATGACTATGACTTGTTCGTAATTGGCTCAGACGCCTCGCATATCAAACAAAGGGAAAAGAATGTCTTCATAACGTGTTAGCTTGCACATTTCTCACGATCGAGCCGAGAATATACAAAGTAATCTCTCGGAGGGGGCTAAGGAAGAACAACATGGTCTTTTGGGAGTAAACAAAAGTTGCATTTCATCTCAAGTGCTAAGAACCTTTACTTTGAATAACTATAAAGCAAATACACTATCGACAGTTTTGGAGACCTCGATCACTGTTCGTTGGAGGCAGGATGGCCGAGTGGTTTAGGGCGCTGGATTTCAATGCGGTGACCCGGGTTCAAATCCCGCTCCAGCCACTAGCTGGTGTTGTTCTGTGTTCGTGCCTGGATCAACTTCTCGGTCATCCTTGTAAATAGCCAACTAATCTGCCTTCCGCCAGTTGGGATTCTGTTGTGTTCATTTGTACCATTTGTTTCATTGTCCCTGAAAAGCCCCCCTAGGGGAGTGGTCAATTAAGTATTCAAGTATTTAAGTATTTAAGTTCCCACCTAAGGAACTCAACACATGAATCGGGCTGGCACAGTTTGCAGCTCATGAAATACAGAGTCGTACCAGCCGGCCCAGGGCTGGCTTACTTCATGTATAATACCGGGAGAAAAATAATCTTGGCAAACCAAGACAGGCAGGCTCATTGCATGTATTTGACCCCCAAGCCAATTTTCTTCCCCAACAAAAAGGAAAGATACAAACTGGAGAAATAGGCAGATATGAACGCAATCAGAGTTCTCCCTGTCAACATTCTGTGACTCAGAGTCGGGAGGTTTTTAACCCAGGAGTACTAGGATTTTTGAAGACGGGACCACCATATCCGAAGCTTTCTGAAGACGTCCGAAGGTTTACGTGGATGCCCCAAGATTTTGGAAGGCGTTCCGAATGAACAGAACTCAGAAAATTTTTTATTCTGCGAGTGCCATGATTTTCAAAGACGATACGAACGTACCTGAAGATTTCCGTAGGCGTCCAAAAACTTACAAAGACACCCGAATATTTCGGAAGACCTATCAAGTAATTTAGAAGTTCTCAAGAAAAGGATTGTGGAATTTTCGGTTCTCGCTTGGGTTTGGAGTTTATATATTTTTGGAAAGTGTGCCAGTTAAGGTTGAAATAGCTCACATTTTTTCAAGCAGACGCGAGAAATTGGTCTCCCAGGCGTGAGTTGGCGTGAGATCGAAGTTGTAATCTCGCAGGCGTGAGACTCACGCCTAAGGCATGAGAGTTGGCAGGTATACAAACGAGATCAAAAACTCATCACGAGTACCACTACCTGGCTATATACTTAGAATTTCATTTTATGCTTTGAGTGAGTTATAGCAATAGAGCGGTGTTTATTGAGTTTGACTTGGGAAGGAAATTAGACAGGTATGTTTCAGGATGTTATCCCGTGAACAATTGTGTATGATGTGAAAAAGGTATGTGACTCACATATTGATTGGCCTGAATTCTGCGGAGGATCGTAAGTTATACCCGACATCCACCGCCAATCCACATAAGAGACTTGCGATTATTTGATACGGCTTTGACTTACATAGTATTTATTGTGTCAACACTGATAGTATCACATTGAAATTGGTGACTACCGGGAGCTAATCTGTGCCTACTGAAAAATTTCAAAATTCAATGAATTCGTCCCTTTTCAATCTACCTGAACGCCTGGCCCTTGATGTGAGCCATTTGTGCAAGCACGCACACGTATGCCGTACGAGAAACGGTTCTCAAAGTTTAACCATCTATAAAAGGCGACGTTTTTGACTCAAAACAAAAGAGAAGCTGTGCATGTTTTTACGAATTGCAGACCTATACTTTTATAAACTATTCTTTACGGTAGAGACTGGAACCGAAATCCAAGTGGACTGCAAGATGGCGTCGTCCTTGGTGAAACAAGACCTGCCACCAAAAGGTGGATATCCTCCTATAGAATACGCCAGAAACTTGCCCAAAAGAGGTCCATCTGGTTTGGTAATGTTTATCGGTGGTGCTGTCGTGATGGCATACGGATTTTATCATGTTATCATGGGAAACAGAAGACGTTGGTACGTGAGCTTAATTGAGAAGCTCTAAAAAATGTACATGTAGTAAAGCTGCCCTGAATTTCTCGTGAGAGTTCATGAATATTGGTTTGGTTTTGGAGCCTCCTCAAGAGAATCCTTAAGTCTTATTAGTGACGTTAATGTGGAATGTAACAAACTTTAATGTGTCGGTATCGAGCAAATGTTGTGATTTTCTTTTGATGAACGATCAAATGATCGAATTTTCGATAAACCATTAGATAATAGAAATCAAACCAGTTCAGTTCACACATTATTATTTAATTTCAAATCGCTTAAGGTTATACTTCCATTATATTAAGTAACCATAACTGAGTGTGAGTGATTTGTGGAACGTCACTAGATGATTAAATACTCTGATCGTTGATGTGATTGGTCAATGAGGTTGACCTTATCAGGGCCATACTCACTCGGATGATTGTACTTTACTCAGTTATGATATGACACCATTACAATATTAGGTAATCAGTTGCAAGAACACCCATCGGTGACATTACAGTACACAAGAATTAGAGTAATAATTCAGTGAGGAGTCTATGTAAATCTGAAAGGCTTGTACAGTACATGTTTGAATAGTTAGGATCAAGAGAAAAAGGGAATTGATTTTCAACCTAGGTTAAAACTTTTTTACTTGAGTTTACTTTTTACCAACAACACATACATATAGTCTAGTAGGGTCATAGTCATATTGTGTTATCTGTGGTTTAATTTGCAGTGAACTCATGACAGAGAAAATGAATGCAAGAATTGGAATTCTGCCACTTTTGCAAGCTGAACACGATAGGAAGTATGCTATAATAGTTATTGTTATATAGCTGGCATTTTTGCCGCTACAGTGCACCCATTCATGGTCACATGACCTCTAACAATGGAACTGTTCACCGCCAAATGCCATGAAAGGGCAATATTGCAAAAACTATGAGGTCACACAGGAAACAGTTCACTGTTACCCATGAAATGTTAACTGCTGTTGCACATGATCAAAGCATGCAGTTGAAGGTGGCATAATGTTGTTGCTGGAATCTCAGCACGTTTTTCCAAATTTGGTTTTGCTTTTGTTTTCCACCAGCTTGATCCATGAGTTTTAGTATGTAATGAATCACTTAATGACTGGTCCCTTGGAGAACAGTGAATTTTGTTACCCTCGAATCTCAGTGTTTCCTGAGACGAACATTGAGATTCTTGGGAAACAAAATTCACTGTTCCCCTCAGGACTAGTCATT
Source organism: Galaxea fascicularis (assembly GCA_948470475.1). Taxonomy (NCBI): domain Eukaryota; kingdom Metazoa; phylum Cnidaria; class Anthozoa; order Scleractinia; family Euphylliidae; genus Galaxea; species Galaxea fascicularis. Next base: position 7,820,029 of record OX419335.1, on the reverse strand, counting down.
AAGTGTTAATGAAGGGGGTAGTGGGGAGGGGTGGTGTAGGGCATTAGTGATTGGTCAAAACTGGTATTGTGGGGTCAGTATCGTAATTTTGTTAAGAATGGAGTACAAATGAAAACTTGGTACAAAAGAGCTTAACCAATAACATCAACTCAAAATCTAAAATCTTGGCCTTTGCTCAACTTTGGACTACTTTGGGCTGGCACATCTGTATTTATTTAGAGTAGTTAGAGACCTTAAGCCTAGAATTTGAGGAATTCATGAATGACTTTTCCCAAGAACTCGAGAAACAGCAGGAAAGTCTGATGCATGGTTGATCTCATTTGTTTGTTTTCAAAGAAATCATATATTAAATAGATTCTTTTTGGCAGTGTGTGTGGACAAGCTGCCAAATATGATGCAATGCAGTTCAAAATACACTGAAGTTTTTGGAGCATGTTTTGACTCATTACACTTTGAAAAAAGGGTTTAGAGTTATTGAGGAAAGCGAAAGTGAAAGATTTGCTCCTTTGGCCACTATGCACTATTTCAAATTAATGCCTAATGTACATGTAAGCTAGCTTTGTTTCTCTTTTCACTTTTTTTCCTATTGTTGTATACTAATATTATGTTTGAATAAGTGCGAATAAGCTGAAACTGAAACTGAACTGAGGGTAAAATTATAGAGAATATAACCAGAAGGGAAAAATACTTACCCTTTATCTACGACTTTATCTACGACTTTGAGTTAGTGAGAGGTTCCAGTTTTTGAGGGTAATATTGCAGTAAATGTAAGGAGCAAATCCAGGGGAAATTGATGTTGGTTCAAGTTACCAAGGATTCAAGTTATCAGGACTCAATTGTAGGTAATTAATGCCTGACATCAATAATTGATGCGAGCAAGAGAAGTCGTTTTGAGTATTGCTTAATGAACCATTTTTTGTTCCTTTATTAGGTGCCTGCGAGCACTGAAAGAAAATGAAGAACTTGAAGCTTTGATCATGAAGGATGTTCCAGGATGGAAAGTTGGAGAAAGTTGTTACCACACTGACAAGTGGGTCACGCCCATGCCAGCACAAGTTGAAAAGCTCTAAACTTGGTCCATAAATTAATTTTGTGAGAACAAGCAGAATCAGTGTGCATTTGCAAGTGAACGATTTCTTGTTCATAAACTTTATAGTTCATGTATGCTGTGTAATAAACCAAAAAAAGAAATCTGTTGTCAGTTGTTGTGGAAGGTCAATCCAAAGGCGAAATACTGACATACTAGGTAAGGGATGATGCTAAGTTTCTTTGAAAATTTTGTTCATTTTGTCATGTTGAATCTATTTTTTTCCTTCATAACACATGCAGCACAGGACTCTTGTCTATAAGGAAGTGGAAAGTTGTGTTCCAAGTAAAGTAGTTGGGAGCCCATAATTGCTAAACCCTATAGATCCAGGGCACCCAGCGTGTAGGTTTGGTGCAAGAAACAGTATTTCCTGGTTACCCAAAGGTAAAAGGAAGTTGGCAGGGACCACCAGGCTTGAACACAGCCCTGAAGTGAGAGGTGTAATGGGTACCGTCACTCCTTGTTCCTTGAACTGTGATGTGTTATGAAGGTAACTGGAGATGAGTCCGATATTAAACACAGTAAGGTTTTCTATCCTTTTGTGAAAATAAATGACGTAGCACTGTTGGGTACTTCTAAAGCTGAACTTTGTTTAGCATTGTACTGAAAACTTTTGATGAGATGTTCTTAAGTTTGACTTTTAAAAAGGACAATTAAAAAAATTTTGTTATTGTTATATTGTACTCTTTTCTTTATTGCAGGTTAGCTAAATTTTATCATCTATGTCACTTGCTTTCCTAATGAACCACATCCTTAAGATCTTTATCAAGAGAATTTTCTTGGTAAAGAAATTGAAGAAATCCAACAGATTATGCTCACAGCATAGTCCTGAGGGAATAATTGTTAAAACTTTCCACTTGAAACAACACTTTGAAACAAATCAAAAGAAGAATGATCGTCGCAGTTGTGAGCGCAATTTTTACAATTGCGTAAAGAAGCCTGAAAAAAAAATTCAGGACTTCAACGGGGATTGAACCCGTGACCTCGCGATACTGGTGCGACGCTCTACCAACTGAGCTATGAAGCCACTGACAATGGAGCAGGTCAATTTTGGGTTCGTATGTTCCCGTGAAAGATATGTAGGTGAATAATGCATATGAAAGAAATCATATGTGAACTGCGGATATGAAACAAGCCCGCTCTAGAACTTAAGCAGAATGCGCCGTTAGCAGGTTAATAAGAATACATTATTACAAGTGGGAAAATCAAGTTGGTTTCTCCTGCTCCCAGCTATCTACATCTTTGTGTTGTTAAGAAGTGTGATGCTCATTTGAGCGTACGTGGTGGTAAAACGAGGACTGCAGTTATCAGGGGGAGGCGCTCTTTTGAGTACTTCCTCACATAGGGTAGGGTGCTGTGTGTGTTTCGCTTTGTACTTGACCCGAGAAGAACCCGGGAAGCGAGACATCCCGTGCGACGTGCATGCGGAGAAATGGTTATGGCGGAATTTCGCGCAGTTGGAACACTGGACACAAACAAAAACAGTACTTTCTTGCCTGTTAATAGCGTCAAACGGAAAACAAATGTAACATGGTTTTTCATTTGTCAAGCGCTTTGAGTTCTTGTGAAGGATGACTTGTTTTCCCTGATCGAGCACTCTAATGCCCGTCACAAACACAGTGCCACTGCCGTGCTTAGCTGGCTCGACTTCAGCACGACTTGGTTTCAGACGTCGAATTTAATTCAGTCGAATTAAAAAGTGTTGCTGTTAACATGCATCAAACCATAACAAACCGGTTTTGCTGACTTTTAAAAGGTATTTATAATTTATGAATTAAGTTCGACACGGCAGTAGCGCGACGTTTGAAACGGGCCTAACTCCGTGGAAGCTTCACCACAAACCACAAAACTTTCAAATGCAACGTTGCGTTCTAAGAGTTCAAGCTTATGTTTACTCCTGTTACGTACCCAAGGCGTTGTGTTCAAGCCGTTGTTTTCCATTCAACAAGATACACCGAACTCGCTCAATATCTTGTTCCTTGTTCTTTTTTTTTTTAATAAGATATTGTCAAGGTGGAGGACATCACGCCAACAAGTGAAATTGACAGGAAAATTTTCGTATTGCCTACAGCCTGCTGCCCTGCTTTTGTGCGGCAAAGTCATGTCAATAACTTTCATTACTAGTAACACTGTGTCCTCTGTGGTCCTTAAATCTGTTACGGAAGAATTAGCGAAAGCTTTGGAAACTTCGTCTACCCATTGCAGTAAGTTTCTTTTACGAAGGTTAATTGCTATTTTTCAAGTTAATTGCACAAGGGTTTCAGGGTACTGTGTTAAAACCACAGCTAAAGTAAGCTTATAACTAAAAAAGTATTTTGAGTGGAACAGTTATTTAGCAAGCAACATGTTTTTAGTTTTAAACTATTAACACATACAAGTGGAAAGAAGTTTCTGGAAATATTTTGTGCATTCTGTCCTCCGCTTAAATTTAAATTGTTCTTTAACTTTACCTGCATCTTGAATATCTTGTTCCCTCTCTGGTACGTGCAGTACTCAAGAATTAGCAATTACTGGATGAGGTTGAGTATGATAGCGAGAATTATCATGGCAGAGAGGTTTGTTATCCTTTGGCAGATGACACAAACCAAAGCTTAGATATTTCTTACTGTTGTGTGAAAACCGAATTCAGCAACTGTTTTGTTATGTTTGACTATTAATAAAAACAGAGCATGTACAAGAAACTAAACATGGTGTTGTACATCAACTGGTAATCCACTCTATTTGATATGTATGCTTGCCTAAATATATCAACTCAGCCCAGTTTTGGTTAAAACTTTTGTTAAAGAATTTTAAACACACACGTTTCTCATGGGACTAAAACTATTGTTTGCAAATGTAGAAAAACTTTTGCCTGAAGGTATGACATAAAGAAAACAATGCCAGCTGTAACATTTAGCTGCATGATTGTAAGCAATCAAATTTGAGATAGTGACACCAATCCATATATAAATAATAAATGTTTTAAGTGGAAACATTTGGCTGCCTATTATTTCAAGAAGATTACATCATGTTCATCATTAGTGATGATGATCATTAAAAGTATTTCAACCTAATACAGTCAAACGTCGATCATTTGGGCTTGTTGCAATTGAGAGACACGAAAAAAGTCAGGATAATCGAGAGTCCAGATCAGCAAAAATATAAATATTAATAAAGTCCCACAAAGACAATAATAAATTAAAGTTTGGGTTTATTCTCATACTTTTGCATTGCCTAAAAGTGATAGAAAAAAAACGTGAAATGTTCACTCCCGTTTATATGTATTCAATGTTCATTAAGTGTTTAAAGAAATCAAACAAGTTGTTTCCCTTCAACGCAACAGAAATGCAACAAGGTGAATGCTTTTATTTCAGGCTTAACAGTATTAATGGGGGTAGTTTCTAAAGAAACTATGGAGCATAGAATCCTAGAATCTAGAATCCCTGTACGGTGGTCAATTTACATTTGATAATACCAAATTTTTGTCAAAGGTATTAAGACAAACTGCAAATCACAATATTCATCAAGAGATGGAGTGCAAGAAAAGTCCAGATAATGGAAACGTCCGGATATTATTGACGTTTGACTGTAGCTGTTTAATGCTTAACTTAAGTTACAGGGAGAATTTAGATATCTCTAAAACACTTGGAATTGGAATCACTTATTTTTCTCTATTCCATAAAGTGTTTCCCTTGTGTCGGGCATCTCTTGTGCTTTTCATACAATTTTTTGGTCTGCCTGATCCATGCTCTCAAAAGATTGAGTACAATAAATATAGGAGAAAAATATTTTAAGGCTATAATGGCCTTACATGTAGCTAAAAATACCAAAAAAAATTAATGGAAATGGAAGAGGTTGATTCAGAAGTTGGTCAAAGTGATGCAATGAACCTATGGAGACGGAAGACTAAAACAGTTTCAAAAGATATTGACATTCATATAAGATAGAAAAAGTAAAGTAATATTAATTGTACCAAGCAGAATAATTTTTATGAAATATTATTTGAGGAAAACTTCCCTTCAGTTTCCTAATTTTGATCGAAATCAAGCTGCCTGGGAGATCTTGGCAACTCAAATTATCTAATATATTCTTAACGTGAGTCATTAGAGTATGATTTATTAGGTGAGCAAATAATGTCAATTTAAGACCATAACTTGTTGGCAGTTGAGTTTGTGAATGCATGATTTGTTGCAAATTGAAGAGGACAGCTTGGCTAATTTGGGTGCAGTGCCAACTGGCTAACTGGTGGAAAACTCTGAATGAAGAATTAGCTGCAGCATCTGGCATATGCATTGGATAGCTTCTGTGTCTTGAGGAGTTAACTTAAGAAAACAGGTTGAAGAAATCTTGAAGTTTATCCACTGTTCAGTTTTATGCTAAAAATACACCAATTAAACCCATCCAAACCTGAGATGTTTTTGTTGTTGACTGATAGTCAACTTTGGGTACATCTTGAGGTATTTTGTGATGTGATGTTTTAGTGAGATTACATTGCTCAGCTTAGAGTCCTTTGAAGTCCAAGCAGTCAGTGTAAATTCCTGATTTGAAGATAACTTCTAAACAGTCTATCAATATTTTTTTAAGTCATGCAGTTTGACTTGATGTTCAGAACAAACATCGAATTATTGAAATTATTAAACTCTTTAAAGTTTATTGGAATTAGTCAGTAATTATGACATGAGATGTTTGTTCATTTTTCCTCAGATATCAGCAAAACATGACCCATCTGGCTCTGTTGAGGTTGCTGTTCATCACCATGGTGTGTGCTACTACTTCTCTTGGCTCTGACTGCGATTGTGGTGATACACCAAAAGTAACACCAGGCTACCCATTTGCCTACCCGTTGCCTTACACCCACCCATTCCCTCAGCCAGTATTTACGAGTAAAGTCGGTCAGTACAAGTGCAGTTGCAAACCCAAACGAGCTGGCCAGTTGAAGTTCAGTGGTGGCAAACTGTTTGTTTGTACTGGTACTGAATGGAAAGCTCTTCAGTACGAACAATCAGTGTTGTATGGTTCAAAGTTGACCCCTGGTTCTTCGTGTGAAGATATTCAGAAGAAAACCCTAAAACAAAGTGCCAATGGTATTTACTGGATCACACTGCTGAGTATGAGATTCATTTTATATAGATGACTTTTAAATTTAATGAAACTGGATGGATTTTCATGAGCCCACTGTCTTGGATTTATTAGTAATTAAATGATCAGTCAGTTTAGGGAATGGTCTTCATGCAGTTATTTACTATGGTTTTGCTTTATATTATACTCTGCACTCAATGGTTGGCAAAACTTGTTTCAATCAGTGTGATTCAAAACCAAATTAAGCCAATCATGAATCGCATGCACATTTTAATTACTGTGTACATTTAGTGCTGATTGCAAGAGCTTTGTATTTTGCTTCACTCAGGCTTTTCCTTTGGGCTAGAGGTATTACATAAAAAAAATATTCTTTAATTATATTGGTCTTGTCTAATGTTGTCCCTGACTATCCAGAATGAAGTGATTTTTACTTTTAGTTTTATTCCATCAATTTAAAGGGTTGGACTGTCACAAAGGAGTCAAAGAGTTATGTGTTAAAACCAGACAAGAATAAGTCAAATTGCTTTAAGTCCGGCAGCACTGCAGGCTACCAAACAGCTGAATCTTTCTTTTTAAATTATTAATAAATGAATGACCCTGAGATTTTGCACTTGGAATGACTGAACTTTTAAACATCGGTACACAGTGCTTGGACATTAATTTTCTCAGTTAGTCGTTCATTATCACCAAAACGACAAATTTGACAGTTCCGAACTTGATATGGCACCTTCAAAAAATTAGCCTAGAATAAGATGGTAAAGAGCCGAAATTGGTCATGATGCTGTCAAAACACTCAGTTTTCCCTGTACCGGTATATGTCCTTAATTTCCTTTTTCAGGTGATTTAAAAGACAAACTTAGTGGGTGGCTCTGACAATTGCTTTAGACTTTGTTTTCCATTAATCCTGGGGCACTACCATGAATCCTCAGATTGTTTTGAATTCCCCCAAAAAATCAGTACTTAAATCAATTAAGCCAGACAAAAAATTTTCGCCAAATTCTCCTACCCAAAAAAATTCCCAGAATGGAAAACTTCAAATCAAACAAAATCCTTTGGTCATCCCCGACACCTGAAATCCAGGGTACCATTCCTGGGGATATTCCCCAAATGTTTGTTAAGAAAATCTTTGAAGGACAATAAATTATTTTCCTTGGACATCATCAGTTGGACCTTGAGCTTCACTCTCGGAATACTGTTCCCTGACAAATATCCTGGGCACCACGTTTTCGTGCCAAATGGAGAATATTGTTTATTTATGAGGGAGTTAATACAAATGTAGATTTGTGTTTCCTGTATAAAGCTTTGCATGCATAGTAGTGCGAATTCATACCACTAACTTTTGCTGGGTTAATTGACAGGGATTTCCTTTGGCTTAATTTTTGAGCTCAAAAATAGTTTTTATGCTCATGCAGGCAGAAAACTCTAAATTGTCTGAATTTAAAGTCATTACATTTTTGTAGTTCCTGCTATTTTAAAAAAATATCCCTCTATGAGTTTATATTACTTTGCAACTTATGCAATAAATTATTTCTCCAATTAATTTTTTAAACAATTCATTGGTATTAAATCCTTTTAAAATCTCTTTTATAGGCCGTAAAGATGCATTTCCAGTTTATTGTGATATGGCTGCTGGTGGTTTAGTAAAAGAATTATTGTGATTGGTTTTCTTCAGGTAATAAGTATAGGATTATAAGGGGCCTGTTTTTATTTATGGTCAGTATTCTGAAATGGTTTATGAATTGCACAATCAGACAAACCATTTGAGAATGCTAAAAGATACATTAAGGCATTTTCACCTCAAGTAGTTTTAGTTTCCATAATTTGATGTTGCAAAAAAGCACTCAAGGCTACTAAATTAAAACAACTGCTGCTACAATAAATTGGCTACAAACCACTTGACAACTCAAAGATCCACCTAGCTGTGACAAAGCTGCAGCAACAATCCATGTGTCAGCTTGCACTTATAAGGGGTCAGCTCTATATGATGATTCAGTTCCTCTCTGTTGGCACCCTGTTAACATTTACATCCAAGTTCAAGTTCAAGTTTATTACAAAGACTTAAAAAACATACAGACCAGTCACTGGGAGAGCCACTAGCATGCAGTGCTAATAAGTAGCAATTAAGAATCTTAATAATTTATTACAATTGTTAATGTGATATCTGCATGCTCTGAGAAGCAGGAGGTTCATTAATAGTTGCTACAATTGATCAGTGCTACTCAAATCTGATATCCAGTCAATACTGACAAAAAGTTTCTGAGTGGCCACTTAATTTGTACTTTGGCTGGCTAATAACCATGTGAATCCCGCCAGCAGCCATTGAAATCACTGAAGACAGTTTCTGGTTTTTCACAGACTGCCACATTGCCTGCGTAGCAAGCGTTCCAGTACGATCCGAACGAAATATGGGGCCGCGAGAAGGAGTTTTCGTATTTAGGACGCGCGGAAAATGGGGCGAGAGCAAAAAAGACGAGGGTGGGGGGTGGGGGAGGGGAAAGAAGGGAACGCTTGCCCGCGAACCCCCCAATTCTGAAAAACGCCCACCGACTTTCACGGTTGATTTCACTCACTGATTGACAGTTTGTCAATGCGTAAACCAATTATAAGTTACCGGATGTAAAATTTTACTTCCTTCAAAAACAAAATACTCCATATGCGTGACAAACTCGGGAAAATTCAACGGTGCAGAATTTGTTGGTGTTCTTTCAAAGTTAAATTCGGAGCAGCATCTCAACCTGGTAAACCTGGTTATATTTTGTCAAAACGAAAAGATACACGAGGAGAAATCCTTGCCGATACTTGCTGAGCGGTTGGATTCGAAGTAGTGGAAGACAACGAACTATTTTCAGACCGTGTATGTAATCCTTGCGCTCACAAAATACGGAATTTGGGAACACTATACGAGCTATAGTTCACTGAGTACTGAGTTCAATGGGCAGTGAGGCTGCTGCTTGCAAAACTCCACCAACGCAGAGGATTAACGCATCCAAACGCCTGCTCGAAACGCCGCCGGGCAGCAGTCCACTGGCATAAACAAAACGAGGAAAATACTATAACCGCAGTTACAGAGCGGAGTGAAACGATGACAAAGACACAGCCGTAATTAGAGCGGATTTGAGCGCTCAACTTCATGTGTTGCATAGCTCTCTAAGAAGCTGCAACACTAAAGAAAGGATAAAGCGACGAATAGTCGCAAAAGAAACACAACGTCTTGCTACAAAACCAAATAACCGGGCCCGGTAATGTACAAACACTGCAAGATAAAGATGATCATATTACGCGGCTCAAAATTTCTATCCTTGATAACAAGAGAGAGGCTGTTCTGTCACTGAGCGCACTGAAACGAGCCAAACCAAAGCTAGGCAAAATGCTTCAGATGGCATCTAAAGGACCACATTCGCTAACCAGAAACAACCAGGGTCAAAACAAACAGGCGATAAATGCAGAATTTAAACCCAGAAATGACCTTTGGCATCAAAATACATTACATGCGACATTTAAGCACATGGCTGTTTCAATCACCACCACCATCATGCTATCCTCTAAACCACCGTGTTGCCCCACTTAAAACAAGCAAGAAGCTAAATCGGTCAATAGAACCGAGAAAGAAGCGGCAAACGCGCGAACAGGAGTCGTGTAGGCCTTCCAACCCCATTTTACCTGTATAAATAATGTTGAACTGCCCTTGGTGAATATCGTTAAATCGCACGCCGTCATTCCCATAGAATTCACTTCTACTACCACTTGATCTCGAATAATGCTTTGCAACGGAAAATTAACAATGACGCTAGAGGAGCCAGTTCCTCCTTGCCGTTTACTTCGCACTCCGCACATCATGACAAACAACTGAATAATTAAACTCTTGCCGAATCCAGTCGGAAGTATAGCCATTACATCTTTGCACTTTCTTGCTCCTTTTTCAACGAAAAAGTCATCCCGGCTTCGTTGAGCTTCAATAAATCTTCGCTTAAACGCGAATCGAAATCAACCACACATTCCGCCATTTCAATCTTTTTGATCCCAAGTTTATTTTTAAAATGGTTTAGCGTAACAATAATATGACACCTCCATGTCCAACCTATCAATCAAATAAACCACGCCGCACCAATCAGATGCCCCGTTCGTGGGCGAACGGGTTTTTCAGAATTGAGGGGTTCGCGGGCAAGCGTTCCCTTCTTTCCCCTCCCCCACCCCCCTCCCTCGTCTTTTTTGCTCTCGCCCCATTTTCCGCGCGTGCTTTTTGTTCTCGCCCCAATTTCCGCGCGTCCTGAATGCGAAAGCTCCTCCTCGCAGCCCTATATCTTCGTTCGGCTCGTACGGGAACGCTTGTTACGCAGGCAAACTGCCACATAGCTTCTTGTCATATTGCATTTTCAAGGTGAATTGGAAGTTTGCTTGGTCTGTTCTGATTTATTTTAAAACGTGTTTCATTGGTTTTCACTGTTTTTATGTTATGTATCTGGAGTTGCTAGAAATGTTTATAATACTTACAACTCGGGTACCTCGTACTCTGAGACAGTCATGGCCGCTCTTGATGTCACTAAAAAGCACCTTGACTACTACAAGAACAGGGTAATTTTGAACTGGAAAAAGTTTGGTGCTTCTGAGGTAATTTTAAGATACACATTTTATTATTAAGTGACTTAATAATATTACAATAAGAGAGTAATAATTAACAATGCAAAACAATAACAAAAAGCAGCGTGAAGACATGTGACGTCACAGTCATAAAAAAAGGAAGTGAGTGAAATAGAATACAGGTTGTTGGTTACTTAAAGGGAAAAGAGGAAAAACAGAATACAGTGTTAATCCCCCCTCCCCTTAAAAATATACCTTTTATTAAATACACAAGCTACAAAAAATAAAAGGATGTGATTTGTGCAATAGGGCTTAATATTTTTGTAGGGTTTACATATACATGTAGGTAGGAGGTAGGTGGACATTGAAATACTCCATTTAACAGTCCTTTTTGATGATGTGTGTGGATTAATATAATGTGTGAACTGTGTTTATTTTTAAAGGCCAGGCTTGTCCTGTACAAAGGAGGGAAGGTGTTGAAGGAGTTGAAGTTCAATGTCCAGGGATCAGATAAGCTCAACTGGTTCTCTCTCTCCAGACTGACTCAGAGCCCCTGGTCTGACATTAAAAAGCAACCAAAGAATTCCTTTTCGATTCTTGGTTCAAGTGGTCGTAACTTCTTCATCAACAGGAGCTATGGAGGCTGTCCAGCTGATGCTGGTTGGATGGGCATTACTGCAAACCACTGCAATTGGGAGAAACATTTCAACCCAAGCTCAAATGTACGAGTCATACTGTACAGCAAACTGTCCGGATTTACCAACTGGAACCGCTACAGTAAGTACCGGTACACTTGTGTATAGTCTTGATGAATGCACACTTTGCATTATCATGTTGTAGGATGACTTCTTTGAGAGGAGTTGATTTAGGATATAGGTAAAGTAATATATTTTAAGTTGGAGAGTGATTATTGTGTGCTCCCTGAAAATATCCATACCCCCCACAGGTTTTTTGGTTTGCACCCCCCACCCCTCTGGGAGTTCCAATTTGGCTCCATACTTTCCTTTTAAAACTTTTGGTATTTGGCCCCCCCCCCCCACCCTCTCCAGTGGGAGTGGAAGGGGGGGGGGGTGGTGGCTTTCTATAGGGGTGGTATTGATATTTTCTGGAACTACATGTTTTTACGTTTGTTTACATTGTAACTAGTAGTTTATGTTTACTTGACCTCCTGGTGGGTACAGCTGGGGACTCCCACAGATTACAATGACAACAGTCATTGTAAAATTATACAGTCAATAAATTTATTTAAAAAGATTCTGAATGGTTCAAATTTTTTCGTGGAAGTTGGTTTTGAATTCACCCCGGAGAGGTACCAATTTTCTTTTCTTGGAATGGTACATGTGATACCTAAAATGCATCAGGATACATTTTGTTTTGTAGGTTCAAATGTCTTTGGCCCACGTGTGCAAGTACTAGCAAATCACTTTTAATTAATATTTTCATTCTTTTTGTCACATTTTGAAAGTGCAATTTAGCAAAATCAGTTAAATATAAACATCAGTGAAATATAAATTACTAGCTGCCAAGTGGGTGCTAGAAAATTGTTCTTTTGAAACTGGATGTGCAAGTACCATTTATTTCTCATTTTATTTCTTTTATCTCAGACAATATTGGAGTGGCAGATACCTTGGTAGTTTACTTGCGCTGAAGCAATTCTTTCCAGCACATGGCACCCAAGAGCAACGTTACTGAGACAATGTAGATTCTAGATGTAGTCAGGGATTTAGTTTAAGGGTTTGATATGTCTGTAGACTAAAAAATGTGCCTTGGTCAAGAAAGTGAATAAAGCATTGAAGAAAAAAAGTGTCAGCAGAAAATTTTTTTGTTGTCATCAGTTAATAGTGGGAAATGAAAAACTTGGTATCCTGAAATCATTTTATCATCTACTGAAGCATTCACAGTTGTAGCTCATATTCTTTTCACATATGAAGACCTCTTCTTGAATGTTTTTGGGAAACAAACAGTTGTCAATTAAGATAGAAGAAATGAAAAACAAGCACTATTCTTGAACAGACAAAGGACTTAAGTTGAATGTTGTGGATGCATACCTTATCAGGGATTTTTCAAAGTGAAGAAAATTTGACGTAGTGTTAAGCAACTTGTGACAACTGCGGTGGCAGCACAGGCCTGTAGGGAGGGGGGTGAAACAGGTGTGCCCCCCTTGGGCTGTGGATTGAGGTCAGCTTCCTGGGTCCACCTATTATGGACCAGTGACACAAATGAGAATTTAAAAACCAAACTACCTGTAGCTGGGATAGATTGAAAATGAAGTTTCAATCAAGTGGTCCATGATGATGAACAGTGAAAATAAACCAAAGCCTAAATTGGAATTCGGACTGAAACAATGAGTGAAAATTCCATCACTAAAATCACAAAGGTCAAGACTTTTCCTTGTGTTGTTGTGGCTATGGAGACAGCCGTTTTTGTGTGGCTCTGAAGAGAGACACCCCAACCAACTCATGCCAGAAATGCCTGAGTGGTTCAACACACCCTCTCATCGAAAATCCTGGCTATGGGCCTGCATTACCTGCAAGTGCACACACATGCCCTGAACCATGAGGTAAAATTAATTGCAGGGCTTAACCATCCATTAGCTCTTCCTAAAAGGAGTGTTTTACATTAAAGGGTTGTTATAGTTTTTATTTTGAAAATGGGAAACCATGATGTTTGTGTTAAGAAAAATATTAAGGCAATTATAGTCATTCAGGGTTTTAAGAACATCTACCTGTAGTAAGGAAACACGGGTTTTTGAGGTGGCATATACTTAAGGAATAGGTCAGTATATCTGGAAAAAAAAGTAACTCACCCACCTCCCCTCCAGATTTTCCTGGAACTTTGGCATACAACACACCTCTGAAATTTGCAGTTCATTTCTGGTAGGGGTATGGATATTTTCTGTAACTTCACATTTTGAAAACTTATGATAGATGGCACAAATACAACATAAGCTGTGCCTTGAGAGTGTAGCAAAGAACTCATGGAGCAAAGATTGTAAAATTAATGCTGCCGATTGAAACCAATGAGACAAAGCAATCTCTCTATTTTCCTTTTTCACTGTGCTTACGTGACCCTTGTCAACACAGTGTTTGTTTAAAATATGAGAAGGGAAGTCATTTTGAAAAAAAAACCAGCCATCCTTACAGACTCGGATGACACCTTGTCTCCCCTAAGCTGGCAAATTTAAAGTCAGTGGCCTTTCTTAACCCTTTACACCCTGAGATCAAAATTGAAATTCTCATTTGCTACCTCAACACATTTCCTATAGTTGTAGTAGGGAGAATTTGTTAAGATATCAAATTCATCTTGTGTGATTCTGTCCTTAATTGTGACAACTTTGTTTTATAAAGCATTGATCAAATTACATAGAGAAATTTGATACTGATCACCCTTGGGGTTTAAAGAGTTAATTAATTAACCCTGGACAGAGTTCGGAGCATGATCAGTGCTCACCTGGATTAACCACCACTTGCATAAAAAAAATGGTATTGATTCTGGATCCCTCAAATTAAACATTGTGTTCAATTCCTAAAATTACAACTGTATGTCTTAAAAAGCCTGCTTGATATTTTGATCTGTTAATCTTGGGGCTGTGGTCATCACTAGCCTACCAACAGAGAACCACAACTTCAGTACATGTACAAATTAACCTTCTGTTATCTATTTCTTAAATGAAAATTAAACAGCAACTCAGAAATTCTTGGACTGTGATCCCCTTTGCTAAAATCCCCCAGTGGCTTCATCCAGTTGAAAAATCCAAACAGCAAAATTGTCTACGAAGGCTCATTAACCAATCATAGAAAGTAGGAAACAATTATTTTGCTAGTTTCTGTAGAAAAAAGTAACCACAGGTTTAGCATACAACTTAGCATAACTGTCAATTTACAGTCTTTATGGACACATCCATATAATTATAAAAGCATTTACTAACGATTTAACACACAAAGTTGCCAATACTTACTTACCTTTTTTATTTATTTAGTATTTGAGTTAAAAAAAAAAAACTACACAATTGCATAACTTAACAGGAACTTTGCAAAATGATTTATTATAAAACTTTGCTTAGTTGATGCCTATACCTCATTACTCTAGTAACCAAATGACTCTGATTATTTGGTTCTTTTAACAGCTGAGAATGGTATTTTTCCAGGCTGAGATATTATGGCCATAAAAATATACTTTGCCAAATGAAATCCTTAATAATATTGTACATGCTACATATGAGAAGTCGATCAGTGCAATACAAGATTCACAAATAGTTCAAATATATGCATTTAAGGTTCCTAACGGAACTGAACTTCGTTGCAAGCTTGCAGCATCAACACTTCTTCTTGATGTTTTCTTGGGTGTGTAGGTTCTTTGGTGGGTTGTGCTAAACTCTCTTTCATCTGGGATTGGAGGGTTAATATGTGACTTTTTAAGCTGTTGAAATAGTGAAAGAATAATATTATTAAGGCAAGGACCAGTTTCTTTTTAAGCGGATGTTCAGTAGGGGAAGAGGGTAGTGAAGGTTGCTAATGAGAAAATGCAAGAATGTCACAAGACATTGTAATTTTTTTGCAAAGCACAAAAGGTGTAAAGCATTATTTCGAAGTAAAGAAAGATTTTTAAGATTAAAACTACACAGTATAATTATCTAAGCAAGGAAATGTCTTATAAAGCAGAAAAAAAGTAGGGAGAAGTTGTTTAAGTACCATGTGTGATCCTGTTCTTAATTCTCATGGTCACTCTATTTGATAAAGCACTGATATTTCAAGGAGAAATTTGATGCTGATCACTCTTACGGTTTAAAGGGTAAAATCAGGTAAAATCAGGTCAGGTATGAACTATTTTAGGTGCACTTCAAGGAAACAGGAAATCATATTGAAACTTACATTATCAACTGCTAGGGGATTAGGAATCAGTTTGGGGATGCCAGCATGCGATGGAAAATCACTCCAGCTCGTTGGCATGGTCATGGGATCACCACCTAAAGAAGGACAAAAGTTGTCATTAAAACTATTGTGAATAGGTTTTGAGTCTTGATGTCTTAACAGTAAATTGTTTAGCCATCTTCAATGGTGTCTTGGTTGCCTTTACAAGTCTTAAGATTGCTGACTGTGGTTCCTAATGCTTTGCATTACTTATACTATGATGAACCATGTCTGCTAAGACAATGTTTTTGACTTTGTTGATTTACCATTACCACAGTATAACCTTTTAGGACTGATTCATATGGTTGGATTTGTTGCGCAGGTATGGTGTATGCAACACAGCATAGAATGAAGTTGTGCTGTGTGATTTGTTTCGAGGTCTGAGTTTTCTAGGTCTGAGTTTTCGCGACACCCGCCGTGTGAATGCTACAACAACTTCTCTATGACAGATGCACATGGCCTAAAATTTGTTGTACAATTTGGAATCATGTTTTAAAACCATAAAACAGTCGTAGATATAGGTAATATTGAATGACAAGTGTCGTATACGATTTGTTGCACGTGACAGTTGTAAGCAAAAATTGTATCATATAAATCGCCCTTTAGAGCTACTGTCTTGTCAGTTTAGTTTTTGACTCATTATCAGGAAATGATCAGCAGTTCCATAATTAAAATGCAGCTTTCTGCAAATTTTCTGCAAAAGAAAAAAAGAGGGAAGGGTTTCAGATATTATTTGAGCCAACTGGACTTTTCTGAAAAATCATGGGGGACTGTTGCACCAGGCAAAAACTTAAAAACCTTTACAAAATTATAGGATGAGTTCACTTTCTTTTTCAATTATTACTGTCCTACTTACGGTAATAGTCTAGTGGAATGCAGCTGTTTGTTGTCATTCCTGGCACTTTGTTATAAGGCACTGATACTGCTTTAAAGTCAGACTTCATTGATGTATCATAAAATCTTCCTCCTCTAGCACCTCCCAGGTCCACATGTGACTCAGTTCGCAGGTAGGAACCATCAACTATTTTGTTTCTATATCCAGTTGCAGGCTGTTTCAGAATAATTTATGTGCAAAAAGAATGATAATCAAAAATGGCATACAGCAAAATGAACAATGACATGTTTTAAGTTTGCCGAGATGATGGCTTTTCTTTCTATTTGCTGCCTTGCTTAAACATGGTTCATACAGGTGAAAAGAGCTTTTATTCAAGGACTTTTCCAGGACTTTATCACAAAATTCAAGGAGTCCATCCGATCACAGCATTTTCATAATGCCTTTTTCCTGTCACCTTTGCATGCAGTCACCCAACTTTCGTAGAGGGAATTACGTTCCCAGTGCCGATTAAATATATGCAGTTTCTTCTCTGACCTTTTGAATTCATTTCATAATAAAATGAAGAGCACCAAAGTTGAATAAATTTCACGTTTCGAGCGATGCGTCAAGCTACATTTCCCTTGTGGTTTTGTTTGCTTGGAGGGGGGCTTCACAATACAGTTGCGAAACCCTATTGGAAGGCGCGTATACTTAGATCTTTTGAATAAGAAACACTGAATTGTCCTGATATAAAAGCCTTGTCTTTTTTGAGACTTCAAAAGTGTTTCTCGGGTGATGTGATACAATCTTTTTCATCTTTTGATGTGAAAATGAACTTATTTTGCTTTAGTCTCAAGTATTCAAGGACTTCTTCATAACATTCAAGCACTGCACCTACAAATTCAAGGAGTTTTCAAGGACAAAATCATTTTCATGGAGTTTTCAAGGACCAAGCAGTTTTTCAAGGAGTTTTCCAGGCCCGTGCGAACCATGTTAAAGTACAATGTTGTACTTGATTGAACAAAGTTTTGCTGCAACCATGTGAACAAATCAGCAAATTACATATTAATTATACAGTATGATCAATAGTAGAAAGGTGATTTTACCTACAACTAAACTGAAAGATTCTTTTTTTCCTGAAATCTAACTTTGTCATTAAGATTATCAAACCAAGCAAAACAAGATGAATTACATTTTGCTGTATCAATGTCACTTGATGTGTATGTATCTTTTTTTACCACTGCAGTAACCTTGATTGACATATATCACAAAACAGATAATTTTTGAAATTGTGCAGTTCAAGGAAACATGTACCTCCCTCTCAGAGGGTCAAAAAGTAATTCCAAGGGAGAGGGGGTTGGGAAAAGAAAATGTCTTTAAAGAAAAGCAAGGAGCTAAATTAGAATTTCCGGAGGGGTGGGGTGCAACAAAAAACCCTCTGTGGGGAGGGGGGTATTGATTTTCTGGTACACACATTCCTGTATGAATGTCATTTGATGTGTTATTGTGTGTAACTTTTTTACCTGTGCACAGTTATTACAAAACAGATAATTATTTCAACATGCTTTGCACTTACATTACCAAAGAAGATATCATTGGTAGTTTTACTGATCCTCTCGTGAGCTCTCAGGGGATCCAGATCACCTTGTGGGAAGCTGCTTTTTCCCATGTCAAGGTCAGCACCTCTGCTTGTGTCTTTACAGATTAAGTAAAAAGGAAACATGGAGTTCAAAGTGTAGACTTAAAATACTGCTTGATTTAACCCAGCATATACAACAGGGATGTACCTTAACAAAAATCTGCTAAGAAAGGATAAGAATAATATTATTCAGTACTCTTTGCACTGTACAATAATAAATATTATTATTACCACTGCCAAACAACAGGGTACAAGTTGGTAATGCATATGTACTTTGCATGAAAAAAGTCTGAATTTCCCTTCCAAAAACAGATTGAAAGTCTGAAATCAAAATAATGTTTGAAAAGAACCTTCTTTGACTACCTGCTAGTAAACGAGATGGGTAAGAATCAGCTGCTGTGGTCTGTAGATGTCCAGGAATCCGTCTGTCACCAAGTTGAAATGTGGTTCTCCGTAGTCTGTTGACTGCATCTTCTCTGTTGAAAGGACTGAACTCCTTTTGGCCAGGTACATGAAAGGAGTCCTGCTGAGTTGATGTGGAATAGTTACATTTTTCTTGATCTCCTTGAGGAATGCTTGATCCTCTATCCTGTAATTCATTGAAAAGAAAGTTCTAAGTATATTGTTACATAGTAGAGAAATGTAGCATCAACCTTCCATGAAAACACTTACCAAGTAATATCAGGTGCAACTCATCCACTGGACAATCAGTAGAAAAGATAATGTACTATAATAAATTATTATAATAAATTGGTAACATTATTATGATGCAACTATGTTGTAATGTTTAGGGTTGGGCATTAAGAATGATTGAAATCATTTTCACATGACATTTGCTTTGCTGATTGACATTTTACGAAAAGTTAACGTTATGCCATTTACGAGATCAGACAAAAAAACATAGATGCAGATCTGTGTTTATTTCATATTAGGACTGCAAGTCTGATCTAAGCAGATGCTGGTTTAGAGCAATTTGCACCAGTTTTGGTGTTAATTTTTCACAGTTTTAAACAAATTCTTCAGTGGCTTTTTACATTCTTTGCAAGCATGTCATCATGTGATATTAGTGTTTTGTCTTACCCTTAATGCTGGGTCCATGAGATGATGCCTTTGGAGATGTCGACCAACAAACTCAGACTTAGTTGTTGTTGTAAACTGCCCCAAGTGATGGGTTCTTGCATCACCCCTGATAGTGGCGGGTCCAGAGTGTTTATCAGCAGCTGGCTTAACATCTCTTGAGCCCAGCTGTTCTCCTAAGAACTTGCTACGATAATCTGAGTGGGGCCACAGTTCCTTCTCTTTGTCACCTGCATATGCAAATTATGCTCCTAATATTGACATTGAATAATTTTTCAGTGACTATCCTTCTGATCAGAATTAGCATGAGTGGTCCTTAATGGAAGATAATCACTTACAAGAGTTGACATCACTGTTGAAAAATGTAACAAGCCACACTTAATCCCTGGAAAACATACCCTTGGCTAATGGCAGCCATGACCATTTAAGGAGGTACACTGTACAAGAGTGATCATACCTCCATAAACAAGGGCGGTTGTTAAGGGCATGACAGCTGACCTTTTACAAGTTGTAATCCATTAATTTTGTACCCTTACTATCAGTAGTGACAATAAATGGATTTATATTTTTTGTGTCACTCTGCAAATGATTCACAAAACCATGCATGATTTGTTTTAAATAACTATTAATCATGCTGTGTGCCTTTTAAAGGTGGAGTTGTGGTATTGGTTCTCAAAAATATCCATTTCTCCTCTTGAAACTTCAAGGGGGGTGAGAACAGTCTCAGCTACAATAACAAAATATTGAAGGACTCAGCACAAAAGGGGGATACCGGTAAGTGATGATTTGGCCTACATGTAAAATCTCAAGTTCTCTGAAATTTGCTTCATCCCTTTGGCCTACAGACTGGTTTCATGTCAGACTGGTGCCAAGAAACAGAAACAAAGGGATCTGATACACAGTTGATTTTCCTTTGTTTGGTTTCAGCAAGAGTCATAAAGTATTACCAATTTTCCAACTTCAGACCGTCAAATCGAAAAATATTGCAGGCCTATTTTTATAAGTTTCTGACATAATAACCAATAATTTCATTTGTATAGGCCAAACAAGAATGAATTTCAAAGAACTTGATATTTCAGGCTAAATTATCACTGATGCTCTTTTTGTACTGAGCCCTTCAATTTTAAAACTCAAATGGGATTTTCAGTGATGAGAGGCATGGATTTTTTATTAGATAAGATTATTAGCCAGTTGGCAATTACATACCTTGTGGAATGTAACTTCGCATCCAATTGCTTTTTCCTGTAGGGGCAGGGTTCTTGGCCTCATCAAGAGGTCGGACAGGATAATAGTCTTTGTGAGTTGTCTGGAATGACTTCAGCTGCCTGTCAGAATCCATCTTAAAGTTTGTCTTTGTTAATGCGTATGTTGAATTGGCATAATCTTGCTTTCCAAGAGGTTTTTCAACAAAGTGGCCTCTGGTCATGGAGCATTTGTCATTATAACGGCCATCTTTGTGCATTATTGTCGCAGGAGAGGGTGAGGGTATGCGTTCCCTTTTAGTGAGAGGGAGGGGTGGGTAGTCCTTCTTAAATGTACTCTTGTATACATGAGGATCCTTACTGGGAGCCCAACGGTCCTCATGGCTTATTGTAAAATGAGAAGCGACAAGGAATTCTGGCCCAGACTTCTGAACTGGAATCTTGTTTACTACTTCGGCCATGGACTATACTCCTTTAAAATCTTGATGAAAATAAAAAGTGTACAAATTATATGAGCATACTGTATGTTTGACGCAGGTAAATGTGAATAAATGAAATCAAATAAATTATTTGAACTGTGGAGTGTGGATTAGGAATAAATTAAGATTAAGTGATCATTGCATTTATGAACACTTGAGTGTAATGAGCAGGCTTGCGGGGGAGTTGAACCCATGACCTCGATCTGCGATACCAGTACAGACTGCTCAACCAACTGAGCTAACAAGCCAACTAGCTCCAACTGGCAGCTGGCCATTTTGTGGGTTTGTAACAGCCATGGGCTATGAATAGGTGAATGTACATACATACAACCCATACATACATTTATTTGATAAGCAGGTTTAAAATATGCAACTTTACAGCTGATGTGGACCTACTACTACTAAATCTAAATAAGAAAAATGAAAAATTTAGCAGTACAATCATCATAAAGTAGAAAATAGTAAAACAATAAAGATAAAAAGGAAATCCAATAATTTAAAAATTATTTTTAAATTAAGCTTATTTTAAGGCGAGCGCTCTCACCACTGCGCCAACCCTGAATGAATTCACAAAATATGAGACACACGGAAAGAAGTGATTAAACAGTTTTCCTAAATCCTGAAAACGCAGCTTTATCGATTATACGTTTATTACAGTAATTTAACACTCAGAATGAATCACTGACCTTAGGGCCTGATTACATGAGCCGGGCTGGTTTGAGTTTGCCGGGATCTCGGCATGTTTGTTAAACGCAACAAAAATAACTTCGCGATTACATGACAACCGGGCCAGCCCACACCGAAGCAGCCCGGCTAACCGGGCCAGCCCGGCTCATGTAATCCTTAGAAGCTCCAGATGAAGTTCACTTCAAGATCGATGTTACGACAAAATTAGGAGTACAATGTATCCTAGAAGGCGTGCGCCCCATACGATCAATGAATAGTCGAACTTCATCTAAGATACACTTACCTATTTGAAAGAAGGAAAACCCTAACAAAGTGTGAAATCTCGCTTTCAAAGTATCCCAAATCAAAACGTCAAATCAAAGCTTGAACAAAATACTGAGCGCCTCTATTTGGCCTTCTCTCGATGTGTTGCTATAGCAACGACGAATAGCCTCGTAGTGATGTAGCGGGATAAAAAGGCGCGAACATTCGAAGGAAGACATTTCGCTTTGGAGACATTTCAAATTTCGTCGGTTCGATCAACAAATAGCGCTCAGTTCAAATCCAATTCAGTGAGAAAAATGGTGCGAACGAAAGCTGATGGAGCTGGAAGAAAAGGTGGGGAGTTACTATTGAGTGATCAAGTAATTTAAAACCCCTATCGTTATAATTTGAAAGAAGCGTGGAGATCATGTTGATTTCATCTAAAGTGCGGTTAAAGTCCCTTCTGGTATCTAACGTTTTTGTTCGCAGTTCAGAATTTACTCTAACTATGCATACGTAAGCCTAACCTTAATTTCAAAATAATCTAACTCGTAGAATAGCATAGCAAAATCTTGATTGTTAGAGAAATCATTAATTTTCAAGCAAAGTGCGATGCACAGCAGAATGGATACAAAACTATCGGCTAAGTTGTACCATACCATACCATTGAATAATAGTCGTGTCCATTGTGAAGTATCGACAAAAGTGGCCCTGTATTCTACAGCTGCTCCTTCTCTTCTGGTTCTCTTAAATTTACTCCTGGTGACACAGTTTTGGTGAACTATAATGCAATTATGTTTGGGACATAAGGTGTGTACATTAAAGCAATATTGACTAATCAATAATTTCTTTGAACATGTTTTAATACCAAAACCAAATCAAAGCTCTTCTCAATATTGTTCTTTGCCATAGCTGCTGGTGCGAAAGCCCCTCGTAAACAAGTAGGTGGTTCATCCTCAGCTGCAAGTAGCTTTGGTTCACCCACCAGCTCGGCGAAAAACAAGTATGGAGGTGGTAATCCTGTTAAATGGTGGCCATCGCCAAAATGGCAAAAAGGTAAGCTTATTGTATAACTTATTCAAGTAATTTTTTGCATTTCTTAGGGTCTTGTCACTGACTGAAGTACAGGTATTATTTCATTGAAATTTTGTTGAACAATGAAATGTCATGGGACAATGTGCTAGGTTGTTGCTCTACAAATTCTATTATTTTTGAGAGAAGATATGTCAAGCTGACAAATATGTTGAAATAATTTTAGGAAACCAATTTAGTACAGATCTTATATTTAAGGTGTTTTACTGAAATTGCAGGCATAGGGGACTTCTTTTCAAAAGAAAACCCTGGCAATGAAATTTCACCAGACAAAGCAGGCCCATCGAATGCAACTGAGCACCCAGGTGTTTCATCCATGGAACAAGGCATTGAAGCTATTGAAGAAGATTAAAGAAGCTTAACTGTTGTTAAAAGTATTACTAAAGGAGCCCAGCTGTTGTTAACAGATATAATTTGTCTCAGTTTAAGTATTACTTGGAGACATGTTGTAATATTTTTCAGTAGTACAGGGATTATTACTTACTTTTACAAAAAACTTCATACAGTTGGCTGAATATTAACTTTTTCCAGGTAATAATAAACCTCTTTAGCTTGTATACTTTGTTTTCCCAATGTAGGTCGTGTGATGTTTCCAGGGAGGTTTTCTTTTTGTACATATGCATGTGAATAAGACAAAATTTGAAAGAAACAGCTCTTAGGGTAACATAACATGGCACACATTAGGAAGACAAAACATACTAGCTTAAGAGCTCTATTCATAGCAACTTAATATGTGGGAGCTTCTGGACATTGTGCAATATACCTGCATTGTAATTATTTCATTCTGCATTGTCTCCATCCCAGTGTAATTCCTTGCACAGTTGCAGCAGAATTACTTTAGGTGCAGTGGTACTGTAATGCAATGCCTTTCTTGACTTGCACTGATGCCTGTTTGAGGATGCCAAGACATGTACATTTGTATTTTATTTAGTAAACAACAATTTAGTTTGTTAAGTTCCATGAAATATGCTAAGCATGCAATAGCTTAATTTAATTAGGATAGAAATCAAACTGTAAAATTACATTGTCTATTTCTTTTCAGAGTGCATACATTTTGCAAAATGTTTGATTTGTTCCAGGGGAACCTTAAAATCGTTTGGGAAGGGGAAGGGTTATATAACTGAAAATGATAGGATTATGTAGATTTCTTTGAATTTATACCATCTGTATACATACTATGATGATAATTATATTCATTCTTATCCTTTCACTGCATTTTACTTACATGTTAACCTCATCTTCACATGTTTTAGCTCATAGTAACTTTGAACATAATAAATCAGATTTTACTAAATGTGCAGATTTGTGCTCTTATTAACCTCAACATCCCCGAGTGAACTTCTGCGAAAAATGTTTTGATTCAAACAAAACACAAATTTTTAATGATTTCTGAAAAGTTCAAAATCTTATTATTTTTTTGTAGTTGACCTGCCCTGCTGATAAGAGGGCCGGAGGGGTTGTGATAGCCACACATGACCGTCCGTGATGTAGATTCAGGAACCCTTGAAATGTGTCACTTGAACTTCAGCTTTAAAGTGCTGCTATGATCAAACTTTTACCCCTTGATTTTTTAGGTTTATTACACGAACCCTGGTTTGACTGCATTGTTCCTTTGGGGGAAATCACAGAAGTTGATGGGTCTACACTATGAAGTTGTGGTTAAGTGTGAGCATTCAAGCTGTGTCCACTAAATGCCAGTGTTCTGCAATTTACTCAATAAAAAAGACACTACACAAAAGAGGTTTTCACATGTATATTTTACTAATAATTAATCATTTTAATACAAAGATTTAAAGCTTTCTTTAGATGTCTTTCTTAACGACAAGGAAAATAATTTTCCCTAAGCTGTACAAACCTGTTAACTCTAAACATATAATTAACACTAACAATAAGGGCACTAAAAATTTCTGTACAATTATCAATCAGTGGAAAATACTGATTACGAATAAATGGCTAACTTGTGGTTTTATACAGTCATTGTGTAGAGGAAAAAGTGCAGTCAGATTGGGTCATTAACTATTGGCTATCAGCTCATAGTGCTGCTGTTATCAGAGTGAATCGCGTGAATGAGAATTGGCTGCTAACAAAAAGGGCTGTCATAGGAAAGATGATAGGGCATTACAGAGGTTCACAGCAAACCACCTTACACTAAATCCTAGGTTGTTTTAGTTTTTTCTCCTCATATTTGTATTTTTGGAAAGTAGCCCACATTTAATTTCAAGGTCTCTTCTACCTCTATTCCACATTCAGCAGAGGACAGGGTTTTCTTCTCTTTGAAGAACCTGATCTGCGATCTGTCTTTGTTATTCACAACATGGGTTGTCAAGGATTTCTTTTAATTGTTTGCAAAATTTTGTTGATGACAAGTGTGTGCCACTGAAAATGTCTCTAGCCATTGTTTTTTAAAAAAATTGAAGACATGATGATGCCTGAAATAGGAAAAAATACCAGGAAGGGCTTTTAGAATAAATCCTAAATCTTTGAACCAACCATTTATCTGTGCAAAAGTTAAAACAACCTTAGAGAAAACTGAAAGGTGGTCATGCATCTTGCTCTTTGATAACTATTTATTCTACATAATCTTGTTACAAATCAATGAATTCATAGTTATGGTTTAAAAACATCATGATCATGGTTTGAACCAAGCATCTTTTGACAAGTCAAGTACAGCATAAGCAGAATGTGATGACTTTGCTGGAGAATAGATGACGATTTTCTCTATTAATGGCCAGTTGGCTTTTTCTTTCGGGATAAGATTAATTATTAATTTGATCCCTAAAGAAAAAGCTTGAACATGAAGGCACAGCATGACAGGGAAGGAAAATAGCATAACTTGCATGTAAATATTGCTTAACTTTTTTTCCTGTTGTAGCAAAAGGGTTTGTATCTGTGATGAAAGTTCCAAACACCAAAATTAATAAGTTGAAAATCATGTACTGTGACAAGTGAAAACAACTTTGTTTTTTTTTAGAGTCCCTTTGCAATGATTAGGCATTCTCTGTGGAATGATGCACAATGGGTGTATTGTGTCAAGGATTGCTGAAACTGTCCACTCTCCATGCTCATCACGCAATTGGGGAGGAAAAATTGCCTGATGAGCCAAAAGGAGGTCTGCGTAGGGGGCTCCACTCTGGAGTCTTTTAGCATTTGCCCATTCTAAAATGTCATAGAGAGCAGTTTTCAATTTTGAGTGTCGAAAAACCAAATCAAAGCAATTTCTCCAGCCAATGACAACACACTGAAACAGTGCAATGAGCCAATCAGAACAAAACCAACATGTGACCGGGTAAAGCAGGGAAAATGCAGGCATATAAGTTGTGAATGGTTTTACCTGTCATTGGTAAAAAAAGTGGCTTGAGCTTTGCAACCCAATCTCAGAGTGAAGCAATACAAAACTAAAGCAACACAGTTGTCATTTGACAACTCCATTATTGGAATATTAACTTTGTTGTTTATCTGATTGCAGGGGTTTCATTAATTGAAGAAATAGGAGGGTATAGGATTCTAAATAGGTGGGTACCCCTAAGATTTCTTTGGCTTGCCCTTTTCAGTACCTTTACAGCAAAGGCAGGTACTGTGTTCATAGTATACAGGTGCCAGTAACCGGGTTCCGGCTTCTTATGACAACCCTGGATTGGCCAGTTCAAACAAACGCTGCTAAGAAACCAATCAAACAGACCGATCAAAACTTGGTCAAGTGGCAAATTTATGGAAAAGAACACAACAATGCAACATGAAAAACCATATCAATGCCCACAAGCATTTAACAGCCATTTAAATTCAAGTCCTTAATACCCCTGTGTTATGTTAAGTGTCCTCTATAAATAATTTTGGAACAATCACAAGTCGAGATTTGTTTTGAGAGCCTTAGTACTGCTAACAAACTCTGACATTGTACACACTTACATGTGATTGCGATAATGTTGTAACCTAAAAAGTATGAACTGTAAACAATGAGACCCCAGGAATTTATGGGAAGAAGTCATACAATTAACTGCACTTGCATTATTCTCATTCTTTGTTCTAAAATTATAGCGATGAAATACAACATGCCCAAGGCATACTCGAAGGATTTACAGTTAAGAGCTGTGTGGCTTTGTATCTTCCTCGCTTACAACACTTGAGGATACATATGGCATGTTGGCAATGTCACCATGCTATAGAAGCTTGGACAGTTTCCATCATGCACAAGAGACCAGAATAATGCGCAAATGAAATTTATTGCACTTATTCCCCTAAAGACCCTGGATCTCATCGTGCATGGTTTATGCTTTTAAGGCAAGGATCTAGTACAGTGTCTCATCTAGAGAGCGCCATTGCAGGAATGGTTGCGAAAATTTATAAAACATCCCCTTCAATTTTGTTGCCTGGTCATTTGGGTACACTTTAAGCTTTACTCTGACACTGCTGTTTTGTTAAAATGCATGTCCACTGAAAAGAAAGTCTAAACAAAATGGAGTCAGAGTAGTGAGTGAGATTGGAAACATGAAACACCAGTAATAAATGGGGCTTCAGTGTATTGTAAAACGTGATGCATTGCACACAGTCCAAAGGGGCCCTTTGCACTGTGTGCTGTTGAAGTAGAACAAAGTGTTAAAACAAAGAATAAATGTGGTTTTTGGAAAAAGTCAGGAAGACAAAAGAACAAGCAAAGGAGATGAGGAACAATGCAAGGAATCAGAATCAAAAGAAAAAGAAACAATTGAAGTCATTGAAGGGCAATATAGTGAACCCAAATCAAAGATACCAAAGTGAAATTTCCAAGCTTCCTGATCAAAAAGTTAAAGATGGCTTTATATGATCACTAAAATTTGGTGCATGTGTCCCCCAAGAAAAGGAAATGTCCCCCTGAATTTTGTTAAAGGAGATCCTTCTGAAGAGAAATTACAGATCAGACACTGCTATATTGTATACAATACAGTTCACATCAGTGTTCATACAGTGTCATGATAAGGAAGTGTATTAATGTAATGAACAAAGCATGCAGTTATTATTCAGTAACACTGATGCCCTCCTAAACATTAATTATGTTTTGCTGAGAACATGTAGATCCTATTTAAGATGTGTTGAGTACCGAATTCTGAAACTACAACATAAATACTAAGACATGAATATTCACTCTTCTGATAAGTGACAAGAGACTGCATGTGTACATCATGTGTTATTAACAAATCTTGAGGAAAGAGAGAAAAGTCTGAACAAGTTAAAAACAATGGCCATAAAAGAGATTGACGCTCAATTCATTTAATGATCAAACTTTATAAAAGTTTGAGGACACTTGTCAGATCAAATGATTTAACTTACTGCTTACAAATAAAATTGACTACAGTACATTAAAAATAATACAATTATGGTAACTAGTCATTCTCCATAATTTTATGCAATATGTTGAAGCTGTCATAAAGTAAGAACTGAACCAAAATTTTACTTCATTCTACATTAATTTCAGTATTTTTTCATTATAAAATTGACCCAACTTTCTACAAAAAGGTGCCAACATCTTCATGTCTATCTATCCTACAGGGTTGAGATTGTTAGCGAGATGCCATGGCAAAAAAGAAAAAAAATCATTTCTGTCTCACAACAGGCTGCTTCTTCTTCTTTTTCCTTTTGAAAAAGCAGCAACACCTAAGGAAACAAAAGAAAGATTCTCCATGGCTTAGTTATTGAAAGACAACAACTACATGAATACAATGCATTCTTCCAGACCACAAGCATCCTCCTCCTCAGATTCAAGGTTTTTCATGCTTCCCGTTAGAAACTTTGATTTTCTATTACCCAAAATAAAACAATATTGCACAATTGAATTTTTAAATGCTTACTTTGTTTCCTCAACAACTTCCACCTCAGGTTGTTGAGCATGTACAGGAGTTCCAGACTTCCCTTCAAGGCGGTTGTCTTCAGTGGGGAGAAGGTCGCCATTTGTTGAACTGACAACCTGGACGGAGCCCCCTAATCTGTCTGCAGTTGGTGGAAGCAGCCCTGTTGACTTGTAAGCTTGTGAATTGTCTGCCCAAGCACCCTTTCTGTCTTGACCAGACTAAAAGATGAGAATGGAATGATCACTAAATTGACAGCTACAAGGTACCTTCTAAAAGACAAGACAGGGTTGCCACTCATTCTTTTACATGTACAAAAAATCCCTGACATTTCCATGACTCTTCACTGACCAAAAACCAATTTTTACTGACCATCCAGGGTAAAAAATCCTTGGGCAGTAAAACCAGCAATAAACTCACAGAAATCAATTTCTTTGTAAGGATTCTTTTGAACAAAAACAAGTTAACTACCAAGGAATCTCCTGACATTTCACTGACTTTCAGGTAGAATTTAGAATTTCCCTGACTTGATACACAATTCCCTGATTATTCCTCAACCTTGAAAAAAATTTGTTTTCCCTGATTTTTCCATGACCGTGGCAACCATGTAAGACTTCAAGGGCTCTTAAGAAACCTTGAATGCCAATTCAAAACAAAACAATGACAACAACAAAACACCAAGGAAATTCTGCAAATGAAAATAGTGGTTCACTCTGCTGCCAGCTTAGCTTCTTGTTTGGGATAACTGATCTTTAGCACTCAAGAATACCTTGTTTGTGCCAGATGTGGATGTGATTCTCTCATTAGCTTTCTGAAATCCAGCAGGAAGCTGAGAATCTCTTGGATTGTGTTGATCTGCATGACTCAAGGAATTGATGGGGCTAGGCTGTTGAGAAGTAACATTTCAGTCAGTTTAGCATCTACCATAAAGCTAAAAGTTCTTGTTTCCACATCATTTAAAACAAATTAAGCCTATCAAGTTACTGCAATACTTCTAAATACAGATTTTGCAATGGCAAACACCCATGCCTTCTTGCTGGAAAAACATTATCTATAAAAACAACTGGGCAAATCTATCTTTCACTTGATGGTTGACTCCATGTATCTAGGCTCCTTGGATTCTGTTTGCATTTGTCCAAATATGTTACGTGTGGCCATGGGCTGGCTGGGAATGCGTTAACAGGTTTTTCTTATAAGGAAATGTCTGGGCATTTTGCCAGGATGAAAAGAGGACCTTGGTGACAGTGTTCCACATACATGTGGCTTCTTGGGTCTTAAAGTGCACCTAACCCCAAAATATTTTTTCGTTAAAACAAATCTTTCAACCTGTTGGAAAAGCATTGCGCTCTTTTTTGTTCTTTTTTTCCAAATGTTGGCTATTTATAGCCTTCCAAAGTTACGAAAAAATAAGCATCATTTGGTACATGACCGAGTGAGAAGGGGCATGGGTCTAATCTTGAATTGACGTCAAAAACTGCTTTGCATGCATGTTTACAAAGACTTAATGCGATGCAAATCAGTTTGTGACGTCAATTCAAGAATAGACCCACGCCCCTTCTCACTCGGTCATGTACCAAATGATGCTTATTTTTTCGTAACTTTGGAAAGCTATAAATAGCCAACATTTGGCAAAAAAGAACAAAAAAGAGCGCAATGCTTTTCCAACAGGTGCGAAGATTTGTTTTAGCGAAAAAAGTAATTTGGGGTTAGGTACACTTTAAAGCTGGCGGCCTAACCTGACACACTGAGTTGCTGAGTTAGAAAATTTGGGAAGACTGCCCGACTCTGAAAGTTATCTGGAACACTGCCTTAATAACATGGTGGCCATATGGTGGGTTCACATGTTTTGTTGTCTGCTACTGTACT
The DNA here is from genome assembly GCA_948470475.1 of Galaxea fascicularis. NCBI lineage: Eukaryota > Metazoa > Cnidaria > Anthozoa > Scleractinia > Euphylliidae > Galaxea > Galaxea fascicularis. The sequence goes on along the minus strand of OX419335.1, from coordinate 7,789,478 downwards.
TACAATTTGTTTGTGAGTCCAGTCAAATTCACCATCTTCAATAAATCCTTTTCTGTCAAATAAGTCCTTGAACAGTTTTCTTAAATACTCGTAATCTGGGGTTTCAAAGAAATCAAGTCTTCGAACATAGCGTAGGTATGTGGCCAGTTCCTCTGTCATAAAAGAGAAATAAAAATCAATGAATACAGTAATAAGTGATATAAACAAGGAAGAAGAATTTTGCACAAAGGCAACCACAACCCCAGTAGAAACAAAAAATAATTGTTGTCACTTGGACTCAAAAGGTTCACCAATCAGCTGTTGAAAAATGTGCCTGAGGTGTTAACCTATACATATACATGATGACTTGTTCATATGAAGCTGCCAAATGGCTGTACACATTGTCAACCTTATTGTTGATTTTGGAATCAATTAAAGGCCCTAGCAAACAAGACACATTGTTGCTGACACAAATGTTTCTTGTTTGCCAGCGCGCGCAACACTTGTTAGGGACACAAATTTTGTGTCCAGGAAACAAAAAATGTTTCTGATTTTGCTCAGAAACATCTTGTGTCCGCAACAAATGTTTTCCTGTTTGTGCAGCATGGAAACAAAACATTCATTTTGTGTCCTGCACATTTGCGTACCCAAGAAACATGAGCAACAATGTGTCTGCAACAATGTGACCTCGTTTGCCAGGGCCTTAAGTGACAAGCGCAATAATTTCTTAAATCTAGCTAGTCTCCATTCACAATGACAGACCATAGATTCTGACATGTGCAAGTCACAAGAATCAGATAACAATTGAGTCAAGAATCAAGACAATGAATGTACTGAATGAAAGACACTGCTAGCCTTAATCTATGTGGAGACTTTTCGAAAGTATTGATGAAATGTGACAGTTGGTAGTGGTAAAAATAGCAGGAAAAGTAAAATAAATCTCTCTTACCTGGGTGATTTTCACAAAGGACTTCAATTGGTGTGGATCTTTTCGTGTCCCCGATCTTTTGATATCTTTCCTTCAGGGTGTCTGCCTACAGTTAACAATAACACACTGTTTACACTCTACATGTATGTGAGAGACTACTATTCTTCAGTTAATTTTACTTTCTTCTTGGAGATACAAAAGTAACAAACTTTGCCCTTGCTTTTTCCATCTTTTTAAAAATCTTTCTGTTTCTTTGCATCTGCTAAAGCTTCACATCTCTGGATTATCCATGAAACTAAGGTATCTTAACGATTGTATTTTCTAATGCAAAGGTAACTCTGCAGAGTTCAAGGCTATACCAGATGACCACGTCTTAGCCACTCGAATACAAAATCAGATTTATGATTGACTACATAATTATTCTGCAAGAAAGACTGGCTTTGCTTTGCAAAAAAAAAATGCCTTGTCAAGTATTTTAAAGCATTTTAGAACAATATTGTTTAACTTACTTTGTATGCCATGTGATGTCCTAAATGTGTTACCTACATACGCTATACACAAAAGAACAGCTTGCTTACTTTTAGACCCTGCCATGGAAGGCTTCCTCTGAGAAAATACATGAACATGTGCCCTAGTGCTTCTAAGTCATCCCTCCTACTTTGCTCTGAAAAACAAACCAACAGACTGTAAATTGTTTGTAAGCCCTGAGCCCCTCTCCTTTTCTGGAATGCAATATTTTTCTCAGCAAATCCTTCATCTTCTTTCATAACCAAAATGGAAAGTAGAGACATTTTATCACCATGATCTTACGGAACTTTCCTGGTATAAAATCCATTTTGTGTGCACAATTTTTTTAAAGCACTGATTTTGTGCTTATTGATTTTGAAACTAACTAACTAAGGTAGCTTGATTTTCTGTACTTATCTAAACAAGAATACAATTTATTAACAACTGGCGTATAATACATACCTTTCCCTAGATGCGTGTTTATACTCATGTATCTTGCAGTTCCTGTTAAACTTTTGTGTTCTCGATATGGTATATGTTTTTTAGTCTCTGGATCAATGTACTCCTTTGCAAGACCAAAGTCTATAATGTGAATTGTTTTCTCTTTGCCTGATGATTTCCGTCCAATAAGGAAATTTTCAGGTTTGATATCCCTATAGATCATATTTTTCGAATGAACACACTCAAGTCTTGAAATCTGTAAGCAAATTGAGAGAGCCAACATCATGAAAATATCTTCAATTTCTGCATGTAAACGTAAATAACAGTCAATTACATTTGCAGTACAAACACCCATAGGTACACAGGGCTGCCTTCAAACCATTAAACAGACCTAACCAAGCCTGATTTAGATTGTTACAAAGAACTTTCCTACAGAAATGAAGAGGTCCATGCTACCTATGTGTAGCAGCATTGAGAATGACAGCCTGTTGCTGAGGACTATCCAACCTAAATTTTTAAACATCTCACCAAAATTTAGAATCCAGGTAACTTATTTGCCATTCCCTTACAACAATTCTTACGCATAAATTGACTGTCACTTTATAAACACAACACATACAGTAGTGAAAGTTTTTATCAAAAAAATTAAATTAAAATCAGCTCAAAATTCAGTAAAGATTCACCAAATCTTCGGACATTTTCTTATCTGCCTCTTGGAACACCACACTACAATTTTCTAGCTTAAGGGTACAGATCCTCATAAATTACTATATGCATCTCTGCCATCTCTGACCAGGGCTGCCACTGACCCTTTACCAAAAGTAGCTGGTAATTCGTTCTACTGCATATACATAAATATTATAGTTCAGCATACACACAACAAATCTTTTGCCCTTAGTGACAACCCATGTTAGTAAGAAATTATTATTATTATTATTATTGCTAATTAACAAGTTACTGTTCACTTAAAACCATGCAAACATTTCTTTTCAAAGCTAAATCAACCCTTGTTTTTTATTTCTACCAGTAACCATAACAAAAATATCAAGGTACAAGAGAGTGCTAAAAATAGCCACTTACCAACTGGATTGCAATCATGAGCACTGTTTTCAAGCTAAACTGCCTGTTACAGAGGTCAAACAAATCCTCTAAGCTTGGTCCCAGAAGTTCCATGACCAATGCATTGTACTTTCCACAAGGACCAAAGTAATGAACTTGTGGTATACCCTCTGTAAAGGATTAAAAATACATTACACTGGGAAATGTTGCAAAGATACTGAAACCAGGGGTTTCAATAATTTTTTAAATAGCTGTCTGAGCTAGTTAAAGTAAGCAGCAACCTGATTATTATTATTATTATTATTATTATTATTATTATTATCATTTTAGTGAAATCTAGACAAAGTAGGCGGCAATGAGATGTAAATACTGACAAAGTAGGGGGCGGTTTTCGCCGGTTGCCAGCTTCTAATGAAACCCCTGCTACAACTAGTAATCAAATTGCACCACAACGAGGGCTATGCTCTAGGGGTGCCAAGTCATCCCTGGCAACTTACTTTTGCCTTTGGTTGACTAAAAAAAATATTAGTTTTTGCACCAACGTTTATGCTGGGCGCCTTGCATTTCAAGGGTTTAGATATTTTGGGTGCCTTGTATTTTAAGGGTTTTACATTGGGGAGTTTGCCTAAAAGCTAAGGTCTGAAACCATGCAGTTAAATAACTGGGTTAAAAAGAATTAAACATTGTCAGCCTTCAGGCTAATGAAACATATTTGGAATTTTCTCTTATTACTTGACTTTCGGCAAATAACCTTGCTTTGAAAGTTGATAGGTCACAGTAGTTGTAAAGCTATTTTCCCTGAAACATTCCTCATCCATTCAGTGAGATTATTTCAAAATTATGTTTCAAGTAACAGCTGTGAAATTCTCACACTGCACAGTCAAATACACAAGATGACTAACAGTTCTAAGACATTCTCTTCCTACATTGATTTCGAGCCAAAAACCTGCCTCCTCCAAACAAATCACTCTACCCTTAACCAAGCTTACTTGAAAAGTTTTATATAAAAACTACGAAACATTCATTACACAATAAAAAAAATGACCAAGAATATCCTGATGTTGGCCACATACTGGACGTTGAGAGGTTAAAGGTTAACTGAAAGCAGCTGTGAAGGTGCCCCCTGTAACAATGCCCCCACTCCAATCAGCATAATTTAAATACCCTAAACAGGACGCACACTAAACACACTGTATATGCAGACACAGTGACTACTGCCAACTCACTTTTAAGCTGTAGTTACATAAATGTTGATTTATATCTCTATTATTGTCAGCCAAGCAATACAAAACCTTTAGACTTCATGAAAACTGGATTTGGAACAAGACTATCTTGAGTTCAAGTCACCCTCAAACCTCAAAATGTTATATAATGTTCAAATTTGACTGTTGTGCAATACGTCAACAAATTTGAAATCATATCTAAAATGCATTCACATTGCATGCCCTAGGCTAGATGATTTACCATTTGACGCTTAGGGGAAAATGGGGAAACAAAGGCAAGAATAGAAGAGGAAATAAACAGTAACTTATCCTTTTCAGTTTCAACCTATTACTTCAATAATAAGTTCATTTTTTGCTCAGAGGCCAAAATAATAAAATATTATGGGTTTACATGTTGACTGCTCCAAATGGTAAACCTGCCAAAATTAATTAAACATGTTAATTTTTGGGTAGATCATAAGAGGACATCCACAAGGAAATAAATATTTTAAAATCAGTCTCAATTCCGTATTTCTAACTCATTTTCCATCAATTTTCCTTGCCACGCTTTCCTTATTTTTTCCTACTTCCATGTTTCATTTACTGGTTCTTTTAAAGGGAAAAAAATGAACAATAACAGAAAATGAAAACAAATAATAATTATTGGATTCACAGTGGGTAAAAAGCCTTCTTTATGGTAGCCTGCTTGGGGCCGGGAGCACTCAGAGGTGGCTGTATTTGTAGGCTATCTTTATGGCATAAGATGTTTTTAAGTAGTTTCTTGTTTTTGCTATTTTTGATGCTGTTTTCAGAAAACTAAACGATAAGTTCACACCGCAGAAAAAGATTCTAACAAAGTATTACATCTGCAATAATCCAACCCAAACCCAAAATTTCAGAATAACATTCCCGCAAAAATATCAAGCCTTTGAGTATTTAACTTGAGCACAAGTGATTTAACAACTACAGTAGAGGAACTAAACCAAAGTCTATGGAACAGTCTCTCATATAACTGTAACCAACTGGAGAATTATTACAAATTTTTTAACAGCGAACAGCTTCTAATCGAGGGTCCGCTATACTGTTTTCCTGCAACGTGATTGGAACTATTTTTTCCTTGTGAAATGTGATTTAGGTTTCTTATTTATTCGTGATTCGTGATTGGCCATATTTGATTTTTGCGTGAATGGGAACAAGTTTTGGGAATTGTCTGTGATGCGTGAACTGTCTCAATATTTTTTATGTCAATGCATTTTGCAAAGTGGTATAGGGGACCCTCCTAAACCAAAGACATACACAATAAAATACAAAATACAAAAAAAAAAGATTTGGGAAAAGTGACCTTACAACCAGGAAAAAGAAATCCGTTCACATACAACGATTAAATACCACCCCAAAAATGAGACTTCATCAGTATCTTTGAGCTAAGAATACTGAGTTGCCATCACAAGGAAACTATTTACCCACAGTTTATCAACACACGCAGGAGCCAATCACATGACTTATCTTAGTTGAGCCAGAAATTAGAATGCCAAAAGTCATATAATTGTTGATTTGTAATGACAATAAAATTGTCGTTTATCACGAGAAATGTTTTCAAAACAAATCAGTGTTTTACAGCTCTATCGTACCTTAAATAGGGAGTTTATTAAACGAGTAATCCCACATATGCCGGTTTAAAAATAGTCGTTTTGAAAATTAAATGAGAAAATATATACAGTGTATCACTTATTGCACGTTTTCGGTTGGACTTCTCGAAAGATCAGGCTAAACGATGATTAAAATAAAAAGCAGAATTCAAATGTAATTTCTCTTTCTCAAAGAACAATATTTCATTATCGCGAAAGGGGACCTGTGCTAAAATCGAGGTAATTGAATTGGGCCACTTCCATAATCGATCTTTCAATCATTGAAACGAAATATGACTCTGCTTGAAACAGTTTTTTTGTCGTGAAAAAGACAAACATAAGTCTATATTTCCTTATTACTTCTTTCAAAAAATGCACCAGCACTACGGATATTTAGTAGTAACTGTTGGTTTTTCAATCTCAATTTCAAAGACAGGTTGTACGGTAAGTGGGTCAAGCAACATTGTGGAATACCATAAATAAACAGACACGATACACGAAGACGGATAAAATGAAATTGGTCGAAATGGTCAGGAAGAACGAGCATTTATTTTACCAAGTCTTACCTACACGCTTCAATGTTTTTCACGGTCGACAGCCCGTTCAAACGAAATACAAAGGATCACTTCATATTTGCCACTTCCTGCACACCATATATCAACTTTTCGCGACAGCGATGAAAGTTTTTTAAGAGATTCATGAATTACTAAATACGACTTACCAGCATTTCCAAGTACTTTATAAAATCGGTATTCCAGATGAAGTTGTGGTGCCCTAGATTTCATAGGTTCCTACCAAGAAAGAAAATGATATTTGCCTTTAGTTAGCTGTAATAATGTGTCCTCTATTTCGTCACGAAGGACACAAAAGCGGCGGACAAGAAACTTTGGTGGCAGTGGTTCCAACTCACCAGTTTGATGGCGACATGCTCGTTGTTATACAGATTTTTACCTAATAAAAACAAAGAGTCAATAAGTGTGTAGTAAAAGCTTTCTTAGATAAGACTTGACGCCAAAAAATGCCGTTAAAAAGGCACGGCGTCTATACATAACAAATCCAAAAAAATATGGTCGACGAATAGGTTCGTACCAAGTCGAAGTTCACCGAAGTTTCCACATCCAATCTTCTTTCCGACACGAAAATTGGGGCCAACCATCATTACCCCAGAACCAGAACCAGAGCTGTTCCTCGGCGAGTGTAAACTACCTCTACTGGGCCGAGAAACTTTTCTGTCTCGCTCGCGGTCGCTCTCCCTTTCTCGTTTGGACTGCATATCGAGAACTGTCGCGATGCTCCAGGTCTCACGATGCTGTCGATTCGCTGCCTAAAATCTCTTTCCAGGCCGGCTGAAAAGCCATAAGAAGTGATACATTCTGTTCTTAACACATCACGTCGTACTGCATTTCACGAAGTTTGCCTCTAAGCTGTCGAAAAGTGGTATAAATGGCGAATTTTCCCCGGCTGTACGATGCCTCTGATAAAACTCAGAGTCTGTTGGTTCAAGAAAGTTATTGAACACGCAAGATCATGGAGCATGCATTGCGTGCCCGGAACCCAGGTCGCCTGACCTTCATTAGTGGGTGTTGTCCCCTAGCAACCTTTGTTAATTATTTCACAGACAAATAAACCGTTCGACGTTTTACCAACGTTTTACCTATATTTGAACACAAATTTTGTGTCCATCTATAAAACCTGCAAATAACAAACTCGTGAAGACGACACAAGGCTTTCTTAGCTCAAGCAAATATAATTTTCGCTATTCGCCAGACCTTTAAATCTCTTTAAAAGGGTGAGTACCACTTAACTCTCAGCAGAGTTCAAAAGTAGACAAAGGAACAAGAGACAAAAGACGAAAAAGACAAAGTTGGATTAACTGTATCACCAGTTATTATTCCATGACGGGTGTAGGATGACTGGAAAACAATTGCGTTTTATTAACCAACAATCCCATTCAAACAAGATACTTTTATTTTACCCGTAATTACAGGTGATTGCACGCACACAGCTTTGCACTCATAGTAATTAAATTTACGACCATTTACATTTTGACCTAAGAATTTTAGATACGGTTGATTTTTCCAGAGATCTCACTGCCTCATTTTCCTTCCCCCTTCAAATAATTAAAGGCGTTAGTTACTAAAGAAACTGCGGGTGTTGCACCGGTGGGGGGTTGTACAAAAATTTGGTTTTACCAACGGAGTTGTGTGTACTGTAATTAATACGGTAGAGGCATTCTCTTGTGGAGTTACATGTACACAACATTACAACGAAAACGCCGCTTGCGAAATATTTTCTTCAGCTTTTCAGTTCTTCAGTTTGACAAAACTGAGACTCAATAGTCAGTTCTTGCCTTTCCAAATAACACTACTCTTGAACTTTGACTTTGCCTTTTCGTTAACGCTTGTTGACAAAATGTACTGTCGCGGGTTTGAGTACAGTCGGCGGGAATTTGCGACAATTACACACAGATTTCCGAGGTATAAATGGCCCGATTTATACTAGAGACGGATCATCCGTCTGGGACGAACTTGGGCAAAGAACGATAGTTCGTCTGATAATTCGTCTGCGTATAAATACGGGCAAACAGACGGATCATCCGTCCAGACTAACTATCTGGATAATTCGTGTTCATCGACGAATTATCCAGATAGTTCGTCTGGACGGATGATCCGTCTGTTTGCCCGTATTTATACGCAGACGAATTATCAGACGAACTATCGTTCTTTGCTCAAGTTCGTCTCAGACGGATGATCCGTCTCTAGTATAAATCGGGCCAATATCTTTAATACAGGGGATTGAACTTTTGTCTTATAAATTGAGTCTTTCCTGAAACTGGTGCAAGGTTATCATTGACTTACTCGTGGTAGGCCTGCTAATTGATTTGTGAAGGTACTTTGCGAAAAATTGTTGCCTTCCTAACGCTTTCGACCAAAGGTCGACGTATTCAGTAAAACGTGTGATAGTCATGCATGCACTTGTGTTATGATTGTTTCGTGTTTGTATTATGATATTACTGGAGTGACTCAGTGCGTGAGTCAGTTTGTAAACATCTTATGCAACACCAAATTTACAAGAATGTTGAGAGGCTTTGCAAGATCATGGGTTAAAACTAAACAGTCAAGTAACAGAAAAACCATCTTGCAAAATCACCGGCTGAAGAAAACGATACAATATAAGCTTTTTAAAACCTAAAATATTTGAAGCCGATCACGATTCCAAGGTAAGCAAGATGGACAGGTTTTTTTTCCGCCACAACAGGGATGATGCTCGTTCTCTTCATGAAATGGAAAATTTGTGTTTCTTTTAAGTAGCCCAGATTTATGTTAATTTCTTGTCTGCGTATCCAGTAAAACAGGCCTTGACGAGTGAAGTAAAACTATCATTCTCACAGATGTTGCTTTAGTTTGATTCATGTTTTCTAGGCGTAAATTGTCCCAAATTTATCCCAAATAAAATAAGACGTCGGAAATTTTGGCAAGTATTTACTTTCTTCACTCGAGGTCCGCCAACAGTAGACTGCAGCAAATGCGAGAAGAACTAAGTGGCTGCATATCAGGAAAGTTGAGTTGAATTATCTGAAAGCAATAAACCGCTAAGGCATGTTGTACCGATTGAGTTTAATGCCAGACAGCCTGAACAGCTGATCAATTGAAAAATAATTTTCGCTATCACGCCAAACAGAGAGCCGCTTTCGGTTTTAATGATTGCCCGGAATGATTGTAAACGGGAAAGCCACAACTTAGAACAAAACTTATCGAACAATTCTCTCATTCAGCCCGGCTTTGTCCAAAAGTAAGAAAATTGTGTACATCTCAGTCAACTTATTTCCAATAATTCAGAGGTCATATTAGGCCATTGACTGGTTTCTGTGCTAAAGAGGAACGTGACACGGATGTCATGCGTCGACCATTAGTACCCCCTACCGAGAAATTGGTTTCGTACGTGCTACGAAAAATGTGATCGTTAAGGTAACGACTTCTTCTTTCACATCAGAGTTATACAATCATGGGTCACGTCTCTTGAGTTTGCACTGGAAGGAAAAATATAGAATTATGGAGGCTAGAATTATGGAGGGTTTTTCGTTGATGTAGTGTTTGCGAAACGATGAAAAAATTACAAATAAGGATATTTGATGGTGTGGGCAAACTATATGTCTCCTTGGAACTCTATTGTTCGGCTATACTTTAAGGGTGCTTGTGACGTCATATCAGTTGCCATGGCAACGCCCCAGGTCCACAAAGAGGTCCTTTAAATTTCAGTTTTTGTAAATTAATTAAAAACTAATTCCATGACCTACCGTTTTTATTTTTCTGTTGGAAAGTTCACTAAATTCCTTAATTTTTTTTGAGACTATGAAAAAAAGTTATCTAGTAGAACTTATATATTTAAGAAAAACGCGTTTTATGGCTTACAGAAAATTCTACTAGATAATTTTCCCCGAAACTTTTATATTCGAAGTGCTATCGTGAATGGTACATGCATGCAAAAAAGATTGGTCACCAAGCAAAATTTCGAGCAAAACACAAATGTTTTCCGCAGATTTTATTTCCGGTTCGCGCGATTTTATTTCAAGTTTGCGACGGGAAGTGGTATTTGCATTCCTTGAAAAGGTAGCAACCACGTGCTAGGTTGGGGCAAAAAAAAGTACTGCATTGTTTGCGTTATGCCTAGATTGTTCTGATCAGGTTCTTGTAAAAGGGAAGACGTCAGATTAGAAGAAATGATGCAACTTTCAAGGCCCTGCAGCAAATGATAATCTTAATCTTTATGCTACGTTAATGAAAAATGGTAAGCTTATCTCAATAACCTGTAAGTGCAGGGTTTGAAAATGGGCGGAGAAAAAGTGTAAATGATATAAGAACTTACAGGTAGAACTGATTAACTCAACTGAACTGAATTACATACACTGCTTTTCTATTGTTTGTGTTCAACTGAGGAAGTGTAGTCCATATTAAAAAAATAATAAAGTAAATGTTTGGGATGAAACCAGCTTTGTCACAGGAAGAAATGCTACCTAAACTTGTAATTTTGATTTAAGCCTCATCTTCATTAATCAAACGTAAAAAATAGAGCCTCCCTAAACTATATGAAAATCCTGTCCTCAGGAGTTTTCTTCCTAAGAGATAACTATAAGATATTTAAGGAATAATAAATTTTTTCCACTGTCTGTAATGGAAGAGAGGGCTGCAATGTATTAGCAATATTACACCACAAAATATTGTTTTTCATAACACAAACATTGATATCATGATATTAGTATCTTTCTCTTAAACCCGTAATAAGGCTTCACAAACATCTTGCATTTTATAGCTTATGTGACTATTTCTGACAAAAATAGAGCACCATCAGTGCGGTGTGTTAAGCATGTAAACGCGGAGACAAAACCACATTACACTGAGCACATGGCATCAAAACAAATACAAGATCAGCCTGACGCAACGTAGCCTGCGTAACAGCCGTTTCCTTTCCTTTTCCAAGCGCTCACCCCAGGTGCTCTCCCGCTTTATCGCTCACTCGTTCGATCTCCGCCTGGAAAAGGGAAGGAAACGGCTGTTACGCAGGCTAAACGCAACGTAGCAAAGTCACGTGACGACTAAACTAGGCCCCCGGACATCACAATCAATAACATGCAAGAAGTATAATTCATGGACATTGCAAGGGGCTAACAGGTAAGATATCTATTTTCATACCTTCAACCCTTTAAACCCTACGAGTGATCAGCATTGAATTTCTCCTTGTAATATTTATAAAACACAGCGGTCACGAGAATTAGGACAGGATCAGACAAGATTACTTTGCTTGATATTTGAACAACTTCTCCCCATACATCTATAGCAATTGTGTAAGGAACAACAAATAAAAATTAAAATTAGCGATTTAAAGGGTTAATACACCACATATACATCAGCAGTTTATTTGAACCCTTCCCTATGAGACTCCACTGCAATGGCTGCCGGGTCGCCAGGTACCGATATACTGTAATGATGCGGCACCGTCACTGCTTGTGCCGCTCGTCCAAACTTTCCGTGTTGACGCACGAGATGAATTCTGCGTACGTAACTCCTTGGTAAAGTCGGCATGCAAGTCCGCCAATTCTTATTTCATCTATGTTTTGCATAAGCATCGAGTCATCCAGTCCACTGGCAAAATATTGTACCCACCGCATTACTTTCAAAGCAAAACACGCCAAAATTGCCTATTAACTATGCATGAGCATGCATCAGCTTCTCTATTCCGTTTAGAATGGTTAAAATGGCAATACGCATGCGCACGTAGTAAATGCGTACCACATGGATGACAAAATGACTAAATCACATCACATTTAAATAGAAATTTTTCATCCATAGTTTGATATGTAGGACCGGTACTTTGCTGCGTGTTTGGAGTGGGATTGTCACGAATGGTTTAGGGGCCGACAAATCTCTCCCTCACTGGCTGTCATGGGATAACGGAATATTTACTCAGGTGTGCGGGGTGCTGGGCTCAGTTGGTATAAGCGATCCCCGGGCCGAAATCTCGGGGTTAATCGTCAGGGTACAGCGCTCCAAACACGGCGGTACCGCTACCGGCTGAGTTTTTTTTTTCAAAGCTTGTTCTTGTTTTCTCATAGAACCCGAGCGAGGCCATTGCAACTGAACTTCACCAAGAGAGTCTTCCCTTCATCGATAATCGCAAGGGACTGACAGGTAACGTATCCGTTTTCATACCTTTAACCCCCAAAAGCCTTGGAGTGATCCGCATCGAATTTTAGGACGAGAATTGAGGACAGGATCGTCGTATGGCAATTGTGTAGGGGATCACAGTCAAATAACAATTTAAATTTGGATGTAGCGACTTAAAGGGTTAATACACCACATATACATCACATCAGCAGTTTATTGGAACCCTTGCCTAAATGAAACTCCACTGCAATGGCTTCCGGGTCGCCAGGGACCCATATACTGTAATGATGCGGCACCGTTACTACTTGAAGAATTTGAGTGAAAGTTGAAATGCACCGCGCTGTTACTGTCAAATGCTTAGCGTGTTGTTTGAACTTAACTTTAGCACCCAATCAATTCAGCAGAGCTCTCGATTTTCACCACTGAAAATGACCGTTCGTTCTGCTACTAAACGAAAAGTCTTTGCTTTGAACGCGCGCCCTCGGATAACACCAAAAAATGCGCAGTTTTGTTTCTAATACAAACTTCGTCCTCGAGCCCAAAGTAATTGGTAGCCTTCACACCACTGAAAAAGTAAACTTAGGAATATCTCAAGTCAAGTACATTTTGGATACTTGAAATCGAAGTAAATGTTTCTGACTTGACGCTTCAAACACAAATGATTAATCCTTTAGAGCGCAGTGGCCAATATATCGTGTAGAAGGACCACTTGTGCTTTACGAATTGGAAACTTTCCCAGATCATTCCTAGAATGGTTGAAATGAACCGTTGCTACCATCAAATGCTTAGTTGTTTTAAACTCCCGACTTTCATTGAAAATGAGCATTTGTCCTGCTACACTACAGAACCAAAAACGTTTGCTGTAAACCTCCTTGGTCGACAGCTTTTTTTTTTCTTTTCAGTGTTTTCTCATGGCATGGGACCCGCGCGAGGTCATTGCAACTGATCTTCACCTACAGTAGTATGAAGTATAGTATACGTTTCCTTAGTATATGCCAAGTGGTTGTTAGTCTTATGTACAAGCGAACAAAACAGGAACACATTTGCTACTTGAATGTTGTATGATATCATGGTCAAGGTTTAAAATAATTACTGATGAAATGTGATCTATATAACTTGAACTTTTCAATAAAGACATTAATTTTTCCACCACCTTACAAAATGTCATTGCTTTCTGTAATTTGATGGTAGAATGCTCCGGCTGTTTTGACGACAATAATTATTTATGCATTGTTACCTTTTTTGGAAATATTATGTATGAATGAAAATCAGTTAGCTTTGGAAATTTATTGTAGCAACCCCAAAGTAACTATGTGTACATGAAAATGCACTTGTACCAATTGGCCGTAGAATGCTCCGGCTGTTTTGACGACAATAATTATTTATGCATTGTTACCTTTTTTGGAAATATTATGTATGAATGAAAATCAGTTAGCTTTGGAAATTTATTGTAGCAACCCCAAAGTAACTATGTGTACATGAAAATGCACTTGTACCAATTGGCCGTAGAATGCTCCGGCTGTTTTGACGACAATAATTATTTATGCATTGTTACCTTTTTTGGAAATATTATGTATGAATGAAAATCAGTTAGCTTTGGAAATTTATTGTAGCAACCCCAAAGTAACTATGTGTACATGAAAATGCACTTGTACCAATTGGCCACACAAATTATTGTGATATATGTCTTTATTTTATGACTTTTTTGGCACACTGTAATACTGTATAAAGGTTTGTGGAGGTTTATGTTGAAAAGATACTTTAAACAAAGTGTCTAACTGGCCGGCAGCCGGTCAAGGTTGTAAAAACACTAAATGGCCGGAAGTCCGATTCGGGCTCCCTTTCAAGGGCTTTGTTTTCCTTAGACTTGGTACTTCGGGGAGATTTAGTGTGTTTTAGGTTAGGGATTAAGGCTAGGAGTCAAGGAATATGGACGTTTGTTATTAGGCTTGAAGATTTTGACCGGCTGCCCGTCATTTAGACGATTTGTACTTTGATAGTTTATATTAATAAAACTGCATCAATTTCTTAACGGTTACTTCGATAGTTAAGTTTGTAAATGTCGTCTTTTGTTGAAAATATCATAAATTCCTCAGTTTTCGTGAATTTGTCAAGGAAATATCGGACTGTCGGCCATTTAGTGTTTTTACAACCTTGACCGGCCATTTAGACACGCCTACTTTAAATGCGGTGTTAGGTTGACAGGGCACACTCGACTTTTCACACTTTTTCTTGTTTTCTACCAGCTTCTATTGTGAGGGATTAATGCGTCTGGAAACAGAAACGGTGTGATTTTCTATCTTGACTGATTTTAAGTTTTTGCTCTGTGGTGGCTACCCAGAATAATCTATCGCTTTTGTTAACTCTCAGGCACTCTGTTGTCATTGTATTGTATAGCTTGTGTATCGACGCCTGCACTGTTGAACTGTAGCTTTCTTTGTTATGTTATAAGAACTTAAGTGAGTACTTCGGCCTTAAGCTATTTAAAGATCAAGAGTTTCTTTTTCGCGATGTTTAAAAACAACTTTTAATACTCTAGACAACTTCATAAACGTTAATCGTACAACAACCGGTAACATAAATCACCAACAAACCACACGAATCAGTGAACCCAAAAGGATGGATTAAAACATGGATGAAACAACGGAGCAAACTAACGGCTAGAGAACGGACGACTACAACAATGAAGGACCGGACAACTAGTGATTAGGCCGCATCCCTTCCGTCATGTTTTGAGACGCGAACGGCAACCGGAAGTGAGATGTTTTCCCTTTTAACTTGTCTTCACACAATTATATTTATATCGCTAAGTATCTTTTCACTATTAGAGACCCTAAGTTTAAAGGTCTGGTTGAGACCGCTATCCTGGGGTGCGAAACATTCACTTCCGGTTGCCGTCCGCGTCTCAAAAACGCTCATGCTTAAGCTCCCTAATTTGTTAATCTCGAGGGAGGTCTACCGGAATTTTGTTTTCTGTTGCGTCCGCACTAGTTCTAAAATAGATTTTTTGAAATTAAGGTATCCCAAAGACTCCCTCTCTGTCCCATTATAGCTCTTGGCCCCGCCTAGTGCAACAATTTTACGGACTTTTTGTATGGAAACGTTATCTCTTCAAACGTGTATAAAATTTTGAGACTTCCATGTAACTGAGTTTTTTCCTTGTGATAAACCACAACGTTTGACTCTCAAACTCGGTCAGTTCATTAATTTTAAGATGCTCTGTTAAAGAGTGTCAGTGAAATTTTGCTATTTGACCAGAGTCAAAACGTCAACACTGTAGCGTAAAATGTTGTAAGTAGACAGACGGTAAAGGCCCGGCCGAACGATTAATGTTGGACGACCCAACATGTTGAGTGGTCATCAAACACGGTGGCCAAACGATATTTTGTTGGTTCACCCAACATGTTGGATGATGTTGGAACATGTTTGATGCAGTATCAAACATTTGATCCAACATCATCCAACATTTCTTTTGTTCTCATGTTGGATGCGTGAAATTTTGTTCGTTTGGTCGGTCTCAACAACATGTTACATGCGCGCACGCGCATTAGGACTGCAAATTCAGTCGTTACCATAGACACCGTTTGCTCGCGTCAGTGTAGTTTGAAAATAGGGACCTTTAGCAAGAACGACGGGGACAGATGGCAACGGCTACCGGAAACACAAATTGACTTCCGGAAATACTCTGCGCATGACCGGGGTTGTTTGCTCGCGGTCGTCCACTCCGCGCGAACGTGAAACTGGTCATTTTGGCGTTGTCGGAAAACGTGAGTATTTCATCGGTTATAGTTTACAGATTGTACCTTTGTATTTCATGACATCGATTAGGAACTATCCTGAGTGAACTGTCTAAGGTTTTTCTGAAAGGCAGAGTTCGTGTTATCTTTGTTATGTGAATAATACTCGTATATTTTGCACACTGATAGTAACTGAGAGAAATGCCTTTTACCGCGACTGGACCACCGACTGTAGGAAAAAATGTTTTGATTCCACTGAGTTTTGCGATGGCCATGAATGTCAAATATGTAGTTCAGCACTTGGTTAGTGACAAGACTGATGACAGACACTGGTCGGCTGAACAGCGGGATCATGTCGCTGTACCGGCAAGGATACGCAACACGTTTGAGTAACAAGCATAAGCCCTCGATACCACCGCATACGCTTCGTTACTTGCATCTGAAGGTTGCAGGAAGTTGTAGCGCTTGAGCAAGACGCGCTATGTGTTCCTTTTGAAAGCGAAAATCTGTATAACAATCTGCTGAACTGATGTCATCAAGATCAAAGGCAGGATAGTTTTCGTTGTTGAAATCAGGATTTTTAGGCTGGAACTTTTCGTACGAAATAATAAATTCTTCGTCTGAGATCATCTTACTGTCATAACATATCGCCAGGAGATCCCGGAGTTCTTTAAAACTCGCCATTCATCAACGATAAATTCGTTTTCTTCACTTAAGTTGGTGTTAATTTGTGTTTACTCCGTCACACACGAAGGTGACAGCTAAAGTATTTTGATTTTGGCGGCGACGGCATAAAACTATCCCTAGTCCTTCTCGGTTAATCACGTCGCCGTCGCCCTCAAATCCCGATGCTAAAGGTCCCTAATGTCAGCGACCGAGGAAGCAGCGCAGAATATCGATCAAACTTCTAGCAAAAAAACACCAAAACAAAAAGCAAGACGTTGGAGCGACGAGGAAACTGACCGCTTGATCGACCTAATATCACCGCGAAGTCCTCGAATTTCATTCTTATCATCTGGTAATAAGCTGGCGTGTCTTCGGCAACTAGTTCTCGAACAATATCGGTGAAATAACCATTCTCTTGTCGTCTTCGAATCCATTGTCTTGTTTTACCTCGTTTACTTGCTCCATCCTCGATTTCTTCAAGCTGGTCGAGCACGAATAACACTGATAAACATCGCTTAAATTTCCCTTTCCTTTCCGCCATTTTGCAAACATACGTGGATGTTGCGTCTCATGTTTGATCAAAGATGTTGAATGGATGTTTGGTATCGTTTGGCCACCCCCTAGTTTTCAACATGTTGGATCGTCCAACATTTATCGTTTGGCCGGGCCTTAAGTATAGCAAGTTGTGTTACAACCGTATTGCAAGTAACATAACTGTAAACGTATTGTAAGAAGTGATCCTTGTGCTGAATGCAATAAACTAATTAAAAAAAGAAAAAATTCTCAACACTGAAAAAAAATTTTTTTCTTTACGGTCAGAAAACTTTAATTCTTCCGTAGTGGTGACATATGATATATTTAAGAATTTAAGTCAACGAAAACGCCATAGTAAAAATGATAAATTCACGTAAATGTAGTGTTTTCCTGATTTTCTCGTTCAAATTGTGACGCTCTCTTTACCAGTTTGTCATCATAGTTTCCTAATACTAAGAGGACTAAAAGACTGCCAGTAAAAGCACGAGGGTGTTCGCAGGCCGACAGCCTCAACCAATCCATCGGGAGTAGCCTTCCTCGAGTCATATATAAGACCATATAACTGAATAGTTTCGGAAATTTGCAGAAAAAGTACTTTGTAGTTTCATAAGAATCCCAAACCACTATTCATGCACGTCAATGCATTATATTGGAGTAGGGATCGCGAAACATAAGTTTATTTGGGAGGGGGCTAGCGAGCTCCGAAGGCTGGAGGCACTAGGGAGGTCCGGGGGCCTTTCCCCGGAAATTTTGAAAGTGAGAACTCCTATTGGTCGATGCATGTTTTCCCGCCCTTCCCCACACAGAATCGGAACAACCCAGGCCTGGGGACAACGTTGGTGTAGTCTCAATAATGTAGTTTCTACCTAAAACTGATTTTTTTTTCCGGTCAATGTTTTTACAACAATTTTGTTCTAGTAGTTTTTTAAATCCTTTTGGCAGGTTAGTCATATTGTTATTATTGTTACTATACAGGATCTCACTAAATAACACCACAGTGACTTGAGTACTGCTGGTAAATAACATTATCCTACTTGCTAATAATCTCATATAAAGGTGTTTTTCTGGTTTTCATTGGTTCCGGGCAACAACAAGTTGTCTAGGGAAACCAAGAAGCATCCTTCATCTTGTTTTCCTCTCCCGTCTACATCTTCAGCACTTTCCTAAGGCCGGATCCCGGCTTGCCGACCCCAACAGTACAGATCTCTGAATCAGTTCAATGGATGTGTCCACACCTATGGTCCTCAGATTTTCTTTTAACCTCAGATGTATTGTTCCCAATGCTCACACCACTATGAGTATCACCTTTGTTCTTTCGCCCCACATCTTTCGAATTTCTCTTGCGAGACCTTGATATCTTTCTACTCATTCTCGTCTTCTTTTTCTCTCACCCTTCAATCTTCCGGAATTGCCCGGCACGTTTATAATTTGGCAGTTGTTCTCTCTTTTGTCCATGATAAATTATTATCATTATCACGATCATTATCATAGTCATCATTATTATTATGGTAGTTTGAAAACTCCTGAATGCCAGGTCCTAATCACAAATACTGGGTGTGTAAACGTAGCCAGTGTTACGTCAACTTTACATCAGATAGGAACAAAATTAATAAAATAAATTATCTATCAAATAATGTGTGCCAAGACTTAATCGTATACTGTCTTATTAGCGCCCCGTAGGTGTCGAAGTGGCTAGCACATCACTTTGAATGCTTTAGCAATGCGGAAGGGTGTGGCTCAGCACGGCTTTCTGCATTCTTCTGAGTACCTCTCGGTACCTATCTGAGCCCACTAACGCTTTTAATTCTTTCTTCGGACTCGTTGAGTAGCCACCAAGAGCGTCAATGACTATGTTGAACTGTCGAAACTTGAACCTGCGTACTGTCTCTTAAGCTCCAGTGGCAAAGGCGCTTACTTTAAGGCTTTCTCCTCGTCTTTCTGCTTTCTGTTGTCCATCCAGAGACAGCTCATCTCTATCAGCGTCACTTCCTTGTTTTTCTTGTCTACCACTCTGTTGGCTCTTACTTACAAGTGCTGCGCAAAAACAAGCACATCCCAATGCGCCGTCACCTTGTCGTCTTGGTACACATGTTTGGGCTGGGCTGGTGAATACCAGGATGGAATAGCGTCCGCCAGCTGATAGCCCCTCAGCATCTCAAAGAATAGAATTTATAGTGTTGCGTTGTGTATGGCCAGGTACAGGGTTTGCAACACTGCCCTGCAACCTGACACCACGTGTCAAGACACTTTGGTCTTAGTTGGCAGGAGTTGCTGATATAACTATTGCAGTCCCACAACTGTTTTGAAAGGAGCTGTTTTCCAATCTGACAGCCAAGCAAAACATTCCTTGTCCACATCCTCATCTCCCCATATCCCCGCTATTAGCTTCCCTTGCCACCTCTCACTTTTGATCTCTTCACAGGCAAGGGTTCAAATAAACTGCTGATGTTTATGTGGTGTATTAGCCCTTTAAATGGCTACATCAAAATTTAAATTGTGTTTTGCGGTCCCCTACACAATCGCTATAGAACGAATCTGTCCTTAATTCTCGTCCTAAAATTCGATGCGGATCATTCCAAGGCTTTTGGGGGTTAAAGGTATGAAAACGGATACGTTACCTGTCAGTCCCTTGCGATTACCGATGAAGGGAAGACTCTCTTGGTGAAGTTCAGTTGCAATGGCCTCGTACGGGTTCTATAAGAAAACAAAAACAAGCTTTGAAAAAAAAAAAGAAAAAAAAAACTCAGCCGGTAACGGTACCTCCGTGTTTGGAGCGCTGTACCCTGACGATTAACCCCGAGATTTCGGCCCGGGGATCGCTTATACCAACTAAACCCAGCACCTCGCACACCCGAGTGAATATTCTCACTGTCATCCCATGACAGCCAGTGAGGGAGAGATGTGTCGGCCCCTAAACCATTCGTGACAATCCCACTCCAAACGCGCAGCAAAGTACCGGTCCTACATATCAAACTATGGATGAAAAATTTCTATTTAAATGTGATGTGATTTAGTCATTTTGTCATCCATGTGGTACGCATTTACTACGTGCGCATGCGTATTGCCATTTTAACTATTCTAAACGGAATAGAGAAGCTGATGCATGCTCATGCATAGTTAATAGCCAATTTTGGCGTGTTTTGCTTTGAAAGTAATGCGGTGGGTACAATATTTTGGCTGTAGGACTGGATGACTCGACGCTTATGCAAAATATAGATGAAATAAGAATTGGCGGACTTGCATGCTGACTTTACCAAGGAGTGACCCAGAACTCATCTCGTGCGTCAACACGGAAATTTTGGACGAGCGACACAAGCTGCCGTAAAATAGCTTATGTTCGGTCTGCTGAAAGAGTAAATAAGTAAATGGGGAAGAGAAACAAATCTGGCTGACTTTTTTAATCCACACACTGATCTTCTTTCTGTCGAGTACCTCCCCCTTTTTCCGTAACCCTAACTGGTTGTGGGTACAGCAACTCTAATCGTAGTCCCAGTTGTTGTGCATAGCTCTCAACATCCTTTACCAGGGATCTGCGCCCTGTACTGGCCGCTTTCTCCTTGAACTGCCTCACCAGGTGCATAGTTGGATCATTGTTGGAATATAAGTTCATAGCTGCCTTTATCTTGATCGTCTTACATACTCTCTCTCGATCGACTTAAGGGCCCGTTCTCCTAACTTCCTAGGAAGGAGTAGATCTGTGGAGCCCAAAGGATCCTTAGCTCCACTTTTTAGCAACCACGAGTCCAGTGTTCTTTGAAAAAGAAGTTCTGAAAAAGGTCGAGTGGAAACAGCGACTAAACGTTGACGATTTTGCCAGTTTTGCTGATTTACTCGTGCAAGTCGGTTTTCAAAAGGTTTTGAACCAAAGACTATCAAAGGTGCAACAGTTTTGGCATCCCGACTTCAGGAAAGACGGCATAAATCTCCAAGCAATGGTTATGGAAAGAGCTGAACTGAGAAGAGAAAGGAAAATGTCACAGGAACAAAAGTTAGAGTTCAGTGTTGCAAATTTATCGGAGAAAGTGAAACGAGAAGCAGCTGATCCTGCGCAGAGAGTAAATTGGCAACGGAAAAAATTTTTTGACGATGACAGCGCAGATAGTACGAGAACAGCTAAGAGGAGAAAGGGTGAAGAAAAGGCCACGCATGGCAAAAGACGAAAGATCGCTATCCTGAACTTCCCAGTTGTCCTTAGCAGTGGGGTACCACCAGCCAACAAATGTGCAGAATCTACAGGGCAGAAGAAATGATTGCTTCCCATGCATTGCTCAGTTCATCAACACCAGTTGTCTTTGCGTATTACATTGCTATGAAGGGATGGCAGCTGTGCCACACGCCAATCAAGAATTAGAAACAGCGAGTGCGTTATTGGAGCTTGTTGATTTTTCGGAATTCGAAATTAGAGATTTGCCAACTTAACGTGAAGGTAATGTTGAACTATTTCCATGAGATTTGCTTATCATTTTGAAAATTGCAATGCCTTAGGGTAACTTTAGGGAAATATTTGCGTAATATGTTAAGTTAGAGACTGGAGACAAATCTTTATCTGCGGCAAACCGCGATTGACACGCTTCTCTGCAACCATTTTGTAGGTGATCTTGAGCCGTGCAGAGTATGGGTTGTAGACCCTTAAAGGAAAGGTTCGTCTTCGCGAGGTCTTTAGCTTATCTAAACGTGTGCGGGACGCCGAATCAGGTGTGAGTTTACCCCAGCCCGACGCCTGACAGTACAGATCCACAAGAACATAATTTTTGAAGAGCCTCTTTGGCTAAGAAAGAACCTGCTTTTAAATTTGACACGGGTTTTTAAGTTATAGAACTCATTTAAAACACAGTGTAGTCATGTACAAACTACATTACGTACAGTACGGAACAGTTTCCCTATAATGATACTGAGCGTTCAGTACCCCACCTAAATACTAATTACATGAGAACCTTTTTTCGGCTAACTTGGAAAAATATAGGTTTTTTTATATGTGTTTTCTTACTGTATTCTTTAAAACTGTATATTAAATGGAAGATTTGAATTCACGTCTGAATTATTGCCGTGATTAGCGAAAATCGCGCCAGCACGGGAAAATCTTTGGCTACCCCTGCCATGCTCTTTCTTGTAAGGCAGCTTTCCAGCAATTTTACATCCCGCTAAGTTTTAAACAAAGTATGTACTATGCTTGATTTCTGGACATGAAAGCTGCTTTTTGAAAGGAAAAAGTCAGAAGAGAAACCCCCTCTACTCCGGTATTTTTCGAGGCGAGCGATTTTTTGGTGGTTGGCTGTCCAACTTTGTAGGGAAGGCTGGGAATGAGTGCAGAAAATGAGCGGGAAAATTTGGTCAGCGGTAACTTACTACAAAACAAATTGCGCTCTTTGGCCATTTCCGTTGACGGTCCCTTGGTATTTTGCAGCGTGTATTGTGGCGAAAGCAGAAAACAAACAGATGCCTTGCTAATGGATGTAACTTAAAGCACCGTCTTTGTACTCGCTAGTTGCTCTGAAATTGTGTAAATCATGCGAAATGGCGACGAGTGATTGGAGTTCTGCATACACGGACCGCACGTTAGTGAGTGGTCCAGCAAGCGCTTCGCTTTCTCCTATTCCTGTTTCAACGGGTTCACCTCCTGACAGTGGTAATAGTTCGCCGAATTCTCCTGCATTTGCTCAAGATGTAAGTATCTCTAAACCGCTCAGAACTTTCTTTTGTAAAAGCGACAAACTTTTCATCGCGGAATTCGCGATCGGGGAAGGAGTGGTGTACTGTAAAGCTTTCTTTTACACATTTAAATAAGAAATTAAAGTTTCACTCTCACTTTTAACTTAATAACCTCAATTTTCTTCAGTCATATGACAATGTTTTTTGTATACAGGAATATGAAAGCTTGACTGTGCAGCGAGGACTAATTTAATTTCTCGACGAAAGCGTGCACGGTCGCGAGTCGCAAACTTTGTTGACTTTTACTTGCATCATCAGTTTGTTTAAGTTTAAATATTAAGACTTATGTAAAACACGTTGACGTTTGACTGGCAAGTGCAGCTTAGCCGGCAGGCCGAAATCCTAAGAGATACCATTATAATCTTGTTTAACACTCGGTGGCTAATTTACATAAACAAAGAAACTCTGACATAAACTTAAATGGTAGCAATAATGTTGTTAACTATACCTGGCAAAAGACAAAAATACAATTTCAAAACTTTGGGAACTTTGGATTGCATATTGTGTAACTGTCAAGTAACATGTTTTTCTGTCTAGTTAGGTATTGTCATTGAAATTACACTTATAAATTGTATTCACCTTTCAAAATTTAAATTTGTACAAGTATAAAATGGACAGGATCTTTAATTTGACAGTTAAAAGTAACATCTTTTCAAGATGAAGCCATCTTGTCAATGGTTCCTGAGTAATTGCATAGTGGCTTGTAATAATTTATACTTGATTTTCTGTACCTACGGCCAGAGAAGGTGATGTTTCAACTTCATGGCTTGGTTGCAAGATGGTTTGTTATATTTTATTTCATAGGTACTATACTGAAAGGCCAAAGAAGCCAACTTTTCTCCCTGCTGGAGTTGTGATATGATACTGCAAATGTAAATAAGTCTATTGAAAGCACTCTTGAATTCCACAAATGAGCCTCATAATTGGCGAGAATTCTTTCCTCAGGACATAACAAGAATAGCATAAAGAATACAGATATGATGGTATTTTTCAGAAAAAAAAAAGGATTTAAAGACCATTGCCCCACAAGTGATCATTTTTGTTGAATGAACTTGTGAATTTACAGTTTTTTATATTGATGCATAACTTATGATGATTCTCTAGACTCTTATTTGTATTTCTGACGATTAGACAATAGATAAGTGTTGTACTATAAACTGAGCAAAAGTCACTCTAATAAAATCTGTGATCAGATAATGCTGGTTTGCAAACAGCTTGTGTGACTTATGTGACTCTCACCTGCCTTGATGTAAATCTTTGTTGTGTCTTTGCTGTGACCATCTGGTTTCACTCACTCCTTCCTTTAAAACTGACCATTGTTTGGCATTGGTTTTGAAAAAATCAGTGCAAACCATTATCACATATAAGCATAGCACATAATTGAATGAAAATTGAATCATTGTTTCTGTTGGTTGTGAGTTAAATGGACTTCCTGCACTTTTAGAGTATTGAACAAGTTGAAGACATGGATGAGGCTCCAAGGAACAGTGACCAAGCTGCAGAATATGAAAAAGAAATTCAGGAGCTCAGGTGGCAAATCCAGCAGTTACAGGATGCAGGAAATCTGAAGGATTATTCTGGTAAAGTGAAAATGTATTTTTTTATCAGCTGATTCATACTTTAGCATGCATTTAATGAGTACCCTGGACTCAAGGGGGGGGGGGGGGGGGAGGAGGGAGGTAATCTGGATTTCAAGTAACGGGGATGATCAAATGGGGCAAAAATCTCACTGGACCAAACATTAACCCCAAAAAAATTCCATGCTGAATCTCAAAAATGCCTCAAAAATTTCCGGAAAGGATTGTACTTTATTTGCAGTACTGTGCAGCCTAGATATAATGAGCACTACCCCTGAGGCTCTACTACAAATCTTCAGATGGTTTTGAATACCCAAAAAAAGTCCTTACTTAAATCAAGCCACACACACAAACAAATACTTGTCGAATGTTTCTACCCCCTAAAATCCCAGAATCCACAGAATATGTTTTGTTTGTTTGGGTATGAATTGCTATGATATCTTATAATCATATTGTTATAAATTGCTATTGTGAGAAAAAAGTCAAGTCAGTCAGATTTGTAATGCATCAAGTGATCCCTGTTTAGATTATGCTATTGTGATTCTATGTGTATGATTCTATCTGTTCTAAATGATG
>OX419335.1:7736773-7759273 GCA_948470475.1 Galaxea fascicularis | reverse complement strand
AAACAAAGAGAAATTGAAATTGAATTGTCCCTGTCGCCAACTGACACACTTTGGTTTTTCTGCCAATTTTTGTCGTTTGTCGTTTTGGGAGAAGATGCCACCTGTTTTCGGAGCCATGTCGCATGTCACTTCGTCCCCTTGCGCAAACGGGGAAACATTTGTTGCGGACGCAAAATTTGTGTCCGCAACAAATGTTGCGCGCGCGGGCAAACGGGGAAGCATTTGTGTTGGCAACAATGTGTCTGCAACAATGTGTCCTCGTTTGCCAAGGCCTTAAGGAAACCATCCCTTTTGTAGTCCACAGCTTGTTCTTACTCTGCTCTCTATTAGCAGACCCACTAACCCATCCTCCGTCAGGTCCTTTTAGGTTGCTGTGAAAAACAAAAGCAGCCTATCACCCCCACATTACTGGTGTGGTTATCAGATGGAGAGCCCCTGAGCCGCAGTATCTTTAGACTGTGAACAGACTCCCAAAGACGAGTCGACGAGAAAAGGCCCCTTGCCAGCTCATATCTCGCGGCTTCGTCGCTCGTGCCGCAGTGTCTTTGAGAGCCTGCTCGCAGGCTATAATATTTTAGGTAAAGTGATCAAATTTTGGCCATTCAAATTGAAAGGTACATTTCCTTGATAATTTTGAAAACATCAGGACAATTTTCAGAGATGTCTTCAAAACTGGACTGATTATAGGTTACCCTAATAACTTGCTGGGTTGTTTACCATTTGTCAAGTGTAAAGTGGCAAACTATAGCGTGCTTTTTCTTTTAGAAAATGCCGCAAGCGGAATACTCGGAATAGATGATCGTCATCTTTGTCGTCGTTCGTTCTATTTTCGGAATATGGTTTGCTCGGAATAGACGAGAGGCGTTTTTAAAGTGGGAGACGGCGGGAATTCTGTTTTCGGAATGAACAGAGTGAATAGAATATGGTTTACACGGAATACGCTGAATATACGTTTCTTTGGGAAAACGTCCGTGCGCGGTCCGCCAAGCTCGTGACGTGGCCCCGGAAGTCAGTTTCAAGTGCTCGGTCCAGACTGATTCTGCGCGCTGTTCTTAAAGTCACTTCTGCCAAGAGTATTTTGTTTTCAAAATATGCGTTTGTTTTGAAATACCTGCCCATAGTGATGTAATCTGAATGCTGTTTTGTCGACAGTTTGTATGCAGAGTTGAAAGAGAAGTGTTCGTCCCTTGAAAGTAAGTAATCCTCTTTTGGTAATATAGGGCTGTGAATGTTTGGAGCAAGTAGGAATATTGTGGATTAATATATACCACACAAGTGAATAGTGCTTTTCGCGCGTTCTGATTGGGTAACTCGGAGGTGATTAGCAAAGTACCATTCACCTCCGAGCAACCGAAGAGAAACAAAACGATTTGAATAAACGCTAGTTAATCATCTGTTTGGTTTATACTAAAACAATTATTCACCTCCACATGGGATAATAATTTTTAAATAGCCATCGAACTGTTCCACTGTTAAACTCAGCAGCTGGAATGAAGCTCAGAATACTTTGGAAAAATCCCTTTCTATTTTTTCAGTTTTGTCGACAGTCTCCTCCCACTAAATTTCTGCAAACGTGCCTCCAATCAGTTTTATGTTGAAATCGCTGTGTGTGTTCCCTGCGATAAAAATAAATCTAGAATGAACTGCGTAACGCAAAACTAAGAAGTTTTGTGTTGGCGTGTTCAACCAATGATGAACGTTATCAAATTCAAATGTGTAAGAACCAATCAAAAACTACCTACCATATCTACACAAGTACGTGGCATCACCGGATGACATTATAACACCCGGCGGAATTCAGACGTCTTTCTCGCCCGCGCCCCCTGTGGGTTAGGGGGAGGAGACGACTGACATTTCAGACTACAATGACTCTGGTTTTGTAACCTTATATAAACTATCAAGGGATGAAGGTTGTTGTGGAAGTAGGGGCTATGGGCAAGTGTGTATCTGCTCTTTTGCACTTGGCTAAACTCTTCGGAAAAATAATGTCATTTGCAATTTTTAATTCAGATCAAAGATCAAGCCAAGGAGAGACTTTGCAAAAGCAACAAAGAGATTTGGAATTTTCTTCTGAAAAGGAAGAGCGACTTAGGAAAGAGCTCGAGGTATCTTTTGCTTTCGTTTAAACCCGTAATAAGTAGGGATGAAACTATTCATGTTTATGAAAGTCAGGCCTGAAAATAGCGAGTCAGTCAGTCTTGATTAGAATTTATAAACGGTTAAAAATAATGCGCTTGAGATGGGGAGTTTCGTAGTAATAGAGTGCTCTTCAATAGACCTTTTTACCGATACGGCGGCCATCTTGAATTCCGAGGAAATTATGGGATACCCAGGGGGCAGATGAGAAATAATTATAAAGAATACTGTAGAAAACCACTGCCAAATACCGTGACAGAAAGATGTAACGCTTGTAAAATTTGTTTTGGAATATGAGAGACAAGCAGTAAAAATTTATCCTGAAAGCTGTGTATACCATAAATTTTCTAGCGATTGCCCCCTCGGCAGCCCATAATTTCTCAGTCAAAACAATAGAATTCAAGATGGCCGCCGTATCGGTAAAAAGGTCTATTTGAATGTGTCCTCTCTCTGACCAATCACAAGAGACGAAGACAGCCCAGTGAACCAATCAGAATCTGAAGTAATTACATGCAACCGGCGCCAAGCGCGGGAAAATGCGCGCTTGCAATACGCGATTGGTTTTGGTTGTGCTTCTCATTGGCTGAGAAAATGGCGCGAGTTTTGTCAACCAATCACATAGTGAAGAAAACCAAAGCAAACGCGAATTTCTTGCAACACTCCGCCAATTGAAAACCGCTCTGTAATTTTTCATTTCCCAACAAGCAATATCAAGAACGTGTCAACTCATTAGAGGAAAGCGTTGAAGCTGAGAGGGCGGCTCATTTAGAGACAAAGTTTAACTCAGAGATTGTTCAGGTGAGTGAGATCCGAGCTAGTAAATGATTTTAATGTGTGGGTGGCTTGGCGGCTTTTGATTTTCGCAAATTACAACCTTGAGTATTTAACAGTTTAGACTACCACAGATAAAGGTATCTTAAAGTAAGACGTAAACCAGACATGACGTCTTGAGAAGAAAGCTCCGAGCAGTTACTCTGCCGGATAGTTAGTTTTATCAAATTTTTTTTTCTCGATGCTGCAAAAATTTAGTTCAAACGTGGTAACTGTTAAACAAAATGATAAATACTTCAAAGTAAAGTTTAAAAACTTTCAAAAACCCATCCATAAATACAGAATTCCTATTTAGGGACGGTACATACGCAGAGAAGTTTCAGACCTTAGTCAAAATGTTTAAATGAGTTTTTGGTCTAAAGAGCTAAAAAATTGATTCGTGTAATTCTTCGGATTGCAGTAATTAGACCACAAACATTAATTACTTAAATTCAATTAAATGTTAAAAGAAGTTTACTACGTAACGCAAGTTTCAGCGGCTACAGATTGTCACTAAAATACAGTACTTACTAATGGTCTTTGTTGCTATGTTTATATCTGATAAGCTCAGGGTCAGAGATCTTGAAGGTGCCTTGGAAGTTGAAAAATCAGAAGTCAAGGAAGTTAAATACAACTTAGACTTGCTCACAAAACAACACAGGTTGGTGCAAACGTAATAACATTTACGTCTGTTGATCACACAAAGGAGACCAGCCTTTTAACTGCATCTTTTTACAGTCACCGTATTGTTGTGCTTGAATCGCGGTCGTTTCGCTCGGACCGAGATCATTTCGCCCTGTGATAAGTCAATCGATTTACCCGATAGAAAAAAAAGTGGTAGACGGAAATTCAGCGAAATTCAGCCTTAAAGACCGCGTTTTGTCTTGGATGGTCAATTAGTTTGTGGTTAGTGAAAAGTCAGGGAAATATCTGGGAATTCTACTCTATTTATGTGTGGTAACCCTGCTGACTATACTTGAAGAGCTAATTACTTATTGCTTTCTATGTAGGGAGCTTGAAACAGCTTTTGATGAAGAGAGAGATGCCTGCAAGGCGGAGAAAGCAAAAGCAGCGATCTTGGAGGGAACGCTTGGCACAGACAGAAAAAAGCTTCAAGAGGAAATTGATGAAAAACTGCACATAATAACAGACTTATCGAAACAGCTGGAAGTGCATCAGAAGAACTTCGATGCTTTGAAAAGTGAACTTAGTCAGGTAAAACAACTTCCTGAAATCGTCAGTCGCAGGTTACAGCAACTGTTGCGTTCAAAATTTAACCGAAAGTGAGGCGTGCAAGCTCTGGAGAAGAAGTTAAGCTAGCCGGTTTCTTGAATCTTGATAAACTGTCGTAGGCGTGACAATGGCAATCCGAAGAATCCGAAAAAAAAAAGGGGCTGTGTGTTGTATCTCACAGATTTCTTAGCAGCGGCGATTTTCAGAAAGAAAAGCTGTTTTTGACTGGAAAAGTCTCAACAGTTTTGCAACTAGTTGTGGCCTGTAAGGTTCCCCGTAGTGAACTACCAATTTGTTTTATTTTTGTCAGGCTAAGAAGCGTCAGATTCAGCTGGACACAACCTACGGAAGCAGTATGCGAGAGCTGGAACTGCTTCTGGAGAATTTTCAGATTGAAAAACTTGAAGAACACAGACGACAAGGTAGCTCATGTTATTAGTTTTGATCTGTATCTGCAGGAATTTTCTCAGGTTAGCTTTCAGTGTGAGCTGTGGCGTTTTTTCGGGGTTCCAGATAAGATTCTCGATAGTCCCGAAAACGTTTCGAGTCCGAAAAGCCATTCCTAAAACCGCTATCTGCTTACTCTGAAAAGCTGGTTTTTTACTATTATAAGATACGAAAGGGCACATTTTGTTGCAAAATTTCATGTCTGCAAACGTCTTCGTTTTTAAGATACGTAGAAAATTAGGGCACCCAAAAGAGCCCGAAAAATTTCGGGAGTTTCGCCGAGAAACGCGCGCTAGGGGTCGCGGAAGATTTTTCACTGAGAAGTCAGTAGACATGGATGGGTGTTTCCAACAGCTCGGTGTGTCGGGTGAGGGAGCCAGCTTCCCTAGGGTTTTGTCCCGAGAACCCGCTGATATCTGGAACACTGCTTTTTGGGACCCAAAGCGCGAAAAAAGCACCTAAGAGCAAATTGGGTTTGTGAAGACCAACAGGGTCCGCTAGAGACTCCACGTCTCTTCAGACACACGTCCCAACTGGTTTCGACAGTCTTTTCTCTTATTTTTTAAGGTCACAAAAAGGAGAAACAGAAGGCTTTGTCACCAGCTGCTGTGTTGGAGAATCTGCGTCACACTTTAGTGGATTATCAGAATCGATGCTCAAATGCTACAGCTGAGGTGAGTATGCAACGACGGAATTCAGAGATCGTCAGCTTTAACACTACATACTGGCGGTTAAGCACACTTTTCTGCCAATTTCTAACTTTATTCATTGCTAAAAGCAGCGAAAACAGGTCTGAAATAGTTAGTGTTTGCTCTTTTGTTTTTATTAGCTTTCACACGGTCTTGAATGCTCGAACCACCTTGACGAACAGACAGCCTTTAATAAAGGTGGTTACTTTGGTTAAGAATTTCGTCCACGGACTTTAAATGGCCGTATTTATACTAGAGACGGATCATCCGTCTGGGACGAGCTTGGGTAAAGAACGGTACCTCGTCTGATAACCCGTCTGTCTATAAATACGGGCAAGCAGACGGATCATCCGCTTGACGAGTTATCTGTTGTATATTCTTGTTTGCCTTGTTTGTGGTAGCCATTGACATGCAGTTATTTTCCTATGCCATGGATATCATCACTGAGTGTTAAATTTCCATGATTTCAGCTTAAACGGTTGAGGCAAGTTGTGGAAAAGTTATCAGCGGACTGTGAACGTTACAGAGATATGGTAACAAGCAGAGAAAAGGCAATGAAAGTAGGTGAATCAAAGAGTTTGTTCGTGTTAGTTCTACCAGCAGCCCATGCTCCTGGTTCTACGTAGTTCTGCAGTTGTCTGTTTTCGGGAAAATTTGTGGAAGGACACACGAATCACGCAGAAAGCCTTGAGCGCGAAGCTTACACACCCGTATTGTCACATATCTATTTCCTTGCTTGCTCAAGAGTTTGACTACGAGGCCAGTGCGCGCTCGAACGAACCAAAGTGATAATTGTACTACGCTCTGAGCTTTTGAAAAAAATAGTGCCACGCTCTCAAATAATAGAAAAACAATTAGAAAAACAAACAAACCAAAAAAAGACAAAAATTAAATATATAAAAACAAAAAACAAAACCACGAAACTCGGTACTTACAACAATAAAAGAAAAAAATAGAGCGAATTCATGTTATGAGAGCATGAGGGTACTGAAGTGGACGGCGTTATTGAAGGCACAGTTGGTGCGACCAGTGTTCGTTGTCTCTCGAAAGTCCCGAAAACGTTTTAGGCTCAGTAAGCCATTTCTAAAACTGCGATCCACTTATTTTAAAAAGCTGGTCTTTTTCCATGGTTTCCATAGGAAATTATGGCACCCGAAAAGTTGCGGGGGTTTCGGGAAACGCACGCCAGGTCACAGTTTGTTGTTTTGACTTGCAATCAGTGGTGAATGTGACACAAGTTATTTTTTTACCTTTTATAATTTTAAATTAGTAAATAGAATCTGCAACTGTTTTTCTTCTTGTCTTGTTGCTAGGAAGCAGAAAATACAATGACAGTCAATGCCAAGGAGCTGGCCAAGTGTCGCACGGAATGTGCGGAGAAAGAAGCTACCATAGCGGCCATGAAGATTGATATCCAGACTTTGAACAAAGCTATCGAGGAAGCCAAGAACCAAGTGCAGAATTCTGAGGAAGAGGTAATAGACTGTCCTAATCTTCACCAACCTGTCAATTGCAAAAGCTTGCAAACTCGTTTTGGCAAACACAATTTTCCGTGCATTGATGTGAATACAACGGATTGCAGACATGTTGACCAACGTTCAACGGCATTGGAACAAGTCACTGTTCTTACTGGCTTTCTCATTTTCGGTTGGCAGATTCGCTATATGAGTCTTTTGTTGATAGGGATCGTGCCACGGTCGCGCGGAGAAAATAACAGGGAAAATTCTACCTGAAAGTTAGTGAAAAGTCGGGAAGTTTACTTTTGGGTAGCCGCTAGGATGGGGAAGAAGATTCCTTGTTAGTGAAGGTCAGAATGTCGTTTGCAAAAATTCCTGCAAAGAAATTGTTTTCCGTGGGTACATGGCGCGCTTTATTGTTCCTGGCAAGATTTTTTTTTCTCAGAAGGTCAGTAGTGAAAAATCAGGAAAATTTCCTAGGGAATTTTTTTCTATTCCAGTAAGTAGCAACCCTCTTGACCCTTCACATTCCAATAATGATCACCATGTAACTTCCTCTTACCATATCACTAGTTTGTCAAGTATACAGGGCACGAGAATACAGGAAATGATCACCAGGCGTTTGTTTCTCAAGACACCCGGAACATTTCAGGCCTATTTCGGGTGCCATAATTTTCTACGTATCTGAAAAGCGAAGACGTTTCCAGTCATGAAATTTTGCAACAAAGTTGCCCTTTCCTATCTTGAAATCGTAGTAAAATACCAGCTTTTTTGAATAAGTCGATCACATGTTTAGAAATGGCTTTTCGGCCCCGAAACGTTTTCGGGAGTTTCGAGAAACGGGCCCCTGCAATCAGTTGATTTGATGCTTACACAAGTTCTCACTAAACGTAGCATATGAAATATACGAGGACTGTAAGCAGAATACAAATGGTGATCTTGGGGATTCAACTGAGGCGTCTATCTGCATGTAGTTAGTGACTGGCTTTCAACCTTTCATGGCCGTAGCCAGACGAAAATTGCTACCGAAGCAATATCAAAAACAGACTTTTATTTCATATTTATTTGTTTTTCTCTCTTTTTTGTTTCAATGTATACCCCCTTTTCACTGAGCAACCTGATAAATTTTGCTTACGCCTATGTGAAATTACACAGTTTGTTACTTGTATAATTTTTCCTACGCACGCACAAATAAACGAAAAAGAAATGAAGAATACTTAAAACATTCAAAATTGTTACCGTGGCAAGCGCCTCGGTTCGCCCCATACTAGCTTCGGCCTTGCGGGCATCCCTGAAGTTGGTGTTTGCACACTCAAGTGTCCCGGTAGCTGTGACTATCAGGCCATTCACATTCTCTCGAAGACCTCTCGTCTGATTATGCATTATGTCGGTCTCCATAGAGATCAATTTTAGTCATTTCTCTTGCCAAATTCAGATCGGGTATGTGACACAGTTACCGAAAATCCTCGAAGTTTTGTCGTGTGGAAGTACGAGTTAGCGAAGTTTTCTGTGGAGTTTGCCGAACTATATTTTGTTGTGTGCTTGAACGCACAGTACGCTAAAAGAGAGATATCTTCAAGAAATTACATTGTGTAATTTTTTCCTTTCATTTTCTTATCAGAAAACCAAAGTAAAGAGTGTTTTGACTCGTGAGGACGAGGTAAGTATAACTGATCTGTTCACGAGCCCTTTACTAATTTTGTGTTATGCTGCTAGGCCTTTCGCTCATTGGCATTCGAACGAAAACTCTTCCGAAAACAGAGGTTTCTAAAAAAAGGAGCTTTAGTTTATCGTTTGGGTGGAAAAGTGGAACGAAACGATGACATAACATTAGTGGAAATGACTAGAAAGGACCTGTTTCGACCGTTAGCGTGTAGATGGCGAATCTCCAATTTATGAACGGTTCCTCACTATGTATTCGACTTTCGTTTCACTCCTTTTTGGTGTTTTCTAGAGTCACCGCATGTTTCTGCACTCACTTTACCAGCGGATGCTCACCGGACAGGTGTATGTCTCTTCA
Source organism: Galaxea fascicularis (assembly GCA_948470475.1). Classification (NCBI taxonomy): domain Eukaryota; kingdom Metazoa; phylum Cnidaria; class Anthozoa; order Scleractinia; family Euphylliidae; genus Galaxea; species Galaxea fascicularis. The sequence continues at coordinate 7,750,481 of OX419335.1, read as the reverse complement.
CCAGACTCTGCGCTGTCTCGATACTCCTGGACAGACATGTGTAATCTGGTTTCAGAGCAGGTGTCTGCGCAGCTCAGTGAACTTAACAGAGCCAGTGAGCGGGTATGTGCTTTAATCAAGGCTAAACTTCCTAAGCCCTTCGTTTGGAAGTAAAAATTTGTGATACCCTTCTTCATTACGCCCTCCCTCTTGCAAACTCCACAGACGATTAATTTTCACAATTAAGACAAAGTCTGAGACTTGAAATGATTTCCATATACTGTGAATAAATTTTCGTTTTCTGGGGACTATTAATGCGAGTCAAGGAAGAAAATTGTGATTGTGCAGATGCATTTTAGAGGAACAAATAAATGCATTTACTCGATGTTTTAGAACTGACTGTTTAAAATAAGTCAACTTGAGGTACTGAAGGAGATGGGCTCTGTAATTCACACTGAGTGGTAATATTTTCAGATTCAACACTTGGAGAGCGTTTTGCTGAGCAAGGAGGAAGCATTACGACATGCACAAGAGGCTCACGAACAAACTGTGAATAAGGTAGCTAAAAATTAGTACAACTTGATGGCAAAGTGTCAGGTGTTTCTCACACCAGTCTGCTTGTGTCGTTTCCTGTAGCGTGCCAAATCGGGCGCCTCTCATCGCCCCGGCGCCCTCTCTCTCGCGGAACCGTCCCCAAGGGGCCGAGAGCGGTGAGAGGCGTCTATTTTCGCCGGCTACGTTTCCTGTTATTGTTATTTGTTATCGGTGTATTGCTAACAAATGAATGGATTGATTGAAGAACGAATGAACGAGTCTGTGGAAGATAAAATGAACTTTCTTACCCTCAGTTCTTTTTTCGCCCCCAGCTCTCCTCTGCCATCAAGGATCGCGAATCCGCGTGGCGAAAGCAAAAGGGCGAAATAGAAGAACACTACAGTAACATGATAAAAGATTTGCACACAAGGACCCAGGTATTGTGTAGTAAAAAGCTCTTGTCCTAGTATTTGTTTAACTTGGAGAATGCTGGCGAACTCTCCGGGAACTAAGTTACTATGAACGACGTCAAAGCAAGGAAAAAGAAAGAAGATTTTGCCGTCATACGCTCACGTTCCCGAGAAAACCTAAAATTTGGTCATTTCACGTTGTTGTTTTGCAGAGGACGGTAAAGAAATGTACCAAAATGTAAAATGCACGTGCAGAGCGATTAATCCCATTGTTCTGTGGCGTTCTCGTTGCTGTCGCCATCCTCGTTTCTTAAACTCCGTACCAGTGCTTTAGCAACTAGGACGCGATAAAACGAAAGGTTTAACGAGCAAAAACAATCGCTCTGCACGTGCGTTCTACAGATTTGTACATTTCTTTACCGTCCTCTACAAAACAACAACGTCAAATGACCAAATTTTATGTTTTCTTGAGAACGTGAGCGCATGACGGCAAAATTTTCTTTATTTTTCCTTACTTTGACGAGTTCATAGTAATTTAGTTCCTAGAAAGTTCACCGGCGTTTTCCAAGTTAAACAAATTTCGGTCATCACGAGAGAGATACAGAAGGAGAAGTTTATATTTTGAAATGATGTTTTTGTTGCCGTCGCCGTCCTCTTTGCTAAAGCTCCCTTATGGATAGCCGGTAAGACGCATAGCGCAGAGTAGGCTAAAAGAGAACAATAATTGTTTTTTTAAAAACACCCACAAATTATGGATAAATTTTCTCTACTTTATTTTGTAAAGAAAATATGATGCTTACAGTAACCATATTTGTAGGACATGGTATAGTGGCTCTTATACCGTGGTGGTTTAAATTAAAACTTCTGAATTGCATTATTCGATGATTTAGTTTTTAATAAATATGATTATCACAGGACAGGAAATGACATTGTCAGCCAATCAGAGCATAGCTAAATTCACGTCTGTAGGTAAGTGCGAAAAAACAAAACAAAAAACAAACAGCCGCTGTTGTTAGAAGGAAAAGTTCATTACACCATTCGCCAAGTGTTTTTTTGTTCTCTTTCTCAAACAGAAAACGCAATCACTAGCTGACCAGGCGTGGGAAAAGGCACAAGAAACAGGCCATGTTAAAGATTCTTTAGAAATGGAAAACGCTCGACTCCAGCAGTCGTTGGAGCAGAGTCAAAGAGGCGAATCGTCTCTACTAACAGTATGCGCTCTTCTAGCGGGAGCCCTGTGGCCTGCATTTGGTCGAATCAGAGCTTTGACTTGGCAACGAAAGATCTTATGCGAGTACCTACGGATTTTAGAATCTCTCCGAGATCAGTCGAACACTTTGAGTGAAATGCTGAGCAACGAAATGGAAACCGAGAAACCGACAAAGGAAGAATCTTCCACAAAGGAAAGAGTTTTAAGAGATGGGCGATGCCCTGTGTTGGTGTTTCGCGTTGGTGTGATAGCTGTGATCGCAGCCAACAGGCTACGTTATTTTGGATCCTGTAGTTTAAAGTTGTTTGTATCGTCAGAGTCGCCTGGAGAGTTTGGCGGGATGTCTATTGTGTGTTGCGGTAGAACGTCAAGGAAGATGGATTTTAAAGGTTGGCAAACAGTTTGATTTTGGTTTCTTTTCAAGTTATTTTGTAAGAGATTTTAAATCGAAGGAATATGTTGCGCGGCTGGCAGAATGCAACTTCATTAGGGACCGTATGGGATAGGGGTGGTGGAATTTTGGGGCGGCACGCCAAAAAAGAGCTTTTGAAGGGGAGTTGCCCAATAAAAATCAAAGAAAAGGGGGGGGGGGGGTGGGATGGAAGGTCGTGCGAAATTCTGAGATAAGAAAGTGGAAAATAGCTGATGTAACCTATTTTGGAGAGGGGGGGGGGGGTCACAAAAAATTATGGGATCACATGGTTCGCACGGGCCTGGCGCCCGTTTCTCGAAACTTCCGAAAATTTTCGGGCGCATTTCGGGTGACATAATTTCCTTCGTATCTCAAAAACGAAGACGTTTCCAGGCATGAAATTTTGCAGCAAATTTGCCCTTTCGTATCCTCAAATCATAGTAAAAGACCAGCTTTTTAGAATAAGCGGATTGCAGTTTTAGAAATGGCTTTTCGGGCACGAAAGATTTACGGGACTTTCGAGAAATGGGCCCCTGGAATGTCCTTGAAAACTCCCTGAATTTGTAGGTGCAGTGCTTGAATTTTATGAAAAAGTCCTTGAATACTTGAGACTGCAGCAAAATAAGTTCATTTTGACATCAAAAGACTGTATTTCAATCTAACATCGGCGGAGAAACGCTTTTGAAGTCAAAAGGCAAAGCTTTTATATCAGGGCAATTCAGTGTTTCTTATTCAAAGTATCTAAGTAACTGCGCCTTCCATGGGGTTTTCTAAGGGTATTGTGAAGCTCCCCTCCATGCAACCAATGTAGCTTGACACGCCGCTCGAAGCGTTGAATTTATTCAACTTTGGCACTCTTCATTTAACTATCAAATGAATTCAAAAGGTCAAAGAGGAAACTGCATATATAATCGGCACTGGGAACGTAATCCCTTCTTACAAAGGTTGGGTGACTGCGTTCAAAGGTGACAGGAAAAAGGCCTTATACAAATGCTGTGATCGGATGGACTCCTTGAATTTTGTGACAAAGTCCTGGAAAAGCCCTTGAATAAAAGTTGTTTTAACCTGTATGAACCATGGGTCATACAATTCGCAAATGACACTCCCCACAATCCCACCATTCCTCCCTACGCCGTAAAAAACGTTAACGGCCCCTTATTTCTCCGTCATTTCAACAGGCTTAGCTAGTGGCCACAAACGAGAATCACTCTCTGGTGATACGTCACGTGGAAGTGTCAGAGTGACGTCAGCACAGGCCTGGTTCACTAGTCTCCAGTTACAAAGCCACTTTACCAGTGCAGTGGTTGAATTGCAGTCAGCATTGAGAAGAATGAGCGAGGCCTGGGATGGAGAACCTGAGCGCGGCGACAGAGGTAAGGAAAGGAACTAGAGGCGTTAAGGTAAAGATGGTCATGTAAAGATCATGAAAAGTCTTTGCCAACGAAAGTTATTGAAGTTTGTAAGCCTCAGCTCATGGTTTAATCTGAGAGACGTTTTGCGTCATCTCTTTGACCTTTGGCATGAATGAGTTGGGTCATGGAGCCTTTGACTGGTAAAGCGACTCGAAGAAATAGGAATTGGATGGAGTAAGGGAGATATTTAGTCCAAAATCATAGTGTAACCTCATCGCCAGTCTGGTAACCATGAACACAAGACTAAATGAGAAGACATGGAAAGAAGTTTATAAAGAAAAGAGTGGCATGCGGCGTCGTCCTTGTCTACATGTTTTGGATTGGCTAAGACAGTCGTGCGATTGTTGTTGATCCGTAATTAATTATTTAAACAAAGATTATTAAATCACTAATGAATCTTTGAATTCTGCGATGTCATAACTTATATGCTGTTGATGTAACTTTTGCAGAAGGCGTGAGCAGAGCAGTCAGCCCAACACCCGGGAGCAATTTAATCGCAGCAGCCAGAAACGCTTACGGTAAAATCATCTCCGGGCTTCAAACAGAGTTCACTGGCCGTGTGCTTGGAGAAGAGGCATGGCACGAGAGGTATTCTGGTTTTAGAGGGGAGCTGATTGGCTTGTTAGGCTTGGGACTACAGAAATGGCTGGCTAAAGGTGCTGCTGTGGGATTAACGTACATCTCTTCTCAGGTGAGTGACTCCAGACTATTTCTACAACTGATACTCTTTATAGGTGTGGTACCACTGACTAAGTGGGTACACCACGTTTTAGAGTTGGGGTGGCTTTTGTGTTTTGTGAACCCACCTATGCCGGACAGGTCGAATGGAAGTGGCCAGATCAGAGAGCAAGAGAGAGTGGCCTCCCTCAAGAGAATGGTCATAATAACGATTTGTCAACCCCCAGATCGGGGACTTTGAGAGAAGCAAACTTTGCAACTTCTTCCGTGGTAATTATGGGAAGACATAGTGTAATTGTTGGAAGAGCTTCAGCTGAAACATTCAGGGCGACCGCACCTTGAAATTCTTTCAACACAAGTCCTAACGGCACAGATAAGCGAAATGGTGAAGATTTAATCCCTGTCTTTGAATCCGTGCTACTTCTAAATTAATAGACTCTCTGCACCACGAGTATTTTAATTAGGGAGACAAAATTGCTTGGCAAAATGTTCTTGGGCGAATAAGCAGCGAAGAAATAGTCACCTTGTAACAGTATGCATCGATACCCAAGAAAGAACGCCTTACGAGTGAGTGTGATTATGCTGTGTTGAACAGCGAGTAAATAAACTGGAACAAGATTAGAATTGCGTGAAGTTCCATGAACATATTAAGATACAAATACGAGGCTCGAAAGAAGCTATAGGCTCGGTTTCCGCCGCCCTCCCGAGTGTGGTCTTTGTTGAGGGAGGAGCACGGGATTATTTCTCGATCGGGGACTGGAAAAAGAACCTTGTGCTATGTTTTTTTGGAGTTAAACTTGCTTGAAGTAATGTTGTCTTTGCAATGCACCAACCCCTTAAGATAGTAATTGTCTTTGTTAAGATTCGTTGCGTTCTTTCCTTAGCGAACGGTAAGCGCTCTTCAGGGTCACATCCTTAGCTTCACTCAGCGACTTCACGCGGCGGAGGTGGACAGACGGTCACTGCGCCTTGAACTCTCAAAGAACAAACAAGAGACGGCTGAAATCAAGAGTGCCCAGGCCTCTGCCGAATCACATTGTCGTAAGACAAAAGAGGAAGCGCGGGGTCTGGAAGAGAGAGTTCAGGAGTTGAATGAGGAGGTTGGTGACACATGGAGGAACATTTTTACCTTGTAACCTTGAGAAGGTTACTGAAACGAGAGGCGAGATAGGTGCTGCAAGTACGTTAGGACAGCAGCTGTTTCACTGTAAATTTAATCTCCAAACAGCTTTTTTTGATCAAATCACTAAACACCAATATCGTTCTCGTTTTGCGCACTATTCGAACACTACAGAGTTGAGTTCACAATAAATTAAATATAGAATTAGTTTATGTCTACTGTTTTGTGAGAAAATACTGTTTCCAATATTAAAGCCTTTTTATGGCAAAAGAGGAACCCACCGTTTATCATAGCTGGTTATCTTGATTTTGATTTTCTCACACCATTTCAGTTAGCAGACTGAATAATTTCAGTTTCCTTAATGGATCCTATTATTTATTTTTCTGTTTGCTATGGCCAGATGTTATCCATGGTTCCCATCACTCGTTTTGAAAACGTTTGCGAGGAGCTGAATAACGCCTTGAAACGGGAACAGCAGGCCCAGGCCCTGCTCCATGAACAGACAGCTCAGATGCAGGAGATGGGGGAGCGCCTGGAACTTCACGCTAATCAGGGCGAAGAAAAAGACGTCACACTTGCTGAAGCTGTTAAGGTAGTGTTTTGGTTTGGCCGGGGTTTTAATGAAACCGAAGATCGATTTCAAAGGTTTGCTTTTGTTGGTGTGCAGGGTCTTAGTGAAGCTAAGATGGAACTCCGCCGAAAAGAACACGCGATCCGTCAGGTGTCGAAACAGATGAGCTATATGGAAAGCGAGAAGAACTCTTTAGTGAACAGGCTCAGCGATGCCGAGAAGACCATGACAGCAGCGGCCAGGTTGGTGAAATTTTAGGAGGAATACTTGGTTAAGGCTCTCTGGAGAGCTGTTATGTTTTTCGTAAATAAAGGCGTTGATAGATAACCGACAATGTCTTCATAACACTTCTCGAGTTAAGAATAGGAAATGTGATTTTTGATACCTTTCATTTATTCGTTAAACAGGTTTTAGAGCTCATACATCTTACGACTTTTCAATGTTTTTTGACGAACCAGTTGCGCCCGCCCTTGGTATGCCAAAACAAAACAGCACTGTGGTAACGTACTCAGGGTTTCTATTTAGAGCCGGCTATTTCACATGAATTTGTCGCCTTCTTCTTTTGAGAAGTTTCCCCAAATTTTACAAATTACATGGCAAACGTTCGTCACAGAATCCTGCATGCTTTGACTTAATTTTCTTAAATTAGTGACTTCATTCGGGTTCTGCAGTGCTCAGACATTTAATTGACACTAGCCAAAGTGGCTAGTGTCGCACAAACCCTACTGACCAAAATGGAATTTTTACTGGTCTGGTTAGTTGGATATCGTTAGTCTCGAGCCCTGTTAATGTTGCAACTACCCCGTACAGCTTAATAGATCAAGTATAATCAAGTACTGTCGATGACTTTTATTTGAGTAAGTACATTGAAAGTAAAGACTTTATCTAGAGATTCAATATTAGAGCAACTGGTCACGGATACCAACCACAATAGAAAACCCTTTTTAATATGCGGTTCTATACTACATCCTAGCGTTTTATTGCTGCCGTCACGAAGCTCTTTGGAACCTCTAATTTCATCCGCCCTACATGGCACGAAGCTCTATTGTTTCAGGGATAGGATCCATTGTGTGTTTTGTTTTGTTTACAATGTGTTTATTGTTTTCTCAACCAATCCTGTGAGACGTTCCGAGAGCTTCGTGGCGGCCCTTTGATAGACCTCTTTCATAATGGCGGGCAAATAAAATATTCTTTTGTTTTAATGCTGATAAGCCTTTCTAACCCCGCTGCTATGTGCAAAATCCAAAAGAATTTTTGCGCTGAAATGAGGCCAGTAAGTCTAATTAACATAGATACAAAAGAATAATATTATAGGCGGCCGTTATGAAAGTGGTCTATTGTAGTAGTTCTAATACATTGACGTTGTGTTTACTTCAGGGAAAAAGAAGCCTTGATGGGTTATTTGAAGTCAGTCGAGCGAGCCCTGGAACAGAGTAAAGATCAAGTACGGCTATCTAAGGGTGCAATGGGGCCTTATGAACACACTCTTCCCCAGCTTATTCTTCCGAACGAGCGGCTAGCGATGGATGGGTTAAGTCTGGGACCCGAACTATTGTCTTGCCAGGTAACAAAGATTAAGACAAGACAACAACATACGATAAAATACAATGTAGTAAGGAAGCAACACTGTCAGTTCCCGAGAGAAAGATTACCAATCAATGCTGATTGTCGAGGCGGGTGCAAGGAATTGAATGACTATAATATTTAGAATGTTTTTTTCTGTTTCAAGAATTGCAATAATTGACTAATTTGTCCAGTTTCATTCCAATTTAATCGTTGGTATTCTATGGCGACAAACGTTAATAAATAGTCTTGGTAGATAAGAGTGGACCATTTCGGCGTTTCTGTTGATGCGAAGCCTTATTATAAGTTTTTAAAGGAGCACCGTCATGCTATTTCGGTCTGATGCCAAAAAATTTCTTTTAATCATAAAAAAGCCAAAACTAATGAAGCAGTTTATTTGCTCAAGACTGAGTCTAAATACTGTCTTCTTCTGTAACAGATAGCAAGAAGGCAAATGGATTGCATTTTGAAAATTTAGCCTAAATTTTTCATATTTTAGCACGGCATCTTGAAGCCTTGACCAATAATGTACTATGAATGACTTTTCCTGCGAAAAGTCGATTGATATCTTCCTCCTACATTTCAGGAAAAGTTTAGGCACGAGAAAGGGTCATCAGTTTTGTAACGTTTAGTTTTGACCGGAAAACAACAAAACCCTCATGACAGAGACCCTTTAAAGTAGAGCTAAAATATGGTCACGATGCCTGTTTTAATATAAATCCACGAAAAACGTTTAAGCTTGCTGTAAAAGTGAACCCCAATGGCATATTTCTTGTCATCAGCATGTAGTGACAACTTTTGTGGAGTGTCAGCAGCAGGCTCTGGATCGTATCTCTGAACTGGAAATGGACAAGCAACAGGCCATGTCACGCGTCACGTACTTGGAAGAGGAGATAGCGTCACACAAGGCACACATAGCAACACTGAAGAATGAACTTGCTGCGGCGTGCAGGAGGCCTATTAGCGATGACGGGTTCAGTGATCATGGAGAGTTCGTCCCTGGCGTGGTAACGTTAATATATCTTTCTTAAATTACTTTCTCCTTTGCTGTCACTGCCAAAGAGACTGTCATTTTTTACCGTTTTCACCACAAAGAGTTCCAAAAATGGTGAAAAGTATTAATCTCATGTAATAATACTAATGGTAATGCTGACGCTAATGCTACTGCCAATACTGATGCTGATGCTAATGCTAACGCTAATGCTAATAATTGGTTAAGTATAATTCAGAGCTAAACAATAGAGAAATAGGTAATCAACCCATTTTATTTCCGGTGTAAAGGTCACATGAGCCTGCGGAAGCCTCGCCATTTTATATTCGCCGCCAAGCACGGTGAATATATCGTCATACAAGGAACCGCTCAACCAGTTCAGCTGTGAAATTATACTAACACTTGATTGTTTCAATAACAATGCTGAATCACGCTTCAAACAATTCCTAAAATATGATAAGAAATCAGGTATATAAACAGATGAAAATGAAGATACTAATAACGAAGAAACTTGCTCAAATACGAATATTGTTAAAAAGTAATTGTCATTCGTGAAAACGAGTGAGTCGCATAGGTTGTCAGCAGTCTTTTGTAGATCACTGACCTCGCATGCTGCCATATGCGATTATCTGCTGTCGCACGAACTGATCCCATCATCCGCCATTTTTTTTTGTGAATTGTGTTATTTACTTCGCGAGACATAACAGAAACTTTCGTTTGACCTACTTGCTGTTTGTTCGTTACAGGGCAGTTTTGCCGGGAAGGATGCATCACTTCACCGCTTTTCAAACTACCGTGATGAGGAAAACTTAAAGAGCTTTGTTCCTCTGTCGTAAGTTATGCGGTTTTGTTTCAGTGTGTAATTAAAAGTTTAATCACATGGACGTAACGGTTAGCCAGCTTTAATTCGAAATACTCTCATTACTGTTTTGCTTATTCGGCACGCTGCGTTCGAAACGTGTTCACTCAACTTACGTGAATTAACAACGTTGCAATAATCATCTTTGCGAGCAAGCGCACCTCTATTGCCTTGCGCGTGCTTTAAGAATTGTTCGCAGCAGTTATCGATTTGAATCGGATTCTCCCTTTGGTTTGTGGTGATCTAGAACGCGAAACTGACAGCACGGATGATAGACAATGCTTTTCGACCTAGTGGACGCTGTGGCTTGAAGATCGTTTGAAGGCATTTCAAGGTCTCGGGTTCAAACCCAGACTAGACCCCAAACGAGGGTCTTAATACAAATGATAAGATCATGCTAGCTGTGTGCGCAACATTTGCTTCAGTTCAGATGACCGCGTCATTGGGCAGTGACGTTAAATCCGGTATTGGCCTTGTCGCCTTCACATACACTCGTAAAACTGGAAGGGGACGTAAAAGAACCCATACACTGATCGAAAAGAGTAGGAAACATAGTTCCCAGTGCTATGGTCTGCTTTACACACATTAGGGTTCGTTGGAGGCTGGGCAATGGGCTGATCACCTGTCCCAAGAGCCTCAGTTGGGTCACAATAACCTCCCAGGAAAACCTCTTAGGAGGCCCTTTGTGCCAATTGGCATGGAAAGGATTAACATACACATGTCGATTTGCAGTACAGTGTATTAGAATTCATCCCGGGTATTCATAAATAAGATTTTTTTTAGGATTATTTGTTTTCCTTCGAATTGTTCATGTTGAGACAAGCGCGTCTTGAATTTTATTTCCGCTAAATATGAACCAAGAGATTTGGTTCAAATCAAGTCCTTGTCAACAATTTCACGAAACATGGCAGAGATGTTTACCGTGGAACTAACGTGACAACAAAACGAACTTTCCCTCGCATAAGATTTTTCCCGATGTTACATTTATAAAGCTTACGATAAAACTAAGAAAATGTGAGAAATTCAGTTTTGCAATTCAGACTGAAAGAATTACTGTTTGAATTCCGTGCTAATGAGGAATTCTCGAATAGAAAAGTTAAAATAATTAGTTTTCCGGATTTGCAGTGTCAAATCTGTAACGGCTTGCTGAGCCGCGGGTCTGTTGTTCTAGCTTTGCCACTCAGTCGAACCGTTGCTTTTAACTGCTGCGTTTACGTCATGATCTCGTTCCAGGGCGCACCGTGATTCCAGCTCATCTTTTAGACCGTCTTTAGCTTCGACAAGCAGTTACCCAGACAAAAGCAAGGGAAGCTACAGGAGGTACTGATTTTTTTGTCCAAATAACTCTCGTTTCTTTTGCTCATACAATTTTCGCTTCCGCTAAACCAGCTTTCTTTCCTTTCAGTCCAAAAAGACGTCTGACGACAAGCTATAGGAAACAAGGCAAACAACTGGGACAAGATTTTTCGAAATTATTGGACCAAGGGCTTTGATAGTCGAGACAGACGCCGGATGAACGCAAGTTTCATCGTCTTTATTCAGCGGCTGTTACTTGGTCCACGGTTTCTATTCAAAGATCCAAAGTGTGAACTACAACCACAGCCCAGTCGTTCGAAAGCCGGTGAACTGCAAAACCCAAATTATCTTTTTCATTTCTAATTCCAATAACTCGGTCCTTTATTATTTAGACAGTCAATAAGTGCTTTATTTAGGTAGAGTGGCAACGAGCGATGCCAGAAAGTTTCTCTTTCCCAAACTTCGCGCGGCGCGCTCGCCCAATGCTCTACTAAGCAGCCAGTTCACTGGCCTCCTATGCGCACCTTCTTTTAATCTCTCCTCCCTGATGAACAAGAGGAAAGATTGCGTGGCGAGCAAAAGAAGCACAAGGAAGGTGTTCGGGCCGGTTCATGAACACTAAAAACTATAAAACACCGCCAACAATAGAAAAACTAACGTAATCTTCAACAGAAAAGACAAAGGAAAGTTCTTTTTTCTGCTCTTGCGTGGCAAAACATTGCGCCATAATTTTCAAAGTAACCAATCACACGCACGCTCTAAATACGACAAACTGAATGAAAAAAACATTACAAAGCGTCACATGTTACATGCAGGGAGAATTTGTATAAAGGTTAACTCAACTGACCCATGCTGATCACTTCTTGTATTCGCATGCCCTGTGTACTGGACGAGCTAGTAATGTGGTAGGGAGAAATTAGATGGTGATCGATGTAATCTGCCCTCGATTAGCTTGGTGAGTGCGTTGGTGAAGGAAGTTGTAAATAAAAGTACTCTCAAAGGTTTTCTTGAATACTTGAACACAAACAAATTGTTCTAAAACCCTCGTACCGCCACCAAAACGAAGATTTTTTTTATCGATTTATTTATTTTACTTATATAAACGTAATATATTCATTTTGGTCGTTAAGTTGGGATTTATTAAAACTAGCATTCGTGTGTCAACGTGTTTCAGTAGGGTTGCGTTCAACTTACTGTATATCATTTAGGGTGAATTTGGGGTTGGGTATCCGCAAACGTTTGTTCGTGCACGATATTTAAAGTGCACCTAACCCAAATTTTATTTCGTTACTGAAATACATATTTACACTTGTTCGAACGCGTCGCGTCCTTTTCTTTTTTGTTTTTTGTTAACGTTGACTTTCTGTATGGGCTTCAAAACTTTACAAAACTAAGCATCATTTGTCTCACGACCGAGTCAGAAGGGGCATGGGTCTATTCCTGAGTTGACGTCACAAACTATTTTGCATTGCATTAAGTCTTTGTAACGTCAAACCAAGAATATAGCTACGCCCCTTCTCACTCGGTCGTGTACCAAATGATGCTTAGTTTTTCCTAAGGTTTGAAGCCTATAAAAACTTAAGATTTAGAAAAAAAAAAAGAAAATAGGCGTAATGCGTTTCGGACAGGTGCGAAGATTTACTTTCGCGAAAAACATTTTTGGGGATAGGTCAGTGCACTTAAGAACCAATTGTGTTCTTTCAACTCCGATATTCTTTCATGAAAGTCTTAATATTGCGGCAAAACGAATGCACCATGAGAGTAGAAGTCTTACAGTACCTCATGGTTATTCTTTTGCAGTTGTCATTCTGTAAAAAAAAGGTAAAGAAACTTTATCCCTCCAGTTGTACACGGTGGCAAATTAAAGCTGTAAGCTTGTAGGGCCGTGTGGGAGAAATGTTGGTTTTTGAGGAGAGGGGAAAACCGGAGTACCCGGAGAAAAACCTCTCGGGGCAAGGTAGAGAACCAACAAACTCAGACCACATGAGACAACGGATCGGATTGTGCTTAAATAAGAGGCACCTTGGCAAATCACTTAACCTTTCTTGGTGCTTTGTCTTTCACGTCGGTATTGTCAGTGCATTTCTATCGTTACTGAATACTGAAGGAAATAACACTGTCATAAGCCGGCAGTATGTAGAGGACCTCACTTCAAGCTTGAACTCTGTTTGTGCGTGAGACCAGGAAAGCAGACCCTACCTGTTTAGACCTTAACACGGTTTCTCTTGCATGAAGCCAATTACGTTTGGTTTGGTGGAGGCGAATTTTGTCTTGACTTTTGGAAGAGGCAATCAAATTTTGTTATCTTACCGTGCGGAAGGGCTTGAACTGGCCGAACGTCTTTCGAATATTTTATTGTTGAGAAGCTTGTTCTTTAATTCTGACTCTACAAGTGGACGCTTTTGAAACCTGTGAATTCTGTGTGACTGTGGAAAGGTTTTGATACCAAATTGGTAAGAATGTTAAAGATACAAAGCATGGAAACATAACAGAGAACTTTTTTTTTTGTCTTCCATTTTGCATCGTTTACTTTGCAACAGCCTGTTTGTTTGCGCCTGTGGCCGAAAAATACTTCTTTCCTTCCGTCAGCCTATTTTGTTACTGATTTTATTTTTGATTAGGAGCAGTGAAATAAGGAGAAACAGTCTCGTCTTTATCTTGGCTGCTTGACAT
>OX419335.1:7624273-7734273 GCA_948470475.1 Galaxea fascicularis | reverse complement strand
GGAAAAATCAGAGTCATCACTACATAGACGTTGAAGTCTAAGAAATTGAGAATAAGGAATGGAGTTCTTGACATGTGATGGATGTGACGATGAGAGTAAATAAAGGCCATTAAAAAAAAAATTACTGCGATGATCACTCTTCACTTGCATCTTCAACCGCAGTACAAATATGAATTATTTCATATATATACTTCACATCACTTCACTGTGCGGGAAAACATGAACTCAATAAGTTGACCTCGCTCCCAATGTGTGGCTTCATAGCTCAGTTGGTAGAGCATCGCACCGGTATCGCGGGGGTCACGGGTTCGAATCCCGTTGAAGCTCTGATTTTTTCAGGCTTCTTCTTTCCAATTGCTTAAATTGGAAAAAAAAATACTGCGATGATCACTCTTCACTTGCATCTACAACCGCAATACAAACATGAATTATTTCATATATATACTTCACAAAGGCCATTAATTTTTTTCATTTTAACTTGAACGTTTCTGCCATAGCACTCATCAGCGGTGGCAATATCAGTTGATGTTTTTGGTTTGACAGGTAATTTTGCTTGCTGTGTATTGCTTTGCTTTACAAATACCAATCAAATCAAAACCAAGGTTGGCTCAGTTGGTGGAGACAGGACAGCTGAACTGGTTGGCGTCGAGACTATTAAAACTGGTCAATTTTGGAGCCCTGCTGAAATTAACGTTACCTGTGAACTGGCTGTTGATCTTCAGTTCTTTTTACAACTGGGCGATACAACATGCGAATTTTTTCTGACTCTGGAATAATATTCAAACGAAATTGATGGTAAAAGAAACAGTTTCGTTGTATTGTTTACATCTACCTGATTTCTTTTAACACGTGTGTTTATGCACTTATGGCTGATGAATGCTCCCTCCTTTTATTCCGTCAGCCTACTTTATTGTTAATATTTGCACAGAAGCAGCAAAAACAGAAAAGAGCAATCTTTTGGCTAAGTCACCTGCTGGGCAGACTAACGTTGCTGAATTTAAATTACTAGCTGAAAGCTTTTTATTCACAGCTGCCCCATATTCCCAAGTATTTGAATTTCGGAGGAGGTCTAAATCCTTGTCATTCGCTCTACCTTTCAACAGCGTAAAAACGTATTTTCAAACCGGCAACTTAACATCGCGTCTGTGACGTTTGTGGACAGCAAACCCTCGAAGTCATGAACAGAACACCCAATTTAACCTGCTTTTATTTCAATGTCAGGTGGGACAAAACAGAAGACGTTTTCATAGCAAATATTCTAACATGTGTTCTCAACTCCATGTTTTCTCCACTGACGTTTGCTGTAAATGTCATTGTGCTACATGCGATTCGTAAAGCCCAGCACCTTCACTCGCCATCTTATGTCCTTTTGTGCTGCTTGGTAGTTCCCGATCTTCTTGTGGGTGCGATTTGTCAGCCATCTTTCGTGGCGTTAATAATAGCCGAACTTGAGGAGAATTCCCGTGCGCACTGCATACTGCTAACACTCGGTGATATATTTGGCTACATGGCTTCTGGGATCTCTACTCACTTTAGCTGCTGTTTCGATTGATCGTCTTCTTGCTTTAACTCTGCATTTACGATACCACACGATTGCCACTCTTCCTCGAGTATTTCAAGCTGCTTTTACTCTATGGATTTTTACCATAGTTTGTGTTGTACCAAAGTTTTGGTTGAGCTATGTAAACTGGATTTTTTTGCCCCTGGCCATTTTCCTTGTCACATTCATTGTTATCACCTCGAGTACTGTCAAAATATTTCAGATCGTCCGCAGACACTTACGCCAGATAAATGATCAAAATATGGCCGCCCGGAATCTTCAGACCACCACAGTGAACGTGCTCAAGTGTAGAAAATCAGCTGTGACTGTACTTTATGTTTATGGCCTGTTCTTAATTTCCTACCTTCCATTCTCTGTGACGGTTTTGGTGATAACTCTTTTTGGTTACACACGAATTATGAAGATCACCTATTTCTACGCTTCAACTATTGTTTTCATCAACTCCTTCTTGAATCCGCTTGTGTACTGCTGGCGAATAAGGGAAATACGACAAGCTGTTAAGAATTTGCTAAGAAGATAATGAAAGTAGATCGCCAATAGGCGAAAAACCTTGTACCTGCTAATTTCACGTTCGCCTTGATACGTGGCAACTGCCATTGTTTCAGGCCTGGTGGCATTGTTGTGTTGTTTCTGTTACTGTTGTCTTCGCCAGTTGCGTAACATGGCTGCAAAAAAACCCATTTTACAAATTGATGCACATGCGCCATTGTCTTGACTTAACGTGAAACTATCATAAAATTAAAGTTTGCTTTATGTATGTCCATTTAATGCGGATGTAGTCTAGGATTTGGGGACGAGTCTTTTTTTTCATTCCAGAGGAAAAGATATTTGGTAATGGGTTAATCAAGAGGAGAGTTTCAGTCGCCAGTTTTAGTAATTAGCATGTTATGATAAGAGAAAATTTAGTGACTGCTGAAGTTCAGAAAAGTGTGATGATACACTAATAAACTTGATGAAATCACTGTCAATTGTCATCTGACCCATTTTATTGAAACCGCAAAACATAAAGGAAGAACTCGATGACAATCAAGTACGTTTAGTTATATTATCCGTATAAATAAAATACATGTTCGTTTGAGGCTCTTTTTTTTTTTTGCTTCTCTGCTATAAATTATTGGTATCGCCAGGAGCACGAGTTAAAACCCTTATTGAAATATTTCTTGGATGATTACAACTGAACACTATTAAATTTATTATTTTTATCTAAACAAATTTTTGGCACGAACTTAACCCCAAGAGCTCGGTGGCTACGAATGTAAGAAAACAAAAACAACAAAAAATTATTGTAACTGTTACTATAAACTATTAAATTTTTTCAAGAAAAAAATTTTGCTTAATGTGGTGTACCGAGGTACGTATCAATAACATATCTGGAATGGAAATGGCTCGCTTAAGTTACCACTCTACGTCGTTAAGGCTTTTCAGTCCTTGCGGGATAAGCGGAATAGCTACTTATTAATATTTAAACAACGAAATTTGACATATGACGATTTATGGCATTCGACCAAGAAGTATTTTTAAGTGTAGAGTATAGCTTTTAAGAAACTTTGGATGTTTGCCATTTACTCGAAACCCCAGCGTTTCCAATTTGAGAGGTTGTACTTTGACTGCTCTCGGTTTTTCAGTTGATGTCAATAATTAATTCAGGCTGTTCTTCTCCCGACAGGACAAGCTGACGCCTAATATTTATCTGTAAACGTCCAACCACATTAGTGTAGGTGCTAGACTCCTTCCACATTGATGACGCATTTGCCAATTTGTTTCCTTCCCAAGATGTCTCGCGTTCTTCTTTGAAACGGTTTCAAATGTCCCTGGTCAGCTTGCGAAGACCCTACCTTTTTTAATTTTTTCTTTTCAATTTTATTTTGATACAGAAACAATGTTGGAAATATTACAATGACTAATACAGAAAAATGTAAATAGAGAAACAGATATTGAGGTGAACAAAACACACACACACAAAAACTAATTAATATAATAGCTGGACGTTTTTAAAAATAAAAGGGAAAATGAAAACCTTTCACGTTGCTTTCCATATTATAAATCTAATCCAAACCTCTTACTAAGTTACGGATAGAGTTTTTTTCCTGCTGATTTATGGCCCAAGCACGAAGCGCGCGGACCATAAATCAACGAGAAAAATAGGGGATCCGTCACTTACAGTATGGACCGAGAAATCGGGGTTATGAGATATTTATTGTATCTCGGAGATGATTGGGCGCGCGGGAAAGGAAACTAGTTGACGTTAAGCATCCACTTCCAAATTTAGCGTGCCGTATAGTACCATACGGATCGAAAAATTGACCAGTCACAGTGCGTACTAACGGAGAGATATAATAATATGTTTACGTGTAGTAGAGTGGCTAATGCCGTTAAAACAGTGCTCAATACTAATAATATGTTTAAAAATATTTGACAGTTTAAAAACTCAGATAGCGAAGAGTCATTAGAGGGAAACAAACCGATAAGATGTTGAAAAAGCTGCTTAAGGTGATTCCTATTTAAGGGATTTGACCCCGAGTTTTTAAAACTATTAATAAAGAAAAGAACACTTATTCTCTCTCGGAAAATTCAAACCTAAAGCTGTGGTGAAGACCCAGTCATCGGCATGAGGTCCTTGTGCGGGCGTGATGAATACACATGGCAATTTAGTGAACTCAATAAAAGGAGGAATTATTGAAAAATGGCCGTAATGACCCCACTGATTTGGCTATCCGCCACAAAAAACAGTGAAGGATGGTCCGATACTGCTGAAATTATTTCAAAGCCCGACGTAAAGAAACGAACGGTTGCGTAGATGGTAATTAGCTTATGTATAGTTCAGGGAACTGTTGTTTTTTTTTCTGGCTCCAGCAAGACACTGTTGTCGTACTCAAGTTACTGCCTGACTTACAGATACTTACTTTCAGGTGGCTCAATTAAAAGGTCACGAAATACGAAATAAAGAGGATATTGACACGAAAAACCCTTTATCGTCTATGTGGATGAATAGTATTTCGAGATATTGGCCCGAAAAAGCTTTTTGTGACTAATTAGGTTATATTTAATTACCACTGATGCTCTGGAAACGTCTAAATATTTACCTCCTCCAATTTTTCTTGAATATCTCAAATATTACCAAAAAATACACGGAAATAAAAGCCTCTTTCTCTTTTTAGAATATTTGGCCGACGAGCTGGAAAAAAAAAAAAACAACAACAACAACAAAAAAAAACCCAGTTAATTTTGTATCCAACGTTTCTTTGCGGTTGGCTGTGTGACAAGCTAGTTTAATACTCATCCTCGATGATGAAATGAGGACTGATTTCTCATACGCCCCGCTCTCCACCATGGGGTCACCTTAAACACTACAAAGAGTCATTGTTAATTCAGTGTTTACCAGTGGCTGAAAGGTTTATCCATTCTGTACACATAACGTTTAGCTTTTAGATTATTGCTTCCGTCCTAGTTTAGTTTTCCTTTTGAATTAAGGGTCTCAAATTACGGGTGGCACTATATTCGACAATAAAAGCCGCTAGATAGTCGTGTAAACAACCAGACCGTGGACATACAAAGAAGGATGATTTCTGGGTTGTTAGTTTTTTCATTCCGTTCTCACAGAGTAATCTTCGCAGTCTTTTGTATCTTCCTTAGTTATTCGCTAGAAGTATATAAGTGCATTTAAGCTCTAGCTGACCGGCAAAACAGCGATGGAAGCGTAGTCAAGGCAGTCTAGCAAGAAATCGTTCTCTTGGGTCTTCTCAGGGAATTTATCACTACACGTCGAATTTCCCTTATTCGCCAGCAGTACACAAGTGGATTCAAGAAGGAGTTGATGAAAACAACAGTCGAAGCCAGGTCATAAGCAATCTTTATGATTCTTGTGTATCCAAAAGGTGCTATCAACATAACCGTCACAGCAAATGGGAGGTAGACGATCAAGAACAACCCATAAACATAAAGTATAGTTACAGCAGACTTCTTACACTTCACTATGTTCACCGTGTTGGTCTGAAGATTCAGGGCGACCGCGTTTTGGACATTTATGTGACGTTGGTGTCGGCGAGCGATCTGGAATATTTTGAAAGTACTCGAGGAGATAATCAATAGCGTAAGAAGGAAGACAACGAGAGGTAGAAGAATCCAGTTTGCATAGGTCATCCAAAACTTTGGTAGAACACACGCTATGGCAAAAATCCAGAGCAACAAAGTAGTTTTGAACACCCGTTGAACTGTGACAATCGAGTGGTATCGTAAATGAAGAGTCAGAGCAAAAAGACGATCAATCGACACAGCCGCTAAAGTGAGTAAAGATACTCCTGACGTGACGTAAGCAGTTATGTCAGTGAACGTTATGAGCATGCAGTAAGAGCTAAAATTATCCATTATTTCGGCTGTTTTATAGGCCACGAATAATGGCTGACATATCGCACCCGCAAGAAGATCCGAAAATGCAAGACAACACAGCAGGATTGAAGATGGCGAGTGGAAGCCTTGAGATTTTCGAATCGCGTACAAGATAAGAGAATTTCCCGCACATGCAACCAGAGAAAAAATGGAGTTGAGAATACAAGTTACAATGTTTGTGATGAAAACCTCTTCGCTCTTGTCCAGGTTGATATCGAAGTAGAAACAGGTTCTCTTTGTTTCGTTCATGACAAAGTATTCGTGTAATGACCTTTCCAAGAATTGAAACCTTTGAAAGTTCCCTCTCTAATTTCGATTTTCCCTTTCGTTTAATAATAGGAGCGGCTTCCTTCGGTATTCCTTAAACATAACGATGACTCGCCGGATTGAACCATCAAAGTGACGTGTTTTCTTATCTGGGGGCGTCGTGTTTAATTTACACAAGGCCATTAACCTTTAAATCCTAAGATTAAAATTTAAATTCTCATTTGTAGCACCTATACATTTCCTAGCTGGGAGACGTTAAAATATCAAGCAAATTCATCTTGGGTGATCTTTCCTTCATTCTCATGACCACTCTGTTTTGTAAAGCGTTGATATTACAGGGAGAAATTTTATGCTGATCACCTTTAGGGTTTAAAATGAACAGTAGTATTTTTTCGCCACCTCATCCTCGACGCCCCAGGCTAAATACGCCGTGAAGCCTGTGGGCCAATAGGAGGAGGGGCTAAACATCATTTGGTTCGTTACTAGCCAAAACAGAATGAACTTATAGCTCTTGCTGCCCCCGCGTGGCTCTGAAGCACGTCCATTTTCTATTTGCTATCCTCGAAAACATCAACCTTGGTTGTCTTTCCCCCCCATGGATAATGCATATAAAAGCAGTTTCCTGCTGGGTAAAAATTCCTTTTACGATACCAGTGAGCAGCTGTCTTCTGAAAATAAATTGCTGCGTTCACAGGCGGTTCATGTTAGGCCAGCCTACAGCGGTGCACGTGGAGTTCTGGGGTAGATGCGGATCAGTTTCCAACCCACGCTGGTCATGAGAAGCGCCAAGCCCCTGTTGTCTGTTTTTTTTGTTTTGTTTGGAGAACATTCAACGTCAGCCGGGTAAAGACTGTTGCCGGGGTACAAAAACTTTGATGACGCTTTGCACTTACCAAATTTGCTTAATTAAGTTCGATTCTCGTTACATCGGGTCTGAATACTATTGCTGGTTTGCATGTGATGTCATGGCGGCCGTATGGGTGGTCAAGAACAATAGCCTGTCTCTCCGCTGGGAACTAAACACACAAAAAAAAATTTTGTTGCATTGGCCATCAACGTCGCCGCCTGATAATAATCAGTGTATATATTTTTACCAGTCTGTATATCCGGTTTTGGCAGGGGCAAAGAAGTAACGTCACATGTGTGGTGTCTAGTTAAACCGAAAATAATCGTTGGTTTGTTGCTGGCAGCCATCTTATCATAAACTCACACAAAATCACGCTTAAGACTGTGACTGCTATTTTGCGCTATTCTTACTCTTGGCTCCTGAAATCATATCACATACTGATTACAGCAAGGTGTGTTTACCAAAGGTGTTTACTTAACGGTTAAAAAGAGCTTTTTTTCGTAAAATACAGTTTTTTCAATTTAGAAATACTCTACTTCTGATCCTTGATATCTCTCTTAGCTTATCAAAGAAGTGACTTGTATTGGCGAGCTGCATTTATGATTTCCCAAAAGGTTTTTTTCTCTTTCTTTCGTTCCGCAAAATACAGTGGTAATTCGGATAAATTTAAAACGGTTAAAATGAACTTCAAAACTGGTTTTAAAATCTTTACAAGCCGTCGTGCCATGTAGCAATGCTTGACTGCCTATTTTTTATTGGAACAGTTCCTCGTCTTCTCACAACGTTCTTCACTGCTCGTCGTATCTCCCTTATTCGCCAGCAGTATACCAGCGGATTTATGAAGGAGTTGATGAAAACAACTGTTGCAGCGTAGTCAAAAGCGATCCCCATATTTCGTGTGTTTCCCACACGAGCTTCTACTAAAATCAACAGACAGAATGGAAGGTATGAAATTAAGAACAAACCATAAACATAAAGTACAGTTACAGACGACTTTTTACATTTGAGGACATTCGCTGTGTTGGTCTGAAGACTCAGAGTGGCCATGGTTTGGTCGTTTATCTGGCGTTGGTGTCTGCGAACAGTGTAAAATATTTTACAAGTACTAAAGGTGATAACAATTAATGTTAGAAGTAGAATAACCAACGGCAGAAAGATCCAGTCCGCGTTGCGTAACCAGAACTTTGGCACAATACAAATTATGGCAAAAATCCAGAGAATAAAAGCAGTTTGAAATACTCGAGGAACTGTGACAATCGTGTGATATCTTAAAGGAAGTGTCAGAGCAAGAAGCCGATCAATCGATACAGCAGCTAAAGTGAGTAAAGATACTCCAGTCGTCGTGTAGCCGGATATATCAGCGAGCATTCTCAGCGTGCAGTACGCATTGAAATTATCCATAAGTTTGGCTATGGTAAATGATACGAAAAGAGGACTGCTATACAGCACAAAAGAGTAAAAGATGGCGCATGAAGGTCCCTGGCTTTACGAATCGCATGTAGCACAGTCAAATTACCCATAAACGTCAGCACAGAAAACAGCGAGTTGAGAATACACGTTACGATATTTGTGACGAAAACTTCGTCCGTTTTGTCCCAGCTGATAGTGAAGTAAAAGCAGGTCAAATTGGGTGTTTCACCCATAACAACAGAAGTCTGCCGTCTACAAATATCACAGACGCTGCCTGAGTCTGAGTCAGCGCAATGTCAAGCTGCAAGTTGAATATACTTGTTGCGCCCTCCAAAGTTCGAGCGAATAACAGGAGTTTTTTTAAAATTCAAATACTTAGGAGTATGAGGCAGCTGTGAATATTTTTTTCCGCTTTTGTTATGCAGTCCACAACAACAATGATTTCGCTCACTGTTAACAAAGGTTTATCGTGCATGTTTGTTTTTACATGTCTCATTTCCTAACTGCCTACTTTTAGTTTTAACCACAAATGGTTTGTTGGCTTTTAGCTGTTCATGCAAACCCTTGTTATAAATAGTTTAATATTCATATTTATTCTAAATTAACCACCACCTATAATCACAATATACAAGATATTTTATTTTTTATTTTTTATCAAAGGAGACTGACAGCATTATAAGTGACCAAATGCGAAAGCGAGATAACGTTTTTGAATTAGTGCAAAAAAAAATTGATAGGTAATAGGACTGAGTGGAGTCCCATTCGGTATGTAATCATACGAGTGATAAAATATAAGAAATCTGTCTTTTAAGCTGTACGAGGGTCTTCCGTATTCTTTCTGGAACTCGGCTTTAGTATACGATCTTCAAAAAAAAAAAATTCGTGACTCATGAAATTATATCATATTTGCGGTTGCTCTGAAACAACCACCCACTGCCCTGCCAGCTAATGACTGAAAATTAAGACCCCCACTGGTCTGAATTACTTTCAACGTCAACTGAAGCTTAAAAACCATTTGGTCATCGCTAGTGTTTCTTTGAACTGTTTTTAGTTGCTGGTGATCTACAGAAAACGAGGCTTTACTCCTCCGTGAGTTCAATTCACGGTTTTCGTAAATGATCTTTTACACTGCACTTAGGGATAGTGTGTTTGCTGATTTGGAGAAATCTATTAATTAATAATTCAGGAATTACAGAATGTTGGTTTTCCCTTCTTTACTTTGTGGGTTCGTCTGCAATTTCATGTCACTTCCATTCACCTGAACAGTTTTCCTTTTCTTTAGCAGTGCATCCATACATTAAATTGGTTAATTAAGAAATTTAAGTCCAAATGAGATCGACATCGAGTGACTTGAAAACACGGACCAGCGGAAAGTCGAAGGGTTAACAGTTTAAGATTAAAGGACGTCTGTCTGTTACTTTGCCTTATTTTCCTTACTTATATGCGTTGTCCGTGACTGTGCTCACATTGTGGGTGGCTCCTCTTAAAATGTTCTGCAATTGGTATAGGATTCAATCGAGCCGAAACCAATTGTGGAATTGCAACTACTGATGAACAGTTACAGCACGAAGATATATCTTTTAGCAACTACTACAATTTACAGTCTGTCCACCTTGAATTGAAATGTATTTCCGTCCGCTGTAAAATCGTGAGAGTTCTTTGTAAATCAGAGAAAAACAAAAAATAATAATCCAGTTTATTTACCCTGAGACTATAAAATACTGTCTTTTTCTGTTACGGATACATTTAGATTTTTCAAATTATCGCACGTCATCTTGAAGGCCAAAAATGTACTATGGATGACTATTCCTGTAAAAATCGATTGATATCTTTTCCCTACATTTCAAGGAATGTTTGCTTCTGTGTAATTTTGGCCGGAAAACAGGAAATCTCCCATGGTAGGGTCCCTGTAAGATCATGTCTGCCAGTAAACGTCAGACAGTGGAAAAGAAGTTAGAAGTTTTTGATAATGTGCTCTCGCTGTAGAACACAAGCATAAACGCAATAGAGGAATTTCTTCAAAAGGCAAACAGCTTTCATCCAGCAATGAAGCTCACGACTGAAAACTCAGTGACAGAAAAGTTACATGAAAACTAAATGATAGAAACAGAAATGACGTGCGAACACACCACAAACCTACAGAAACCTTTAATACACTGACGAATTTCTATTCGTGTCAAGGGCCGGGCGTCACGCCGAATTGCTTTATCAAAGGGAAGGCTTCTCAGCTGGCAATAACCCAGCTAGCATTGTGGAAAACACCTTCACTGATGGAAAACATCACTAGAATCTATGCATGAGAGAAAACACTGCCCTTTGTGTAGCAAGTGGCATTACCTAACCTATGATGATGGGAAAATGGCAGTTTACAGAAGACAAATGTTAACGGAGCCTTGCCCTATATTTTATTAGAAACGAAAGTCCCTTAAAGCTACGAAGGCGAAAAACCAATCCATTTAAGTATAGAAGGAGTAACGTAGACTCGTGAACACTTTTCAAACTTGTGGTACCTGCCACGAATGCCGCGAGTGAGCGCTTGGCCTCGGCCCTTAGAAGACTCACGATACATCTACGAACAACCATGTCTCTAGTGATATTAAATCGGTACATGATCCGCTTCGTGCTCATAAGCAAATGACAGAGAACTGACTGAACATGGCCGATAATGCAAATCAGTTTGTTTCACTATCAAATGACAGGCAAAATCGCTTTGGAAAAATCCGTTGATAAATCAGTTTATTACACCCATTTTGAAATCACTCGTTATTCATGAAATCTGATTGGCTCTCAGCAGTGCAATTTACTCCCACCATTTAAGTGCCCACATCCTCTTTTTAAACCCATCAAAACCCAAAACTAGTTTTCCTGAAGTCACATTAAATAAATATTAATATTGACAAAAAACTGTGTGATTTCAAAATGGGTGTAGTAAAGTGGTAATTGAACTTCGTGTCGTGCAATTTTGGTCTAAAATCATACTTGTGATTTCAGACCAAATTGCACTCCATTCAGTTCAGTTACCATTATTAAACACTGAACAATGCAAAAGGAGTTTTTGTCACATAAGATTCTTTTGGTATCAATATTTTGCTTTTCATGTTAATTAAAATGAACTCAGAGATGATGATGATGATGATGATGATGATGATAAGGAATTTGAATAGCGCTAAAACTATAAACAATGTTCAGAAGCGCTTTACATTAAGGTATATGCTAATTTTAAAATAAAATAATCAAAAGCGTTAAACGGGAAACCCTACACCATTTGCAAGACCTCACAAGATTGGTTGAAAAAAACAATAGACACTGTGACAATCAAAACAATGGTTGTTTACCATTTACATGGGAAAACCGGTTGGCCGACGGTTTGTACAAATGGTAAGCAAAAATCCCCAATGAAAAATTCCGTTCAGGATTGGCGAGTACCATTTGCACTACCCCTACTAAATAACACGTGACACGTATCAAAATTGGAGCAGGGCTTGGAACTAGTGAAAATCGCAGATGGTACACACATTTTCCGTTCGGAAATTCCGGTTGGAAATTTTGGACTACCTTTCAAGAAATCCCGTTCTTCCGTGGAAATTTCCGTTCGGGAAGAAAAAAATAGTCTTCCCATTTACATTCCATCCGAAATTTCCGAAGTTTTGGGGTAAATGGTAAACAAACAATGGCACCTAGCCTTAAAACAATGGAGCATCACTCTACGAAGATCGAATGAGGGCAACTATTCCAGCAGGATAAAAGCTTTCCTAAATAGAAATGTTTTAAGTTGCTTTTTAAAGATGGCGAGGCTGCTACTTGTTCTTATAATTAATGCCTAGCGAGTTCCATAACACGGGTGCAGCGTAAGCAAAGGCCCGATCCCTGAGTGAAGAGTAGTTGACTTTTGGAACGAATAAAATAGATTGCATGTGCAGAGCAGCGAAGAGCATAATAAGTAGCTGCTGTCAGGGACAAAAAATCTTTGATGTATGTTAGACTTTGATTGTGTAATGAATTGTAGACAAGGTTGAGCAATTTGAACTGAACTCTGACTGGGAGCCAATGTAGGTCGATAAATGCGGGTGTGATATGATCAAATTTCGAAATCTGAAAAATCACTCTGATCGCAGCATTCTGAACTTTCTGTACACGATGAAGTTGACATTCAGGTAGACCAAATAGAGGTGCGTTACAGTAGTCAAGGTGCGAAGATGCAAAGGCGGGGACCAATGTCTTAGTCAGTTTAACGGTAAGAAATTTTCTGATCTGTCTCATGTTGTATAATCCGGCGCGAAAAGCCTTATTACAAATCTTGCCTACATGAATATTGATTCGGATGTGAGTATCGAACCAGGACCCAAGGTTTCGGACGCTTTCTGAAGGTTCAATGATGGTGTCACCAATGATAAAAGATTGAATAGATGTCTTTTCAAGTTGCTGACGGGTGCCAATAATTAAAAACCCAGTTTCCCGTCATTGATCATTAAACGATTAGAAATAAACCAAGAGCGAACATCACCAATGCAATTCTGATCTGATCTGTCTTATGTTGTATAATCTGGCGCAAAAAGCCTTATTACAAATCTTGGCTACATGAATATTCATTCTCATTTGAGTATCGAACCAGGACCCAAGGTTTAGGACGCTTTCTAAAGGTTCAATGATGGTGTCAACAATGATAATAGATTGAATAGATGTCTTTTCAAGTTGCTGACGGGTGCCAATAATTAAAAACTCAGTTTTCGCGTCATTGATCATTAAACGATTAGAAATAAGCCAAGAGCGAACATCACCAATGCACTTCTCAATTAATCACAGAGACGGCGTTAATTTCGGAATGGATAGAGTAAGGTCGAAAGGGTGTCATCAGCACTGATAACCATGGGCGAAATGAAGGTGCTGAGAAATAAAGTTGAAGAGGCGGGACACGTAAAAAGTAAATAAAGTAGGCCTCATATAACTGCCCTGGGGGACTCCACAGTTCAGAATAAAGTTGTCAAAGCCTGTGTTGCAACCTGTTTTCCCGGTCTCACGGCATTTCAGAGGGTTTCTTTTCAATTTTTTTCGGTGGAGCATGCCCCAGTACCACCCCATCCCAGAAGCTAAGCTCCCGGCTTCATCGCTGGTCATACGTCTATCGGCGAAAATTCATAACGTTCGCCTCTATAAGCGGAAGATTTGCCCCACTAGCAATAAATTCCCTTACGCTGCCTTTTGGCCAATGGACAACAACATATCATTTGCCTGCCACTGAACATGGTTTCCTGTTTCTTGTTTCTTCCAGCCAACCGTTGACGGATTGCAAAGTAACTTTAAAAGCCATTTAACCTGAAAATCGCTATTGAGAGTTCCGCAAACACGTAGTGTTTTGTTGTATTCCGGCCAAGAGCATTCTTCAAAGCTCGAGTTGTACCTCTTTCAATTGTTGTATTCTGGCTAAGAGCATTCTTCAAGGCTCGAGTTGTACCTCTCTCAATTCTGCCAAACATACTGGCTTTCCACAGGAAAACACGTTCGTCGATTTCCTATTTTCACTCCTTTCTCAGCACATTCTTAACAGCCTGTCGTATCTCCCTCATTCGCCAGCAGTACACAAGTGGATTTAAGAAGGAGTTAATGAAAACCGCTGTTGTAACATAGTCATAAGCAATCTGCACAGCTCTCGTGTATCCAATAAATTGTTCCACAAGAATTATCACAAAAATAGGAATATAGAACATTAAGAAGAGACCATAAATATAAAGTACGGTCACAGCAGATTTTTTACACTTAAGCACGTTCACCGAGTTTGTCCGAAGACTCTGGATGGCCATGTTTTGGTCGTTTATATGGCGTTGATGTTTGCGAACGATGTGAAATATTTTGGAGGTACAGAAGGCTGTAACGAAAAATGTCAAAAGCAATGTGACCAGAGGGATTATTGTCCAGTTGACAATCAAAAACCTCAACAAGACAATAGTTATAACGGTGATCCACAGAATGAAAACGGTTATAAATACGCGGCGAATAGTAACGATTGTGCGGTATCTTAAATGAAGCGTTAGGGCAAGAAGACGATCGACAGATACAAGGGCTAAAATTAACGAAGAAGTGCCCGACATTATCCAGCCAGACATGGACTGGAGCAACCTGAAGGTGCAGTAAAAACGAAGATTACTCACAAGTTGGGCTATTTTATACGCCACCAAAAGAGGCTGACAAATTGCGCCCACGAGAAGATCCGAAGTTGCGAGGCAGCACAAGAGTATGGAAGACGGCGAATGAAGGTTTTGAGATTTGCGGATTGCGTGCAGAATAAGAAAATTGCCAGCGAAAGTTAACAAAGAAAATAACGAGTTGAGAACACACGTTAGAGCATTTGTGATGAAAACCTCCTCCGTTTTGCCAAAGTTGTTAGCATCGAGAGAGAAGCAGGTTGAACTGCGCGTTGTGTTCATATTCTTGCTGGACGTTTGAATTGTAACAAATTTTGATGACTGCAACAAACGTCAGACTGAGTCCTGAGCGTGTAGGTAACTTTTCAACGGACTATTTCCTGCTTGAATATACCCCGGAATGACTAATGTATGGTATGTTTCGGCTTCTCGGTCAATGCTTCCGGTTTGAGAGCGCTGTGTTGAGAGGTTAATCAGTCTTTTTTACCAAACACCTGGTCAAAATATTGAGCCATATTTTCGTTCGCTATATTGTCTGACTAATGGGGTTTTAAATAACTACAATTAAACCCCTACCGAGGGGAAATGGAAAGTGGCCGCTTAACAGAGGTAAAAACAATAGAACCGTCATTGGGACTTAGGGTGCTTTCTGCTTGTCAAAACTGGCCAGCCAGACCGCGCATTTTGAAAATGAAATAGGCTTCTTCGGAGAGTTTTTGCTAAAAAAAACATTCCTGCTATGCATACTATGTAGAAACAAACTGATCTGTTTGGACAGTTCTTATTAATAGTTGAATTCTCTTTACAAATGGACTGGCCTTGCCGGCCCGTTCTGACTAATGGTAAGCGCCTTCAGACTGCTGGCCGCCTAATAGTGTCAACTGAACTAATATTTTAACCATAACTGGCTACAAACCAAATACTTTAATGGGCTTTTCTTTGTGATGAAGAAGAGGCAATTTAAATTCATTTTCATTATCCTGTATTATTCTGAACAGCATAAGAACCTTAAGGCAATAATGGACAGCAAGGGTGGCACATGCAGTCGGTTAGTGCGCGGCCTTGGTGCATAAGGTCCTGAGTTCGATCCCCGGACCTCACATCCTTGTTTCGACTTCTTTCCTTTCCGTGTAGCCAAAAGTAGCTTTAAATACCCTTAAAACGGAGCACTGATGGAAAGAGGGGGGTAAAATGAGCGCACCGTCGGCTTCCTGGGAGAATACTCTCTAGAGAGTAAAGGAACTTCCGATGTTAAATAACGTGTATCTTTACCATAATAATAATAATAATAATAATAGAGATTTGTTGATAACAAAGTCTAACATAATAATAATACAGCAAACTTTATTTACAATTATTCTTCGAAAACAAATACAGAAAGGTTTCAGATAAAATTCAATAAAGCTTTCAAATTCTGCACTTCATGTTAAAGTGTTCATGCATGATACTTTTTAAAAACGTTGTTAATATATGCAAAATTACAAGTCATATAAAATCATGATTAAGATGGAATGTGTCCCTTTGTTTCTTGGAGTTCGATTATTTAGATTTATTCTCGAGACACAAAACTAGAAAAGCGAAAGGCAAATGGCAAAACCAAAACCCTATACAAGGCTGCTAAAAAAAGAAAACAAACACTTAACAACGTCAGGGCTCCCTCGGCAGCTGCGATTTCAATATCACATTTGTTGTAGTCAAACGCAGTGCGGCGCTTCACCCGCGATCCTCGAAGGCAAACCAGGGCCGACCGAAGGAGTGCAAAGCATGTCCTTGCTCGAATCCAGGAGATTGCTTGCGAGTATTGTTCTCCTTTCTTGGCGGCTATCAGCTCAGCCAGTCGACTATGGAACCTTGTACATTCCTTCCCCATCCCACCAGTAGTTGTAAAAACAAGCGGCGTGAACGAGCCATGCTCAACATCCAACACTCTCCTCGAATACAACCGCTTCTTGTCGTTTTCATGAATGTGATAGATCTGCTGCGGCTCCTAGTCCCTGTCAGACTCGGCATTAGGGTGGCAAACCCTCACATCAAAGCATTGCCAGAAATTTAGGACAAGATGGCGGCGGCGCCTGCGCACCAAGGCCAGAATGGCGGCAAACTCATGTAAAGAAATGTATGGAGATATGAAATTATTTTCATATATACAGATAATTAGGTTGCGGTTCGTCATATCACGATTCGATACATGTTCAGTAGTGTATAAGCTTCGCATTTGACCTATCAACGGCTACTTAGATGGATGATTACTTACTTCCCGACGCCTCGACCAATCCATCACACATTGATGCTCCATTCTCCATACATTGCTTTAAAATCGTAGCGAAGTCATGCCACAAACTCGTCCACTGGCAAGCAAACCCTTTCACAATGTGAATCATCACGACTCGAAATAACTTCTGCGATGTTTAAACGATCTAATTCTGCCGAAAAATGCATGAATTGCCCACGGCAAAATACTTCCAAGGACGTCCTTATCTTTCTCATTTTTCGTCTGTAGCACAGCAAGCGGACGCCATATTTATGTATGAAAGAAAGCTACAAACTCGAAGCTTTCCCTGCTCGAGCCGCCATTTTCTTTGTTGATCAACACTGGTGTTTCATGGGATATAAACTGGGTTACAGTCCCCTACCAACCCTAGATTTGGTTTGAATGGAAGTAAATACGCGCGAAAATCGAACACAGCTTAATTTATAAAGGCTATCACACTAATATTTAAACCAAAAAAATGTCGGACATTGTCGAGAATTACTTTGCACCAAATAAAATATCTACAGAGCTTAGATTGTGCAATATATCGTATGAAACAGCGTCTTTCCCACTCGTTTCAGCGTTTGCTGCCATATTGGATGTCTTTATCTGTCTTTATTCCTTTGCGTTATACAGTATACCGCTGGTAGTTGTTAGCGGGCTCGAAATGTCCGCGATTTCTGGCAATGGATGCCGAGTTCTTGGGATCCCAGAAGCCATGCGCCCGAATGTCCAATCTTGTGTCTTGTGCTCTATTGGACCTGTTCGTCAGTGATGTCTTGGAGAACTGGCTCGACCTCTACGTCACCACACACCATACTCAATAGATCGGCCTCGAGGTCTCTCAGCTCGTTATGACGTTGGATTACGAAACCCCCTCGTTTGCAAATCATTGCGTGATCTACTGTGAAGTTTTCTGCACACGCACATACTGATGGAATGTCATCGAACGGCCAATCATAACGTAACTTAACAGCATCGCGAAACTCTCTCTTACTGAGGTTTAAAACTGCTCTTGAAGGGGAAGAACTGTGAGCCATACAGAGGAGCCTTTTTCTTGCGCTAGTTTTAGGGCTCGCTTGGTCTTCCGTGGAACAATTTTACTTAGGGTCTCTGCAATCTCTGAAAGTTCTTGAACTTTTCCATGTTTGACAGCCTGACGCCCAGACTTGATGAGGGACTCGGCGGGAAGTTGATGAGTTTGAGACACGATATGTTCGACGAGAAGAGATAGACGAGGCGTATTCGCGTGCCGCCTCGTGGCATGGGTTGCTCAAGCCAAGGCCGCCTAGGCGCACTGGTAGTGCTAGAACATCTCTATCCAATTTGCTGCACTTGCGCTCTACGATTGCGGGTATAAGAACCTGGGAAATAGCCTCTTCAAGTGGCTCTAAGAGATCTTGGATATCAGGGTGTTTTAAACCAAACGTATAGGCGGCATAGCTGGCCTGCGGTTGACCCCGTGCAAATTCAGCAAGTTGAGCAACTTCATTAACCCAGCTAGTTACTTTCTCTCTAATAATAATAATAATAATAATAATAATAATAATAATAATAATAATAATAATAATAATAATTTTTAATTTATTGACTAAAAAGTTAACAATTAAAACCTATTTACTTACAATTAATTTCCCTGAAGAAAAAAAACTATTCGGTCAAAGCGCTATTTAAAAATCATTTAATTTCGTAGGCTCCTGTTCATTTCGATTGAAAAACATTCATTTCAATTAAAACATTCCATTTCAATCAAAAAAAGACAATTCATTTCGTTAAAAAAATAGCAACTAGAATTTAAAAAAGTTCCTTTAAAATGTTCCTGAAAAAATTAATTCGGGTAGGCTCTACGTTTTCGATCTGTAAATCTGAAATCAACAAAGCCTAGTTGTCTGGATCTTGAGCCCGTCAAGCATAGTAACCATAACCAT
This sequence comes from Galaxea fascicularis, assembly GCA_948470475.1. Taxonomy (NCBI): domain Eukaryota; kingdom Metazoa; phylum Cnidaria; class Anthozoa; order Scleractinia; family Euphylliidae; genus Galaxea; species Galaxea fascicularis. The sequence goes on along the minus strand of OX419335.1, from coordinate 7,715,483 downwards.
AATGATAGCGATAACGATATTGAAAACGATAACGATAATGATAGCGATAATGACAACGATAACGATAATGACAATGATAACGATAATGACAATGACAACGATAACGATAATGATAGCGATGATAACAACAATAACGATAACGAAAACGATAATGCTAACGATAACGGCGACGACGTTGGAAAAGAACGTCTCGATATTATTTTTTCTGTTCGACAAAATACACGTGCGAACTCTTGTGGGAGGTTACTAAGGGATATCAAAAGAAAGCAATACACGTCCCTTGGAGGTTTGCTGCGCAGAGCAGCGAAACAACAGACTAACCCGGGGTATGCTCTAGATTTGTGTTAAAGCTGTGTAGCTTGTTTTCCTGTATGGTAAAAAAGTTCTTCGACGGAGAAAATTGAGTACTTCATCAAATAGATGCGATTTGTTTTCATTAGCCTTTGGAAGTCCATTTCAAAGCTCTTAAACACTGAGTAATGCAGTATTTAACTTTTTCAGACGACTGCAAAGAACAGGTGAGATAACAGAGGGGGTCAATCAAATTTGCCGAAGCTAGACCATCCTCAAGGGTAGTCATGAACAAATTGCACTCTAGTACAATGGGCGAAGGGGGTGTGGCTACAATGGGTCAAAAGTTATTCTTCTCTACCCTTGGTAATGCCGAGTAGTAACGATCTCAGAAAACAAGATTAAGGACCTCTTCACACGAGCCGAATCTCTCGCTGACTCTTGATTAGAGTTACTTCACACGTAAATCCCTTCAGGCTGGAGTCGTCTACGCCTGCAGTGTCAAGCCGCCGAACAACTTGGCAAAGAATTCCTCACAGCTCGTCTTATTTTGGCTAGCAGTACAGCAGTGGATTCAAGAGCGAGTTGAAGAAAGCAGCAGTTGAAGTGAAACTGTTAGCAACCCTCACTGCCCTTGTGACTCCGATAAATGTTTGAACAATTCTCGTTACGCAGAAACTGAGGAACTGATAGAAAACGAAGAAGCCATACAGATAAAGTAACTGCTGATGTTCTGCACTGCAATTTTCACAGTGCTGGACACAAGACTGACAGCGGCCACGTTTTGGTCGTTTATTTGACGCTGGTGTCTGCGAGCGATCCGAAATAGACGTAATAGCTAAGAGAAGAAAATACCGGGCGGTAATGCTTATCACAGGGTAAACAGTACAACTGTTATGGACATGCGTGAGGAGCCTTTCCGACATGGAAAACTTTCCGGACGGCCCCCGAGCTTGGCGAGCCCGGCCGGCCCGCAGCAGCGTGAGGAGCCTTTCCGACATAGAAAACTTTCCGACAGGAGGTCCGTTAACTTTAGCAGCATTGTCGTAAACTGCCATCCATTCAATAAAAAACAGTCCTTGAGCACTTCAATTATTTCCCAATATGAAGTTTTTTTAAAATAGCACCACTACCGATATTTTTGCCTTGTGAATATATTCATAGCCATGCATCTCCCGTAACCTCAAGTGTAAGGACTACCCATTTGCCTTGAAAATCAACCCGAAAACGGGCATTTTTGTATGGAAACGGGTTTTAAGTGAAGGATGATCCTCGCAGTTGTGAGCGCAATGTATGCAATTGCGTAAAGAAGCCTGAAAAAAAAATTGAGATTTTGAGAGACATTTCCTTGAAACTGGTATACACTTCCGAAAAGTGACCTACGGCAAATACTAGTAAAACTTTTGTCTACTGAAAGCCGTTTTAACTGCGAAAATGGTTGGCGATAACCACTAATCCTTTTCATTTTCAAAATAGGCATTTCAATTTCGTTCGAAAATAGCGCACCTTGCCTCAGTTAGCCTTTTTTTTTTTATCAACGTCTGCAAAACAGTGGAAGTCAAAACTAACAATACCGTATTAAAGAGACCCACACAGACGTAAAACTAAAGCATGCCGAGAAATCTGAATCCCGGTGCATCAGCTCTGTCGATTTTTTCAAACTCGAACTTGAAGATAAATTGAAAAACAAATTATATACTTCTGCACAGAAAAAAATTAACTCATTAGCCGGCTTAAGCTCCAGTTGGTACTTAGAAGAGTCAAATTTGCAAGACAAAAGCTTCAACAATGCCTCAAGGGCCAATTGTATTTTTGCTCGGCTTTCAGTGGAAAAAAGCGCCTATTTTCGTTGGCCCTTGTTCATGCTGAATGAACAATATTTACATTGAGACTTAATAGTGATTTGTACTCGACTGCAAGTAAATGTCCCAATTAGAACTATGGGCATTCTCCGCGACGCACCTGAGAAACAGTGTGAATAACATAAACTTTGGCGACAATGAAGGGACGTTAAATTCATGGTAATTTTCAAAACTTGCTGTGCTCGTCAGTTTGCGTGGTCTTAATTGTCTTAGCTGAATTTGCAAAGAGGTGATTAACTGAGTCATAGAATAAAAGATAAAACAAGCAAGACCACAATTCCGTTTTTAGTCAAACGCGAGCAGATCACGAAAAAGAACCATAAACTGTTCCTTCATTTTATTTTGTTGCATCTTAATGTTTCTGTAGCAAATGGAACACATTCGCAATTCACATGAAACGGGCCGACGAAAGGCGAATAAACAATTTGCAAAAAGTTACGGCTTCTTTCTTTTATCTCGGTGGCCTTAGGCCAGCGCTCCAAGCTCATTTTTTCAATAAGTCGCCTTTTGGCGACCTTCATTTTTAAAATGGTCGCCAATGGAAAATTTCGGTCGCCAAAAATTGTCGTTTCATTAACGCAAGACACTTCATGCTACTTACTAGAGCCGATAAAACTGAATTCTCTCGCAGGCTACGTGTAGCCAGATCAGCGTGAAAAGTGCCTGACTTAACTTTTCTCAGGGGAAATTTAATATTTCTTCATGAAACACATTTACTCCAACAAAAGTATTTTTATTGATGAATATAATAAAAACAGCTTTAATTAAAAAAAAAAAAAACCCGCAATAAACGCATCTTACAAGAGCATACGACTTGCCATCTTTTGTGTCAACCCCCGCCGGAAGTAGTTTGGGCTCTCCCCAGTTTCTCCCACCTGAGTTTTCAAAATGGCCGCTCAATGAATTCGAAGCTGCGATACGCAGATCCTTGTGCCAGAACTGTACACATGTCTTGCCATGCAAGAGGAACAGATTCATCATTGAATTTACACAGAAGAAAAGCTTGGTAATATTTCTTTAATTTAACGATTATTCAGTTAAAAAGCGATAAAACGTGAAGTCAACTTTATTCTTTTGAGCTTATATCCTTTGGTCGCCAAATGGCGACTTTCGCCGATAATTCAGTCGCCAATTTTTTTTTTCACTCGCCATGGCGACCAAAATGGTCGCAGCTTGGAGCGTTGCCTTAGGCCCGATTCAGACGCTATACTTTTCATGAGCCGAACCAAATTCATAAAATTAAGTACATGAAAAGTTCGGCGTCTGAATCAATTAGGAACGGCTATTTTAATTTGGAACGGCTCAGGCGTTCTTTTCGCCTGGCTTGGCCGGGATTTTCGACTTTGGAACGCCCTTGATTCAGACGCCGAACTTAATGCTTAAATTATTATCTGGCATATATTTTCAAAACCACTCACAATATTTATTAGTTTTCCTGCAACTGTATTAGGAACGGCTATGGAACGGCTAAGTAAGTTTGACGTCTGAATCAACAGACGTACTTTTCTTAATTTGGGTGGGTCCAAATTCGAATTAAGTCAGTTCAGCTCATGAAAAGTAAAGCGTCTAAACCGGGCCTTAATTAGTCGATCTTTGCGGTATATTTTTTTTAGTTTTAGACACCGATTCCAATGTTACCTTTCTACCAGCTATGGTTATAAGCGACCTTGCCGTTCATTCAGTCATGCCTTGCGGAAAAGCCGTGCCACCGGCACGACCTCACTGGAGAAGTGATGTCTGTTTTGGTTTCACAGAAACTGCTCTGTTTATCAACTCGTTCATGAATCAACTCGTGCATTGCTTGCGAATAGGGACCTTACACAACAACGACGACGACGGCAACGGAAACGTCATTTGAAAATGAAACTTCAATTCCCGTTTTTGTAACTCTGTTTTTGTTCGGGATTGTTCCAACTTGTTTACCTTAAAAAATGCTGGCGAACTGTCCAGGGTCTGAATTACTGTGTTAAAGTAAAGAAAAAGAAAGAAAAATTTGCTGTCATGCGGTCACGTTCGTGAAAACCGAAAATTTAGTTATTTAACGTCGTAGTTTTGCAGATGACGGCAAAGAAATGTACCAAAATGTAAAACGCACGTGCAGAGCGATTGTTTTTGCTCATCAAGCCCATTGTTGTGTGGCGTTCTCGTTGCCGTCGCCGTCGTATTTGCGTAAGGTCTCTAATAAGAGAGTTACGAAGACCACATGCCTCCACTTGAACGGAAGGGAAAGAAGACGAGGCAGAAGAAAAAGGGGTGAGTGAAAACTTTGAAATGATAATAATGATAATAACGACAGAAAAAGCAATTCGGCAGTGAGTCAAGCCGGCCAACGCAGAATGTCTATTCTAAGTGCCAAGAAATATATTTGCCAGAGAGGATAAAATAAGCTCAAGATTGGTCATTAGTATTCGAACAGGTGAGGACTAAGTGGTGAGTGATTACCAATTTTTTGTCGACTGAAAATGAATGCAAGGCGAATTATCATTAAAAAAGAGACTCAGGGGTCAGAAATTTATTGATCTCCACGTGTTATGTACGTAGTACGTAGTTATGTAACTTTCTTTTCACATCAAAACAAAATCCCGCTGTTGTGTTATGTGCAGAGTGACAGTAAGAGACTGAGTTTGAATTCAAGCAAGTTATGAGCTCAGTGACTTTTTCATGCTTTCAATTTTCAATTTTGAAGTTTGAACTAGAAGCAAACTGAATTCACTGAGTAAAGAGGACTAACTTGCACGAGGGATAGTTGAAAAAGGCTTTAGAAACCGAGCTTCATTTCAACGGGGAAAACGTACTGTTGACGCGGTTTAATGTTTTGACCCATTGGCGACATCATCATCAGATCTTCGCGACAAACGGCTGCACTTGTCATGAACAAATCAATCCGGCACTCAACCTGTTTGTTTCGAGACATCAGCTTGGACGAAATTGGTGGCGTCTTCATCGGAAACATCTTACAGTGCATTATTAACTGGATGTTTTCGCCAGTAACATGCTTGGGGAATTTTGTCATTCTGCATGCGATTCGCAAAACCCAAGATCTTCATTCACCATCCTTCCTCCTGCTGTGTTGCCTCGCATTTTCGGATTTCCTTGTGGGCGCGATTTGTCAACCATCTTTGGCTGCGCTTAAGCTAGTTGAGCTTCAAGCAAACTTGAGTTCTTATTGTACAGTGTGGACTTTCTATTTGTTTTCTAGTTACACAACGGCGGGAATGTCTTGCCTTTGTTTAGCAGCTGTTTCAGTTGATCGTCTTCTTAGACTCCGTCTCCATTTAAGATACGACGCGATTGTCACCGTCCCTCGTGTGTTTCAAACCACTGTTGTCTTGTGGATCTTTTCTATAACAGTTGTCATCTTACTCTTATGGATTAGCTATACAGTCTGGAGCTTTCTTATCCTATCTATTTTTGTTGTAGTATTAAGTGTTATTACCTTCTGTACCTCCAAAATATTTCAGATCGTTCGCAGACATCAACGCCAGATAAACGACCAAAACATGGCCGCATTGAGCCTCCAGACCAACACGGTGAACGTGCTGAAGTGTAAGAAGTCTGCTGTGACAGTACTTCATGTTTGCGGTTTGTTCTTAATTTTTTATTTTCCTTATATCGTAATTATGATTGTAGACGTATTTATCGGTAAAACAAGAACGGTGATGGTTGCCTATGGATTTGCTGAAACTGCTCTGTACATCAACTCGTTCTTGAATCCACTCGTGTATTGCTTGCGAATGAGGGAGGTACGGCGTGCGGTGAAAAATTCTCTGCCTGCACGTTGTTGGGCCACTTGAAAGGAAGGAAAAGAAGACGAAGCAATAGAAAAAGGGGTGAATCAAACGTCGATCAGCTAAAAAGGACCTTGGGAGGAACGGCAAATACATGACTCAAGTTAGCCAACGCAGAATGTGGTGTTCAACAAAAGCTTTATTTTTGTCATCTGGAGTGGGATATATGATTGTTTTTTGTTGCATTTGTTGGATACGATAAGAAAGTAAAAACAAATCTGAGTGAATGGAACGTAGTATGTTAACGTAAAGTCATCATGGAACATTTCCTTTAAAGAACAGCTCCTCATTTTTTATCGTCTAAACTGCACAGTAAATATCGATAACTTTGGGGGCCCATTTCAGAGTAACCTAACAAACAGCAACGTTCAGTAAGCCAGAACTAAATCTTTAAGAATACCGTTTGTTTTCTAAAACCGAATCACCTTGTATTAGTCTGTAAGGCTGTTTTAAGGTGTGGTTGGTCGTGTTTTGCTTTTATATACATTTATATTTCTAAAAGACTGAAAACAGGCAGAAACTGAGGCAACGCCTTTTAGACAGCGAATTGCATTCATTGAGCGCTAGGCGTGAAACAGATCCTGATCAGTGAATTGCAATTTAGTGCCAAATAAAATTTTTGCCATTTCACATTCGAACAAAATTGTAAAACGCAGCGGAAGCAAAAAATGGTTTAAGATTGCTCATAAACATTCGAACAGGTGAGGACTGAATGCTGAATGTGTGATAAATAATTTAAACCCCCCCTGAATGCAAAGTAGATTATCAAGAAATTTAATTGATCTGCACTTGGCCCAACTTTTCGACATCGCTTTTCAAACTTAAATATCGTACAACCGTTATCTACAGTCACCTAGGAGGCTCAATCTGAATTGAAAATGTTCTGATGATTTCCTTAACAGAGAAAACAAGAAAAAAAGTGTAAAAGTTTAATATTTCCTCGTAAACCTTAAAGAAAAACGTGGAAATGAACAAAACGAACCTCAAAAAGTTGATTTGTAATTTATTTGGAAACTCTCGTAAAGATTGTTTTTATAATTTGGCCTACAAATTTTGTGACTGGATTTCGAGATAAGGTTTTCATTCAAAATAAGCGGTCATGCGTTATCGTTGTTGCTATGGGTTATGGCTCTGTGTTGCTTGGAGACCAGTGAGAAAATATAGGCTTTGGTCATACGTCGAACAGATGTTGTAGTATCAAGGAAATCGAAGCTTGTCTTCTGTAGGAAATTCGATTTTAAAGGTGCACCTCAAAGCCAAAAATACTGGTACGAGTCTCCGGAAAGCTTTATAAAGAAACACCTGCCACAGAATTAATCATGACGACGGTTCTTCGCGACCGAACCATGACCATACATTATTAAAAGGTCTGTAAAAGGCAGCCCATCTATATATTTACATATTATATTTACATATAAACACCGGTTAGCGGTGGAAATGTTAAAAGTAACCTGTAGATGTACGCATAAATTTTTAAATCTAAATCTAAATCTAAATTGGAAACGTTTTTATCTCCCATTCGGGCTATATATGATACAGGAGTATGATCAGCGGTCTTAGTCATAAAAGTGGCTAGTGTTAATAATCCTTGAAATGTGTGTGGCAAGTGTTAATAATGCTTGAAATGTTTGAAATTAGATAGGCTATTTTTAAGTGACTGGATAAAAGTTGCACAGCGCAAAGTAAGTGGTAATGAGTTCCATTCAGGGATTGTGAGTGGAAAGACCGGTAACAGTTGGTATTGGATTGTTGATTGGTTCGTATAAGATTGTAGCAAAACTCTTGAGATTGTCAAATTTACCAGAGGAAAATTGTTAATTAAGATGAGAAGAGTGAAAACTGAATTTGGGAGGCAAAGCTTTTATTGTTTGCAACGGCCTTAATAGCGAATAACTTAAATATATTTGAGATGGCTTTAAGAAATGTAATTTAGAGCAGATCAGTTTCATGAAGGGATCTTGTGTAAATCTAAATAAAAATTTCGATGATTTTGAGATTTTACAATTCTTGTGTTTGTGGTTATTTCGAAAAGTACATTTTATTGCATGTAGATATAATTTTAACAATGATGTAATATGAAGTAGTATTGTGGTTGAATTTCTTATGTAGCTTGGTAGTATTTGTACACTAAGGTACACGACCTAAGTTGTCCGCTGGGAGTATGCAGCGGTGCTGATGTCTCAGGTATAACCTGGAACAGAAGCAGCCTTTTTGAGAAATAGTCGGTAATTTTTCTACTGATTGTTATTAAAACCACGATAAGCAAACAGTCTCTCTTCTTATGAGTTCGTCAGTTGTAGTTTACTTTGAATTTTTGGCATAGTGTGGACACTTGCACCAACAACCTTCATGGGTGCCAATAAAATCGGATCGAGGGTGATTCACCCCCAAAACTATGTTACCCACCAGCGCTTTTATAACATAGTAGTTTTTAAGTTTAATCAGCCCCTTTAATCTCGTACGAAGTTGAAAGAGAATTCGCACTCCCTCAAATCACTTCTGGCTCCAGAAGCTCGATGAAAATAAATATCCCTGGAAACCAAAATAGAATGCGGCGAGAAACGGGCCTCTTGTCGCAGGAGCCGACAAATTTATTTCCCTATCATCAAATTGTGACAGAATTTTTCCTAGTTCGCTGATTGGTACTTCAAAATGAAACAAACAATTCTGATTGGCTTTGGAAAAGCGTGGTTTCCATGCTGACAAACTGACGAGGATAAATAAACATTAAGGCGGCTGTTTTTGACGATCGTCGATTCTTTTGTGTGTTTTGAAATGCTGTTCAATTCTCTTTAGATTCCAAATTTTTAGATATCGCTGCAATAACAATTTGTTTCTGTTAATGGAATCGAATCGTCGAAGAAGTATTTACCCCATGGGGTACCACGGGGTTATGTGCTGGGACCCTGATTGTATTCCCTTTATACAAGTCCACTGGGTGATATAGCCAGGAAGCATAGCATACCGTTTCATCTCTTTGGAGATGACACACAGTTATACTTGTCGTTTACATCCAATTATCCTAATGATTTATCCAGCACAAAGATGGCAGTAGAATTATGTGTTAAGGACATTGGTGACTGGATGCTGCGCAACAAACTTAAGTTAAATCAGGATAAGATTGAACTTTTGGTTATCGACGACCACCCCTCGACTATATAAGAGTCGGCGACGAAGTAATCAAGTCTAGTAAAAAGGCCAGGAACTTAGGAGTTGGATTCGATCAATGTTTAGATTTCAAACTGAATACGTTAAAATAACCTGCAAGAGCGCATTTTTCCGCATTCACAGTATAGCTAAAATTAGGCGATACCTATCCCAAAGTACTACTGAGACTATTGTTGATGCTTACATAACATCGCGTTTGGACTATTGTAATGCTCTATTGTATGGTCTCCCTAAGTATCTGATTAATAAACTTCAGCTTTTACAGAACTCAGCAGCTCGCCTTGTTACCTTGACTAGAAGGCATACATTATACCAGTTCATTATAGATAGTGTTGTAAAGCGCATTAGATCATTGCGTCATGGTAATGCGCTATAGGAATTTATAAGGCTAACCTTAAGACTTATCTTTTTAAGCGTGCATTTGATTTGTAGTTTTTACTTGCAGTTTTCACTTTTTCAGTTTGTAACCTTCTGGTATTATACAGCGTGTTTAATTCTTAGGATCTTAATTTTTAGGGTTTTAGAGTATTGTAAAGCGCCATGGACAAGTAATGGAAGATGGCGCTATATAAATGTATACTTATTTCTTTATCAAAATCAGTGCAAGAGGAGTCAATGGCCTTTATAAAACGCACGGATGTGTTGGCATCGCAAACCGGTTTGGTGTGATATCTCAGACACGAAACAGCAGGGAAATGAGGTTCATTATTCGCGCGATTCTTGCGGTCAGCGCTCCGAAAAACGACCTCTGGCCGGTTTTGATTTGAAGGCTATTCTCATTGGCTATGAGGAAGAACGAAGTCGGAAATGATTCTTGTTTACAAACAAGGCGTCGACGACGGTTAAGAAGTGCGAGAAATACATTTTTCGGAGGGGTTGTAAGATTAACATCGTGTTTAAAAAACACCCCATAGATTTATTTGGATATAAGACGGTCAAGGAGAAGGAGTAATGGTATTTTTGAAAACGTTATATGGTGCAACAATTAGTGTTGATGATAGCTATCCATCGCTCTGATCACTCTCATGTCCAAATTGCTATGGCATTAAACACCTGTATTCCATCAAAGATAACGAGGATGGAAATCGATTGAAATTTGAAAAAACTTCCCAAAATAAATATGGTTAGCTCTCCCTGTTAAAATTTCATTAGAATTCATCTTGCTGATTCTGTAGGAGTATTTTCTAAGAGATAAAAGGTAAAAGGCAATAACTTTGGCAGAACTGAACCAACTCAACAGCCAAAATCCCGGTGACAGTGCTCCATAAAGCAGTAATTAAATCGATCATATGTTGCTCCTAAATCAAATGTGTTCCTTGCCTGGATACGGTTTTTTGGCTAGAAAGCCTTTCTCCCATCTCCTTTTTGTGCCAATTAATTCACTGTTGCATTCTTCCTTCGGGCGAAAAGAGAAATTGTCGATGAACCCGCGCACGAAAAACCATCTGCGTAACATCTTCACTTCTCTACCTTCAAACTTCAAAACTTCAAAACTTCAAACTTTATTAACTATTTGACAAAAGAAAAATACAAAATGGTCGCTTCCCGCAAATAGTATTTGCTAGTCGAGGCGGGAAGCGACAGGAGAGAATAGGTTTACATTACAGCCTGTCAAATTTGTACAAAGTATGAAGAAAATAATTGAAAAGTAGCCATTAAAGTATTAACATAACAAGTGGAAAAGTAAAAGAGGTAGAATACTTCGCTTGTAGAATACATGAGATAACATTACAGAGTAAGTGCAAAAAAGGGAATAAGATAGTAGTAATAAATAAATAAGTAACCGCCATCATTGCAACTTTAACACAACAAAATAACCGCAGAATTAACCGTCATTGTGGAAATGTTGATGTAAGTTTCTGAATTATGGAAGGCGATTCAATGTAAATATCCTCAGAAGCCAGAAAAGACAGAAGCATATTGTGGATTTCTGTTTTAAAACGCTTACGATGGAGCTCACGTGTGGTGTTATTCAGAGAATTCCATACCTCACGATGGGCGATGAACGCCATGAAAATTCCACACGTAAACAACATCTGCAGAGCAAAAATCTATGCCTTTATACTTCCCCCTGAAACTTGCAAAGGTTGGGCCAAGAATAATTGTGGAGACAAAAGCAATACTTACCAGGAGAAAAACAGGAGGAAACGTTCAATTCAAGTTTAATGAATAAATTAATCAGAATCGAGTAAGTAAAGGCACAGACGAAAATACAGAAAAAAATTTGTCAAGGTTTCAGACAGTAAGATTCAAAGAATGAACTAAAATGAAAACCATATCATGTCTTTGCCAATACTGGATTACACAATGCAACTGTGTTAAGAATACAGATCCACGTGTCTCTCATTTTCAAAGTCACAGTTTTTGAACTACATTGAAACTTCCAAGATAAATTTACTGTATGGTTATCATCTAAACCGTATTCTATAGGATTCCATACCACATATGCCCTGTAGTAGTTATCTGTGCTCATCGATAGTGCCCCTATCAAATTAAGAACCTAAGTAGCCTAAAATCCCACTAAATACCATTTCTATAAGAACCTATTTAGGCTAAGGTGAAAAAATATAGGTTCTTATACGCGGGTCTTTACTGTACATCATTGTTGCATTCCACGCCCTCCTGTCCCTTGAGGTATCTGCCGTACGTTCTTTTGGACCTTTTCTGAAGCCAAACTGATGCCAAGTGGCAGGGAATTAGGGCAACTAATTAATTAGAATTAATTCCGTGTCCCAAACGGAGTAATAAAGGTGGTCAGAGATCTTGACTTCCAGGCAAACTTGATCTGCCAGAATCCTTTATTTGCATCCAGTTTTGAAAAGACCCTGGAACCTGGTAATAGAGTATGTACCGCTTGCAGGGGGTGGTTAACTCTCTTGACGAACTCGTTCAGTTTGGACAGGTCTACATTTATTTTCACTTTCTTGTTGCCTTTAGGAGGTAGCTACCACCATAGGTGCACACCAATCAATGGTTTGATCTACCTTTGATCTGACACCGATCTCCAACATTGTATCTAGCTGCGTCAGCAACTTTCTTCAGCTTGAATTCCGGCTTCGTTCGGAGCTGGTTCTCCCATATTTCCGTCTTTTCTGTTTTTTGTTTCAGTTAAGAAGTCACTGGAAACTTTCCACTGCGACTATTTCAAGTTAGTTGGGTTTAAATAGCGAGATGGGGCCCACACGTGTTTCTCTCCAATTAGCGCCATCTTTAATAACCCAGAAATGCATAGCCAGCAGCTGATCCAAATACATACGCCATATAAGCTACCACCACAACTGTCACACCCAAACACCTCCATGCCGGTTCACCTCATTCAGGCATAAAAACATTTCCGTCCACCTGTGTGTCTCATTGTATCTTTTGCACTCTTCAGGGAACAGAAACAAACGCGCTCTTATAAGACGAATAGAAAACTACCATTCAAAGGCCCGTTTTCATTAGTTAAGCTGACGTCGGTTGAAAAGCCTCCTTGATACTGCGACATTTATTTGATTTGGTGTTAGAAAGATCATCACACAGATTCTTTATCATGAATGAAACGCGCAAAACCTGCTTCTTTCTGGATATCAACTGGGAAACGACCCAAGAAGTTTTCATCACAAATATTTTGTTATGTATTGTCAACTCAGCCTTTTCTGTGCTGACTTGTTTGGGAAATTTTATTATTATTCACACTATTCGCAAAGTGAAAGACTTCCATTCGCCGTCTTTCATCCTGTTGAGTTGCCTGGCAGTGTCGGATCTTCTCGTGGGTGCGATTTGTCAGCCTCTTTTCGTGGCGTTTAAAATAGCTGAGGTTGTGGATAACTTCAACACTTACTGCTTACTCAGAATGGCCAGCGACTTATCTTGCCACATCACGTCGGGAGTGTCTTTACTCACGTTAGCTGCTGTGTCGATTGATCGCCTTCTTGCTGTAACTCTTCATTTACGATACCACATGATTGTTACAGTCCATCGGGTATATCAAACTGCTTCCGCTCTTTGGATTATTGCCATAGCATGTACTATGTTAAGGTTTTCTTTAAACAATGCTGATTGGATTTTTGTACCATTCGTAGTTTTCCTTCTCACTCTAATTGCTATTACCTTGAGTACAATCAAAATATTTCAGATCGCTCAAAGACATCAACGTAAGATCAAGGACTTACACATGGCCGTCGTGAGTGTTACAGTTAAGTCAGACATGGTGAACGTGCTTAAGTGTAAAAAATCCGCTGTCACCGTTCTTTATGTTTATGGCTTGTTTCTTCTTCTATACTTTCCATTCTTTGTGAATCTTTTAATGATATCTCGCACTGGATTAACACAAAAAGAGAAGATTGTTTATGGCTACGCTTCAACGGCTATCTTTATCAACTCCTTCTTGAATCCACTTGTGTACTGCTGGCGAATAAGGGAGGTAAGACAAGCTGCTAAAAATGTTCTGAGAGGACTATGACAACGCTGTCAAACCAAAAGACGCGATTCACACGAGCAAAGGACATAATATCTGCACCTTATTTCTTGAATGTTGACACTATAACCTATACTTTTTGATCTTATTGGTCAAAGGTGGACTGCAATTATTTATTTTATAAAATAGCTTAACAGAAGTAATTTTAAAGAGATGAGTATTGGCATGCATGGTATGATTCGTATGTTTGTGCATTGTGATCACTTGGTTTGTATGTTACATAAAGCCACCAACTGAATCACCAAACCTCTCAGTAAAACTGCACATAAACATAACGGAATCTTCTACGAACATTTTGACATCAAAAATTACAAACAAAATTGGAAACAACATAAACTTAACTCGAAATGCATAACTATGACAAGCAAAAATCCTGCTACGTGGTCACAAAAATTAATTTAAGTGACTTCTCGGGCCATACTGACTGCCTTATCATGATTATTTTAAGCAATGGCTTTCGCTAGATTGCCTTAGTGCCAAAGGTCGAAATTTCCTTGAATGCAAATATTGATATCTCCTTTTGCTTCAGCAGAAAAGTTGGTTTTCATAATTTAAATTAAAAACTTTAGGAAAGCAACGTAATAGCGAGGAAATTCATGTTTAGAGATATAGCTCCTTTCAATTTTACAATGTAATTTGTGTGTAAACACTGTTTTCTGTGTGAATGGATAAAGAATTGAATTGAACTGAATCATTGCAAAGCCATATTTAATTAACGTTAGATACACAGTTGTATTGATAATCAGTTTATTTTCATGGAACGAGAAAACGGAAAACGAAGTTGGCCCCACGCTGACAACTATTCTTTTCGCTAATTCAATAAGTTGCCAGATGTGTAAACATAATATTTAAGCTCATTTGAATTCGGAAATATCTCTTTTCTAGAATTTATCGTATTGACAGCTTAGTTTTATTAGCTATGTTTTCCGGCGATAACTTACCAGGAATGCTACTTAATGACCTTTACTCACACCGAAACATTCCCTGAAATGTAGGAGAACGATATCAATCGATTCTTGCAGGAAAAGTCATTCACGGTACATTTGTGGCCACGGCTTCAAGATGACGTGCGAGAATTAGAAAGATTTAGGCTAAATTTTTCGAAATTCAATCTATTTAAATCCTTGCCACTGGTAACAGAAGACAGTATTTAGTCTCAGTGCAGTAACTCAGTCTTGAGTAAATGAAACGCTTCATTATGTTTGTTGTTACCCTAATTTAATGACATCTTTTAGCATTTTACAGCGGACCGAAATACCATGACAGAGACTGCCTACACATAGAATAGCCCGAGTATCAGGCTTTTCTTTGGCGTGGGGGGGGGGGGGGGGGGGGAGAGGAGGGGTTGCAGGACGGGTTGATACTCAGGTTAACAATACGACGAAATTGCCCTTAACGCAAAAACGTTGGATTACGTCATTCGAATTTAAAAAGTAAGTAAATCAAGTTTATGGTGGAAGAAGTCCAATTCAGAGATGAATCCGACTACACAGGGATTGAACACACGTCTGCACGTTCGGAATGATCACCTCTTTCGAGTTTAATTTTCAATAGTGAGTGGTAAACCCAAACCTAAAGTTGTTATACTTTGTTATACTTCGGTTCAAACAAAATGAATTGTGGCAAGACAAACACAACCGATAAGATAGATACGGTAATTTACTCTAATAACTGAGATAGATAAAACAAAATGAGATGAAATAAGATTGATAAAATAACGAGATAGATAAGATAAGATAATTAACACTTAATGACTGGTCTTGAGGGGAACAGTGAATAATCTCAATGTTTCCCGAGTCGAAGTCCAGGGAAACATTGAGATTCGGCCACCCTCAGCTGCATGCTCTGATCAGGTGCAACAGCGGTCAACATTTCGCTGGTAACAGTGAACTGGTTCAACAGTTAACTGTTTCCCGTTTAACGGCCTAGTTTTCGCAATGTTGCTCGCTCATGGCATTTGACAGTAAACAATTTCATTGTTAGATGTCATGTGACCATGAACAAGCCAATGAATGGGCGCGTTGTAGCGGGAAAAACGCCAGCAATATAACAAGATAAGATGAGCACTGTTACGGGTTGTCGCTGGTCAGACAGATTACCAGGTCAGAAGCTGAGGCAGATCACCATCGAATTTACAGGTATTAGACGTGAATTAAAAAAAAATAGCTAAAACCAATATCGTTTTAGTACCAAAATAATTAAAATATTGAAAAAGATAAAAAGAAAATTAAATATATTTTTGCGTAGGTTTAGAGGCATTACATTGAATGAATTTCACATCGAAATTTTATGGGGCGGGGCGGGGACGGGCAGGTAAGTTGTATCATTAAAGCAGAGGGAAGATTTTCTTACTAAAAGCAAGCGCCAACCACATGGAGACTTTTCCATTTTTAGCTGCATGACGTAAAAGTCATTTTAGAAATGTATCTGCTTGCATATTTTCAGCTCGGTAGCGTGCTTTGTTTTAAAAATATTTGATTTTTTCACAGTGAGTGACATAAAGATGTCTGCTCACAAGCATGTCACGAACATGAAAACATCAATTTAGCGTGTTTTCTTGAGGTCTGAAAAGCCAACACAGCAAGAGAAGCGTCTATGTGAATGTTTTCAAGCTCAAAAGAAAAAAAAAAGCCTTTGAGATAACTTAAGTAAATTCCAGATGTTTTCACTCGTTTCCGGCCGCCATATTGGAGCCCCTAAGAGGGACACCATAATGGCGCGTCCGTTCTAAACTCTCTAACTTTGAGTGGTACACTTTACCGAATGACTCGAGTACGGGATATCGCACAGCCCTGAGACTTTGGGATTTTGTTTATTTATCACGCTTCTTCTATAACTCAATTTCTAGACTTAATATATTCAATGATTGATGATTTTTTCAACTTGCGTGACTTGCACACGACTTAAGGAATTACATGTGGCTGGCACCTGCTATTGATTTGGCTTCTCACCGGTTAAAAAATTTCGAGAGTATTACTAACGCATCACAGGGCAAAGTGAAGTAAAAACAACACAAGCGAGAATTACATTCGACACTTCACAGAAACAGACCTTCAGAGAAGAAAAAAATAATCACAAAACAAGCCCAGTGCGACCTCTACTGATCTTTGGACTGGCAAAAATGATACTTGCATTCTCATGCACCTTGCCACTCCAGATAAAATTGTTTTTGATTGGACATTATTGTTAGGGAAAAAGTTGGCGCCTGAGACATGTTTGCACTGAGAACACATGCACTCGAATATTAAAGAAATAGAAAACATGGACCGTGTTTCTATCGAGTTATAGAAACATGAGTGGAAGTTTGGGAGAACGCATCCCTCAGAATCGAGAACAAATGCATTTGAGTTTTCGTCTCCCTGCCGAAAAAACGTGTTCAGCGACTGTTTTCGCCAATTTGCCGTGCAGGTAGCACAAGTTATGACACAGTTATGTATATAAATTTTCGGTTTCATGTGGTTGTGAAAGACAAAGCTGTTCGCGCAGAATTTGGTATTTTAGCGTTATTGTGCTTTGCACAAGATCGGCCAGGCGACTAATGTATTAAGATGCCAGTAGCACGTGCAAAGCTATCGTGCTAGTAATTTCACCTTTTCAAGTGTTACTCTTCAAGGACAACTTGTCGTGAGAAACTTTTCCCAGAAATGCCAGGACATTTCAAAACATGCCCGTAAGTACGACGTGGCCCTTTGAATGGCTTCTTTAAATGCATAGTAACTTGCGTGTTCCGTTTGCTAATATCAAAAGAACACTGGATATGGGGACGACAAAGAACTAGAAGAAAGGAAGCCTTGGACTTAAACCTGTAGTTAACGTGTTTGCAAAACTATCGCATGTAGTTTAAGCACCACTTTGCAAAGTTGCATCAAATATTAAAAACGGCATGAAGTAAGGTAAATGATAACTCTGCTTTTTACTTCGAGAGCAACTGAAAACAGCCCGCAAAACTATTTGGTCGGTATAAAATTGGCAATTCATTTTATTTATTGAAATGGTAGCTTCAATTTCCCATGAATCAGATGTGGATCTCTCGGTTTTAGTTGGTTTAATTTGCGATGGATGCAAAAATAGACTTGCAAAACAACAACAAAAAGCATAATCTGGCCTTACTATCACTAAGCTCTCTTTGCGCGCTAGTGTGTCATAACAAGTGAAAGCGAGCGTCCGGTTGGAATAACGTTCGAAAAGGTTTCAGCGTGAATTACCAATTAAAAAAGATTAAACAAACCGCAAAGTTTCCTTTAAGCGAAGATGACAAAATTAGAGCGGTTTGCATTATTCTGGAATGATTCCATAAATTATTATTCAAGTCAACAAAAATCTGGATTTAAGGTGGCTGGTACTAGTTTCCCGCGCGTGGCAAGCGGGACCATCAGCTTTCGCGACACCTTTTCAACGCGCGAGTTGGGAATTGGCGACACAGGGCTTTCTTCGTGGTAGCTAAAAAGGATGTTTTTGACCTGAAATTTGCGTTTCCCCGAGGCCGCATCGACTTCAGTTAATTCAAATGATATAAGAAAATTTGTTTTCAACGCTCAATGGTGAAGTTTCGATAATAAAATTGTTATCTGTGCTGCTAATTTAAAAATCCAACACTAAATAAAAACCTAATTACGAAACTAACACCAAGACGACACTACAGGAAACACGATGAAAAATACACAATAAAATTGCTGGCAAAGCAAACGAGGTGTTGGTACAAGCTCAACATTCTACGTCTCACCAACAGAATTGTGTTCAGCCAGTAATTTCGTCAATTTTAAGCTTTTGCTGAACAGTTGTTTCGCAAAAATATGCTTAGTCATGCCACGCGTGGTGAGTAAAGCAGTAGAAGCGCCATTCAAGACGAAATCTGCCGTAGTAAAAGAAATGCTAGCTCCTGAAAGAAAAGTTCGGGATAACTCCTTGTTTGCGGCAAGGCAAATAACAACGCGGTGCGAAGATTGCACAAGACATGGATTTGCTCTGGCCTTCGGCCACTTTCTCTTCGCTTGCCCGTTCGATTACTGAACGTTGGATTAGAAAAGTTGAACTGTTTTGCTTGCCATGACAATGTAGAGATTCGACTAAACACACCATACAGTAAATATGCTTAATGCCCAAAAGCAGCACTGTCTGTAACCCTTGTAATAATATGCATGTACCACTAGAGAGAATCATACCCCCTATCAAACAATGATGATGACGACGATTGCAAAGACCACACAGCAATCCAGTCTTTCTGCTGCATGACTTTTCATTATTTTGAAATAGTCGTGTTCTACATAACAAAGTGTTCAGACACTGATTGTCTACCTAAACGTGTCATATCTTTATAAATAAGGAAGGTTTTGTATACATAAAAATATACTATAATTAACAAGAACCCGCATTTTGTAAGTTACAAACAATCCCTTCCCCCCATGGAATATCACAAACTTCTCTTTCAACCAGAAACTCTTGTCAAGACCTACCTGGACATCAGTCCAACGTGTATTTTCCTAGAAATTTCTTTCTGGTGGGCTCTAATAGATCATTCGGTAAAATAATGCCTTTTGGGGTCTAATAACTTACGATACTGAGACGAAATCTCGCGTTTGGCTCATCAAAAAGATAAGGAAAACAGGTCACATTAAGGGTCTTGAAGTACAGCTACAGAAAAGAGGAAAATGTTGGGGAGGTAAAACACTCAGCTGTTTTCGTCTTTTTTCGAACGTCGTCATAAATATTTACATTTTTAGTAGTATAGTCACAAGTGGTTCTTTCTACAAACTAGAACTGGCGCCAGTTGCCCCTCGTCCCATAACCCTTTAAAACCTAATATTAGGATGTATATTCTCCACACTGCTCTGCAAACGTTTTCTACTGTGATGATAAGAATTTGTTAAACAATCAAGACCTTTGTTACTAGTTGATAATTTCCTTTTTTCTCACAACGTTTATGTTTAATTGAGCAGTGTTACTGTAAGGAGAAATTAAACATTGGTCAGTCTTGGGGAGGGGGAAGGGTTAACCCCCAAATCCACCCCACCCTTCATCAGGGGCGGGAGAAGTTTGAGGCTTTAAGGTAGCAACATTTGGGACAAGGAGATAGCTGGTATGCCTACGGACGGGTTACAGGAAGACGGCATGCAATTTCCTAGTCACTAGTCAAGTTTATGCAGTCTCGTTGCCATGTCAATAGTGGCTTAGCGGTGACAGCTGTCCCTCTTTGCCGAATACTGTACAAGATAACATTTTTTTAGACATCTGGGTGTTTCAGGTAGTACGTCTCCAACACAGCCCTTGAATTCTTCACACCCCGAGAAATTGCACACTTTCAAGTTGGTGACTATTCGCCCCTTCAGTGCCACACGTGATAATTTATTCTGGAATGATTCTCAATTTACCCTGGTTTGAACGCACGCTGGCGGGTCTCACTTGCAAGTTTGTTCGACCCACTCTTTCTTGCACCAATCGCACCTGACGTGACAGCACCAAATAAATGAACAATTACACTTCACGTCCTTGATTCTGTTGACGCTGTTGTATCCTCTACCGCAGCACATATGGGAACAACTATCGGGACCTCCGGAGGTCTTATTGCATGTTCTGCCTTGCGTGCCCAGTATACCAAACCTCGGGTCCGGTTTGCAAAAGTCCGGAGAGTTGTCGACATATACCAGACTTGATGGGGATGGTCGCCGACTATTTGTCTGTCGCTTTTTGCCCCGTCGACCGCGTGATATTCTGGTGAGCTTGTTTTTGTTCTTGTTCAGTTTAACTTTCACGGCATAATCGAACTTTTTTCGTAGCTCGGAGGAGAGTTGCGTCATCTTCGGCATAGTTCGCCAACACACTCGCACCGTGCACGAACCAGAGATGCCGTGGCATTTGCAGCTCTTACCCATGTTTTCTTTGATAGCCTGTAACAAAAGAACTGACATTGAATAAAACGAACCGATTTCCAGGCTGGGTGTTTTAAATCCATCACTAAATAGCCCTCACTCTCCTTCGAAGTCTTTGACACTGTCTAAAATGAAATATCGGATCATCCCCTCGGCGCTTTTTAGAGTCAATGTTGACATTCAAACCCCGACCCCCATCTCTCCCCCCCCCCCCTTCAAACACCTAAAACCAGACCACAACACCGGGGACTACCTCCCCTGCTTTTTGCGATTCTTCAACATCCCTCAAGATAGTGAGACTGGACCTAACATGAATAAAAACCCCAAGTTTTAGCCACTCATATGATAGCTACTGCGATTGTTCTACGTTTTGAGTCTGGATCGAATCCAAAAGAATCACTACTTAACAAATTATTGTTTGCTTTTGACATTTGAAGGAATTCAGAGCAAACATTCAAACCAAAGTTTCTGTGCAGTACTTTCCAGTACACTGATCGAACAAGTTAAAGACGCATTTTAACAATTGGAGCTTCGAATGCTCACAGACGTTTTTCACAGTGGTGTCGACTTTTGGAAGTGCGGATAAAATCCTCAACTGAGAACGATAGCTCTCAAATACTCTTGACGTTGTTGGCCAAAAACAGTTTAAACACCGTGTTGGGTGTTGCCGTTGGGAATTGTTGGCTCGACAGCCGATCTCCAAATTTTGGATGCGTGAGAAATAGGGCGAAATTAAAACAAAGATGCTCTCGTCCCATTTTTCACGTATGCAAAATGCGGAAATAGGCTGTCGAGTGCTGAAACCCACGGAAACTCTTGCTATGCAGGCTATGTTGAAACAACAGCATCTAACACCTGCCAACAATAGCCAATTGACGGTATCGAAACACACTCAACATGTTGGACCCAACAACATCGAATGTTGTTATCCAACAGCCTTACACGGGCGTTTTCGCGACAATTCCAATCAAATCGACTTAACAAAAAACTGAATCATGATAGGCTTTACAATGTGGCACTTTGTTTCAATTCTTCCTTGATTGAGTTTGCATTGCGTCCGAGATGCAAACTCAATCAACGAACACGTTCCAAACGTTTCTATAGAATTTTTAGTGTTACGCCACTGTTCATAGCCTCGGTCGGAAATTTAAAAAACGTTGATTGGCACGTTTATTATTAAGTTTTGAATTTTCTTTCATATAACACTAGTGACGATGTCAGTCTCTTTCTATCTTTCAGTTTAGCCGAAAAAGGTTGCAACGGAGACGTCCAAAGTTTTTAACCCAGTGTCAATTTTTAACTCGTTTTAAAGGTAGGCGTTGTTGGATTATTTGTTTAGAGAGGCGCGCTCCTTGTCAGTACCTCAAGGCAAAGGGTCATGACTAAGCATGCTGAACTCAGTGGGAAGCAACTGAATCTACTCGACTGGAAATCAACAAAGTAGCTTGTTATGTATGTAGTACTGTAAATATTTCACTACCTATGAACAGGGGAACTAAATTTAGCTTGGAAACCAAACCGATCAGTTCTCGAACCCTCAACCTGAGCTATTGAATCTTGAATATGGCCCCCAATCAATGACCATCGTTTCGTAATTTGTGTTTCACAAGGCAAAAAAAAAAAAAAAATACTGAAGAGAAAAACTAGGATTGAAAAAACATGGTCAAGATTAAGGACGATAACGATGCAACGATCGTGAACCGCGAATTTTGCGCGCTGAAAAATATTTGTTGAAGAAGAAATCGTACAATAAAAGTGGAGATTTGAAATGACGACTTTCGCTTCGCATGCAGCCCGTGACGAGACAGCGAGAAAAGACCAGCAAGAGGCTAAACCGCGAATTTGCGTGACTGTTAAAAGGTAATTCCATTTTAATTAAAATTTGAAATGTGAATTTTCTCTTTAACCAAATCAACCATTGTTTCCAGAGGGTAATGAAATTCAAATCATGTTGGTAGCTTGATGGAAGAACCACAATCTAACTACCTTAAATGAAGGTTCATCTGCTTTGTTATTCAAGGGTGGTATTTGCTTTCACGTTGAAAAGGAATCAGTTTTGACTGTTTCCAATAACAAAAGATATAACCCACCTGCTCGCTCGCAAATAAAACAAATAAAGTCTAACAAAAACATAAATCTCTCATGACCCCCGCTGATGTCCACTCAAAAACAAACATTCTAATAACGAAAGTGTGTTAAGTTCATGAAGAGGCGTGGACGTACATGATTGATAGTTTATTGAAATAAGAACATTATTATAACAAAGCTATTACCTGGCATCTACCAAACGCTATCTTATCAAAACGGGACCTTTATGTTGAAGACACCTTATAGATTGCTAGCTAATGCATTCTGCGATTAAAAGTTTTCGAGATAAGACTTTTGGGTGACACGGGCGAGCAATTTTGTTTTTGCCTTATTAGTGGGGTATGAATTAATTGCCATAAATGCTGCAGTTTTTGGACCGCCGGACAAACCAAAATTACAGCTTCACAGTAAAACACAAAACAACTATTGCAACATATCGTGATACTTTGGTACAATCGAAAGCTGGCGTCAGGTTGTTCTCCACTTAGTTTTTGAAAGGATGTAAAGATATCAAGCTATGCAACACTACTCAAGTATTTCTCTTCAAGGGCCTACAAAATGAGGACGCTGAAAATGGGTTTTCTGAAACTGGCGGCGGACTTTGGTAAATAATATGGGCCATTCAATTTGGAAGATGCGGTTCTTTTAAAAAGCCGTTATTTTGTCATTATTGAACAGCATCCTTTTGGGTGATAATCCGCCTTTCGCATGAGGCGCAAGCACAAAAGCTTGTTGACAGTGCCTACGTATTTCAACAGTCGTAATACTGAAAAAGAGAGATAATCTGCTTTTTCCACGTGCACACTCGAAGTGAAAGACCTACTTAGAAGTCTTAAACTTAATCACACATCACAACAAGATACTGATATTCACCAGGCGATAAAATGGTCACATCTTTACTTTTACCAAAGTGCAACGGAAAATTTGATCGGTTTGCGTAAAATATGACTTAAACCTAACAACACAACAAAAGCCTTGCGTGGTAGAAGTTCTTATTATTGCGTTTAAATTGGTCTGGAAGTGACAGCTTTCCAAATGAAACTGGTACAGTTATTTTGGATCAGTTGCCAAATCCGCTTTCTTTCTAAAAAGATCCTAACCTTAACCTATTACAGTTTATTATGCTTTCATCCGTGGACCTCCGTATTTTGAAGGTTGTGGCACATTGACGTATATAACCCGCCAAGGATACATGTATGCTTGTCAGAGCAAAGAAAACCTGTCAATACCAAAGAAATTAACTTTCGGCAAGAACACGGGTATTTCAATTTAAAAGTTTTAATCGCCTTTCTAGGGTCTTGAGGTTTTGCTCACGGACGAAAGCGAATGACAAGTCCCGGTGTGAGGTTAGTTTTCTTTTTTGATGAAAAAATGTTCCCAAGCACCTTGAGGCCAATTTAATCTCAATGTTAATATCTTATCTCGATTGAACGAGGAAAACTCCCTGCTGTAAAAAGTAATAAGACAGCATCCGGAAGATAAGAAAACGCTTTACATTTAAACAGGCTTTTCCTGTGCAAACGTGAGAGTAATATCGTTTCCTCATAAATTCTAATTGCTCTTAGAGCCGGAACGGCCTGGAATTTTTTAATTTAAAAATATTAGCAAGGTACGAAAGTCTGGTCGTAGAAAATCCTACCCTTCGTGAGTTAGGTGATAAAAATGGGAACGGGAAGGGCGTGTGAAGAACCTTTATCACGTTTCATCGAAAGCGCAGTTCCTAATGCGGCTTGCGTTGTAAACCAAACAACACGTGGATGACGTGTTTCCTCGCGCGCCGGTTTCGAACGGAACATGTACCAGACGTGAGCTTGTTTTGCAATCTGTGTCGGCATCTGGTGAACCACAACATTTCAAAAGGAAGGGAGTGTAGAAATCTCTTCGTGATGTCTTCTTGGAGAGGAAAAATAAAAATAAAAAAATAATAAAAAACGTAAAACGCGAAATGACGTGCTTCCGAGCGAAGGGCGAGCTCTCACGCGAGAGTCGCGAACGGAAGTTGAGGTCAATATTTGGTTTTTGTTCTAATTTGTTGCGAGTTTTGTTCTCGGAAGCCGCACAATTCGCAGTTTAGGGCCCACGCGAAGGATCGAGCATCTGAAAATGATAACAAAGTCGTCAACAAATCTGGGAGCGCCTGTAAATCAACCGCACCTTTACAGATGTGCGTTTTTCCTATTCATAACATTCAGGAGTTGTTCACATTTCGGATACCCTTTACTAGGGCTAACGCCCAGTGGGTTTTTCATGGGTTTCTCTAGCACTTTAATTTACACTGCAGAGTTAATTCTCTGTTTCACCACTTGTGTTTATAGTGCTACGCGGCACAACATATATATGTACCCACATTTCGGAATAGCTTGTCTGCTATTATTTCCCGCCAATTCATGTCATCAGAATTGCGGTATTCTGGGTTATCACCAAGGAAGTGAAACTAAAGTTATCTCTTGCTGAACGATGTACGCAGTCTCACGCAAATAAAATGAAAATTAAGAAAGATAAGTCGAAATACAAGTGAATTGACATTGTTCCAATAAACTATCCACGCCTGCTGAATAAATTACACGTGATTTTTTCCTGTACTTTTAATACACGAGAACCAAAAATCAATAACAAAAACATTTGCAAAGGAACGAAGGTCGCTTACGTTAAAATTGCTTGCAGACATAATTTTAAGGAAAGAAAGTGATAATGATGCACATTTAACTGGATTTAACGGCTTAGTTAAATACCGTTATTAAAGTGCTGAAAACACCCCCTATCAGCATGTTTACTTCTTAACGACGGAAAATAAAAAATTGAAAATTAGCCAAGAAAAAAAGGTTAAGAGATACCACTTACACTCTCTTAAAAGCATCAAATAAGTATAAAGTTGGATATACCTTTAAGTTAAATTGGATTTGAACATTTCTTGGACTAATGCTTAAAACGTCATGTTAAGTGCTGTAATTATCTGCGACTGGGACTCTGGGTAAGTCAAGTTTTCCATTAGTGGAAAAAATATTTTGTAGGTGACAAACACCGGTATATCTTTATTTGGATTGTTTAGAAATATAAACAAGATCAATATTTGATGACCATATAATATATTCTCACTGGCAGCATGGCTGATTATGTATAGCTGGTTTTCACTTTATGTCATCGCCGCCATGCTAGTGGACGATAAACGATAGATCTCTTTTTAGCTCGTTTTGTTCGTCCACCAGCATTTGTACATTTCACAACTGTTACCTGTGTCTCTAGAGATTGGCTGCAAACCACCTACTGATATTGAATGCCAAGGTTCAACCATCAGTGTTTCTGTGTATTTTGGCTAAAATTCTAAAATTCAGCACATTACGAGCAAGTCGATAGAAAGACAAGAGTCGAAACGTTGACCTCATAAGTTCGATCACCAATCTCTCTTTAATGTTTACTTTAGCTTGCGTGGAATGTGACAATTAGAGTATTTAAATGTCACTTTCTCGAATACCCCTGCTATTTTCGGAGGGCTCCACGAAGATTATTTGAGATTTAACCGATATATTAAAGGTTCAAGTTTTACGGATTGGACGAGATTATACGAGAATAAGCTTCACAAACAAATTGTTTGAAACAATTCCTCTGTTTAGTGAGGTCAGTTCGCGAGGCTTTATTTGTCGGGAAACCAAGACATTTGTAATATTCCCGAAGCTATTTTAACTGGGCTTTCAACACAAATAACTCAAAAACCTATGAAAACAATGTTTAATACGGAAGTCACGAATTTAGCGAGCACGCTCGCAGAGGTGATCATAAGCAAACAAGAGATTTCGTTAAAACATGGCTGAATGTCTTTCCATTGGTAAATTATAGCCCTCGATAACGATAACCATACTTTTCTGTTCACCAAAGATGAAAATTGAAAGATTACGTGCAGGAAGTTGCCTTCAGACGTGAAAGCAGACAACTCAACGTACAAACCACACTTAAAAGCGACAAACCCCAAGGCAAAATATCTTCGGAAAGTACAAAGGTATCACCTATTTTTCGGAACATTTTTTCGTAGCGGAACTGAATTTTCGAGTGGATTACGGAGTTAACTACTCAAAAGCGGTTTTTATTAATAGTCGGCTGGAGAAAATACGGAAATACTTGGGCGAGGAAATAGAAGTTGAAAACGTGGCCACACAGGCCAAATAACAGATTTATCGAAAAACGCGAATCAACGCCCTTGAACCGCGCTAGCAAAAGACCTAAAATCGATTTGATTCAAAATGCCATTTAATCCGTTAATTTGGAGACTTGCGGGGATTTAATTCGCATAAACGTTTGGATGAAAATCAAGGGTTATTCAGTGTTACAATGCCATCGCTTAAGCCTGAGGTGAAAAACATCATCTACAAATGTGTGGTTCCTTTAGATGATCTTTTTCGCGGTCAATTTTTATTCACCTTCCACAACATTGGCATTCGTTGCGGATCTCCTCGTTGTTTCTGGACTTTTTTCATTCTTGTTCCATCTACTTGTTGTTTACGTTTGTATTTTTGCATCGTACGTTGTTGCTGGTTTGAGAGTTGTGAACTGAATTAAGTAGGACTGAATCTAGAATGTATGGGATCTCTCGCAGATTTAGTTAAAACACTCGAGGAAAAAATTTCTATTTCTTAGTTCATTTTCTTTCAAATTTCGATGAATCTTTGTTTCACGCCAAACCTCCGCTAATGCAGTACTGACTCCGACGTAGTATGCGTCCATTCGAGCTAACGGACTATAAACGGATGAAGCCCCTGTGGTAATGTTTATTGATGCTCTGCAAGGTTGTTCGAATATTTTACTTCGTGGATGAAATAAAAGTTGAGTTAAAAGTTGTCAAGAGGTCTTTTCTAGTAGTGCTAATCGTTGAGCACGGTTGATAAGACACCAAAACAGATGACCGTTCAAACGATTTACTGAGCGATGATTTCTTGAAGCACTGTTCGTTTCTAGACATCTCGCCAAATGAAGTTTGGTACTTTTTTATTGTCTCCATCTTTCACACTTTTATTAGTGGAAGGGCCGTAATCCTTCATCATTCGACATTTTACAGCTGTAAGCTATCCCTAAACGATTCTATTACCGACTGTACCGCCTGCATTAAGCTAATACCCAGGTAACACACAGGAATTTTTTTTTTGTTGCTAATAAACCACGAACAACAAAAGCGCAATTTGTGTACAGATGGACACCACCGATTACATAATCCTTCTGTTGTCGTTTTGGCCACCTGCACGTCCGTCTTCACACCCCACTTACTTTTGTCTACCGACTGTGTTTTTGAAAATTCAGGACAGGATCCGACCGTATTGACCAAAGGGTTCTTCCCACGCTTTTGTAATGAATTAATGATGAAACTGGTTATGAGAATTAAGCATGTCAGATGCAGAATTGAACAAAATGTACACAAAACTGAAAACGAAACCTCAACTTCTAAGTACAAAATCATTTTAGAATGCTGTTGGCCTTAGGAATTTGCAGTTCTCGGGAACTTGTTGAGAGAGGCCGATTAGTAAGCTAGTGGCTATGAGAATGTAAAATGCCAATTCTCCTTAGTCCAAAAACTATAAATGGCAAGAGCAACCTGCTGTGGTCAGAAGATTTGTTTTGGACAAGGCCGCCAGACTCAACAAGAACAACACAGGCGACCACGAAAACACTGAAAAATACGGAATACAAAACACAGTGTTCTGTCACCGTAGCGCCTACCCCTTGCTATCCCTTGATCACTTACTTGAGCCAGTCTCCTTAGAGTTGCTGGGAACGGTAATCAAGCAAGACCCATGCTTACCTTCCTTCCAGCTTCATTATTGTGACGAGTGACGTGATTCGATATGCTCTTCTCGCTTTTGTGGGGATCCATAAACTTTGTGGAGTAATCGTAACCGAACTTGTAGTCCTCGGAACATCCTCCCCATTCCCAGCTTAGCTCTCCGCTCTTTTGTCCTCTTCCCTGCATGCGGCTGTCACAGCCACATTCATCCCAGTTACCCTGACTGCAGCCCTTCGTAACTTGGTAGGCTACCCCAGCAGCAGCAATTGCGTGCAGGTAAGAACTCTCTCTGTTATCTGAGGAGAAGTAGAGAGAAGATGGTCACGAAAGAGTAATTAAGGACACAAGCAAACAAGCGAATTTGGTCAGTTACTTATAACCCGTTCACACCAAAGTTGAATCGTATTTAAGTTAAATGCACTTGCTCTTGTGGCCTTTATTCTAAAATTTTCCAATGCGCTTGATTCTGATCACCTGCACTTCCATATCGCTAAAGCTTAATTTTTTTTATAAAGAAACAAATTTCCTACGCTTAAGGTACATCAGAGATATCCACATTGAGTTGTTGCGAACTGAATCTTTTTGGTGAGACCGGAGTGTTAACAAACTTTCATCCAATTAGCTCAATCACAATTCAATGAGGGTCCAATGAAACATAAAAGGGAAAGGAGACTCATTTTCGCTGTCGCAAATGAGGGAAGATCTGTAACAGTTAAAACAAACAAAGAAACAAAGGCAAAAATAAAAATAAAAGGGTGCTATGCAAAGAAATCGCACTTGGAAACAGAGAAAAGGGCTAAAACAAAACTGGCGGGAGATGCATCACAGTTGGCAACAAAAATGGCGGGAAAATCCACAGGTGTCTAGGCATTGTCGGGAAGCTGCAAACACCCTTGGTCAGCGGAGTGCACTGGGTCAATATGTTGGCTCTGTAATTCCTGCAGCAAATTTCATCGGCTTCGAAACTGGCTCGTTTTTGAGACACGGAAATTGAAGTTTGGTAAAGCATGACTGACAAAGACAACACTGGCGTCAAGGTGACTGAATCAACTGGTTTAAATTAGCTGTGACAGAAATTTATTATATGTTATTTATCTAATGATGTCATCATTTACCTGAGCGCAGCAACATTCATGTCATTTGGCACGTACAAGAAGCGTGGGAAAAAAAGACAAAAGACCTCGAGGCGCCTCTCGTAGTCTTCCATAAATTCCATGTTGCACATTGAGACATTGTTGAAATTTAAAACAAAATCAAGTTTTTTCAAACCTAAACGAGGTAGTAGTTTAATCGTTGCTGGAATAGACAGCACAACAAAGGTTTTCTTAAAATGTCATCAGTGAAAAATTTGAGGTCATTAGAACTATATTAACAATACTGACGGATTCTTTGGTCCTTTCAGTAGAATTAAAGGGAAATTTAACAAGCTGTTCCTCTTCCTGTGACATGGAACCGAACTTCATATCAATGAACATGTGCTTGCTCCAAGTACTACAAGTGTTTTAGCAGATATTTATTTTCTTAAAAATGCGAATATCGCGTCTTTACAACGGCAAAGCATTCGGCTACCTTTTTGGAAAAAAAACAACAACAACAAACAAACCAAAAAAAAAAAGCTTCATGAAGTACCTGTCTTGCTTTCTAGTCTAAATTGATGTTAAGGAGTTCAAAACTAGTCATTAATTAATATCTTGCAAATTTACGATAAAGTGGAATGCTTTATCAGTTTTCATTCGCAGTCTAGACCGTGTAATAAGTAAGGCCTCATGTCTGACAGAAATGTTAAAGAATGGCCTGTAAAACGTACCAAGAAACTCGCATACTGTGGGAGGGATTTAATGAAGTGGTCAAAGAACCTTCCTCGGCAGAGCCTCTAAGTACGGGATTGATTGCCCAGCAGATACAAATTTGCAATGCCATTAACACGTATATAAACGTTTGAATGAACATGCACAATATCTCTTTACAAAAAATAAATTTTATGCACGAGAAAATAACAGATGGACAAGAACCTGAAAAAATGTAATAAATTTCTGCAACTGAAGATGACTCAGATAGATATGCCGAACACGTCTTGTAAACTTAAAAATGTTGTTTTATTTTATACAAATTTTATTTGGAGCAGTTAATTATTAATTTCCACCGACAATTTTAACCAGTGAGGTATATAAAGTAACTATGATACATGGTATCACTGGTTCTGGTTAAGCTGTGATTGAAATTCTTACGTATAATAATTCAAATAACGTTTTGGGGATTAATACGTTCCTGTATCGCAGTTCGATTCCATTCCGAAATATGAAAACGTTTAAAAGACGTTCACCGGAGACCGGTTATTGGATACAAGAAAACTGACGACTGGATGAACTATTATTAATTGATATTTGATAGAAGACGCTTTTTTGCCTAAAAACGTACTTCCTAAATGCGCTCTCAGCAGCGTCCGTTTCGGACTTCAATCGCTTAGTTTAGTTTTCTACTAAAACTGATGGACCACTTAAATGCGTCCACGTTTTCTGTAACGATCATCATAGTCGCGTCCTTGCCCGAGGTTTGTAGACTGCTCTTAACTATTCATTTTTTGTGTAAACTCGGCTTCAAACGTACTCTGCGGCAAACTTAATTTTAGGGCACTTAAAAGATAGAAAAATCCGACGTCTAAAAGAAGCAACAGCAAGCTTTTTGCTTTGTTTACGAATGTGCAAAGAACTTGCCAACGCTTAACCAAATTAAGAAACTTCATTGTGATTCCTTTAATTTAAGACTCTCTATTTGGAGTGCTGTACGGCTTGTCACATTTGATCTTAAACCGCCATTAATCTTTAAAAAAACGTTCCTATTCTTGTAATTGACTATTACCGCGTTTATATTAAAAGAAAGCCAATATTGACGTCAAAATGCGGTATATACACGGCAGAGAGACCCGACATTCTTGTACAAAAGGAACAACAGACGATTTATCAATGATGTAACAAGCTTTAATCCCCAATATGGCGGTAAAAAAATAATGAATTTCGTTAATAAATAGTGGAAGATAATAGATACAGATACACAAAGGGGGCCTCCGCATACCTGCAGGGCAAAACTTGATGAATCGAGGGATAATAATTTTGGAAAGGAACGTTTGCGTCGTTGAAGGAAATGACATGGCTGCGTGTTATAAATTTAACTTCTGGAGTGTTTAAACAAAGCTGAAGTACATATGTCAATAGTGTGCCCTTATTCTGTCTAGGAAAGTAACAACACTCTAAAAGAGTTGCCTCCATGGTGGCTTTTATTTCGAAGATTTCACCCAGACTCAAAGGTTATAACCACCTAAATAATATTGTAGGGAATGAAATGTTTCAATTTTAGGATTAAAACCACGGACACTGAAATTCCCGGGTGAAATTGCAACCACTTTGTAGAGCACAATAAAGCTAACAACGGGAAACATCACCTTTTTTTTCATAGGATTTCACGAAAGAACGAAGCGCCAGAATCCAAACCTCACAACACAACAAGCAAGACCACAGGATGGAAAGCTTTGAAACTTATTGTGTAACGATGAGATCGCTTTCTTCTGTCATATCAACTGAACGTATTTGTTTCCGTTTCTATTTATCTCTCCATTCTTTTGCTAAACACACAGTGTTATCTGTAGCACAGTGGGACGTAATTACGAAAGGACACTTTGGTTCGCCACGAAATGGGCGGGAGAAATGAAGCATGTTTTGAAACATTAATCGGACTTGCAATAAGCGCTCAGGATCATAATATATTAGCTTTTCTTCCTGATTGACAGGCGGTTGTTTTCATTTTCACACTTTCATCGAAAACCCTTTGAGATGAAGGGTTCCTTTATGTCTTACTGAAAATTTGCAAGTTCGAATACAGATTAAATTCCAACGATTCTTTAAAAGACACTGACAAAAGGCACCACGAGAGCTCAACATTACCATATCTCAACCACAGGCTAAAAATTATAAAACCTTGTTCAGTATGGTAAACGGCACCACAGGGAAATACTGCTCAGAAAATGAGCTTTTAAGTGAAAGGTCACACTTGAGGATTTCAGACTTAAAACTTAGAACCGCTCAGTAAAGCATGATGAACGCAGCCAATGGAAAGTATTAAAAACTTTAAAATGCTTCTCGATAGAACGATGTTTCAAGAGAAGCACATGCATTCAAAACAGAACGTGGGAGATTTCGAGAAAGGGTTATGAATACTGTATTTCACAAACAGTAATGAATAAAAGAAAATTGACTGATTGGGTAAACAAAATAAACATTTTCGATTCTTGAATAAACATCCATCGCTATCAGCACCTTTTAGATTACAGTGTTGCAAAAGCGAAAAACTATCAATTTTTCAGTTGTTCTTTTGAGGATTTCATGTCAGGCTTTTATTGCAGGGGGGCCAAGGAATTCAAACACTATTATTTCAGAACAACAAAAGGGCAAAACGGACAAGTGTCGCTTTTGACAAAGCCATTGTTCAAAAGCTAATTTAAAAGAAAAGTACCAAACGTTGTTTGAAGTTGTGATAGCAATCAACCACCCTCGTTCTATTTCCCATTTCACGTCGGGTACTTTTCGCAACTGACAATTTCACGCAAAGACAAACGCAATGAAAAGTACACTCGTGCCTCGAGGGTACTTACATCTAGAATACCGAAAGGCATCGCAATTATTTGCCAATAGATTAATGACAACTTTGCGGAATAAATCTGCTCAGCAATTCTTTTGCCAGTTTCTAGAACAGCTGTCAAGGGTGACTTGACCCAAGGCAGGGAAAAGGTTGATCGATCGATCGATTTGGGTGGCGCTTAAGTTGACTGTTCAAAACTGCCCTACCAAAACCGACATCGATTACAGGTTCATAGCAATTTACTCTGACAATGCTTCAATCTGAACGAAACAAGAGACAGTAAGGCTCCATATTTCTCGATTAAACGCTCCAAAGGAAACGCATTCCGTGTGGCGATGTTTACAAAAGCAAAAGCCATGCAGACTAATGTGCATGGTGTCAATTAATTTTTTGTTGCGGTGAATTCCACAGGAAGCGTACAACACTGACGCACATGCGTCTTCATTTTGGATTGTTACCCTTAACTATCCGTCGCCATGATAAAACCAACCCACGCTTGGAGGAGATGACTTGCAATACGGGTCAAGGACGTCTAAAAGGGATCGTTGAAAGTAGAGCGGAAATCAAGCATTCCGCAAACCGCGCGATTTCATACTCGCAAAAGACGCGTACACGAAACAGCTTGCGCGCGAGAGGGTGAATCGGAGCACATAATCGGGTCCTACACTGTCCTTTTCTGTGTTTGTTTTCCAAATTTCTTCACCTTTTTCATAGGTAATTGTTGAAAGGACCGGAAAATTAAAAAGCTAGAGTTACGTCCATATTCGATTACTCTAATGAAAGAAAGCCATTTGCAAAAGAAATGCTGATAAGAGCCCATATATGACCACTGTAAACAAAGTGACAATTTACGTCAGCTCTATCCATGAGCAGCATTAAGTTATCTGTACTGTGTACACTTTAGAATACATATTTCAATGTCTGCGCTGTCTTAGATAAGGAGGATATCACAGTTATTATACTGTTATATACCGCGCCAGGACTTGCGCGACGGGCAATAACATAAACAGCCGTTTTTTACATAGGAAGTCTTCGCGAGATTGTGTTTTCACGTTGGCTTCGTCAGAGCTCTGGTGTAGCTTTCAAAGAAAACAGTGGTTACGTCTTGGGTTTTATTTATCCAGCAAAGGCCGCCAAATCCACGAATGATCACTGAGACTTTTGGAATGCAGACACCATAGACCGACGAATCCTTGTCAGTTGTTAGCAGATGCGGAGAGCTGTGCGAAAACGGTGCCCTGCTTCAGTGGAAAGACCGGGTTGGGGCGGGCGGTTGTAAATGCCAAAAAATGTAGGTGTTTGATTTTCAGATCAATTCTTGGCAGGATGCAAATTGCCGAGACATTTCCTAAACCTGTTAAATTCGTTTCGCATGTGTTCAAAATAAAAAAAGGGAACACCTCAATAAAGAAAATCTATCCCAATCAGACACAAGCTCTCAACAGTCCCCAGTCGGTGCCCATCAACGGTGTGTCCCAACAAAAATTGATGTTGAAAGATTCTTTAAGTCTATAATAAAAGGTCATACAACAATTTAGGCGGGGATTTCGCTGTCCGAAAAATGAACAAAGCCAATGTATCTGCTCAAACGAGCACCCCACAGTTAAAAAATGCTCGCACTGAGAAACTTGCGTCAACTAACGCTGGATTAACGTGTGTGCCCGAGGCAAAGAAGCTCGTGCCACGCAATTTCAAGTCGTGCCTGCCAAACCTATTCCAGACCAGTTTCTGGCTTGATAGACAAGCCAAGTTGAGGATCTTTGAAACGGAGTTAAAGCGGATTTCTGAAACAAAATATTTCCTCAAATTGTTCTCGACTTAAAGAGAAAAACACGTGTTCATACCGAGACACATTCAAAGCGTAACAGTGGCGATTTATAAATCCGTAGCGTTTAGAAAACAACTCCCCGCAAAGAAAATCAACGCTATTTTCCCACAGGCTTTAAAAATATCGTTGAGGTAAATTTGCAACGCAGGAAATCTATGATAATATTGTGCCAATATCGCGGTAGGTCGAGGAGCTGCAGCAGGGAGATGTTGAAAGAAGGAAAGGAAATTGATTTTAGATTTCGAGTGCGATTTTTCACTTACTAGCTTTCAGCATTCTTTCCTTTTGAAAAACATCAGCGACTGTGACCCCGGAACAGTTCCATCGGCGGTCAGTAAACTGACTTCTGCACTCTTTCAATGCTAACTCAACACCGTCTCGAGCCGCTAGTCCCAGCAGTGGCTGAGCTAAACACCTCTTATTCTGATGATTCTTGAGCCACGAGCAAAAGCTGGAAGCGTATTCGCTAGCTCCTCGAGGATGCCTGCAGAGAGAAAGGAAAACTTTTAAGTAAGGGTCCCGTGAAATTACTTAAAATATCAAGACCACCCTTGCATGCACTAAGACCCTTATCTTGCCTGCACGCGCGGGCCGGTTGGGCATTTGTATGTAAGCAGTCAGCTTATTTTGAAGCCATCTCGCCTGACGACATGTATGCCTGGCGCATCAATTACCAGCGAGCACTTTTCGGTGAAAGTTTCGCACCTTGAAACAGACATTAAACAATAATCGTGCTCACCTTGTCTTTACATGCCCGTTGATCCCAGCGAGGACGAGAAAGAAGACAAAAGCGCCAAGCCAGGCGCGTGCATTCATTTTTTGTTTGTCGTTTGTCCAAACGCGGCTACAAAAATGTGTCGGTGTACAGCTCCTAGATGGCCAGACTCGTGTGATGGCTTAATGGCTTGTACGTGTCAATCTAAAGCGGGAGCTTTTAAGTTGTTCTCTTGGAAGTGCCGAAATATGGCTTCGAATCTTCTCCTGCCGAGTTCTTAGTACTATTTCAAGTGCCGTCGATTATAAGGTACTCGTACAAACAGTCTACTTGTGACGCGCTTGAGGTCAAGGAGGTACTTAATAACAAGCTCTCATCGCTTGATCGCCTTCACAAGCCAGTAATCTTGGCAATTTCGCGATTAAAATGAGTCGAATCAACTCAATCGGACGGAAGAATGGGTCTTATGAAGGCGCGCGCCGTGATTGGTCCGTGCTTCTATTGTGTTAGATCGCCTCTATTTTTCCAATGAATCAGCTAATAACACCAGGACAAAACGCTTGTCAAAACAAAACCGGACTTAAGATCGAATTCAAATGTAAGAGCGGCCGGAAACCACGGAATGATCTGAGGTAACACGTTCGAGAAACAGACAAACCGGGCTAATTTGATGAGCAAACCCGGACTCTACCCTAGAATGTGGGTTGCTAATTTCGGTAAATCCGGTTTGATTGTAGAAACGTTTCGCCGGCTCAATTCATTCCAGCACAATTAACCACTCAAGATTTCACTAATTAAACGTTTCTTTGTTGTTTATTAAAGCTGAAACGCGCTCCCCGTTATTGTGTTCCATTTCCAATCGACAATCTTCCTGTTGGCCGTGTGAAATCACCCTGCTGTATGCGCCTTTGTCTGTTAAAGTATCTTGCTGAAACTGATACGCGGCTACTTTCCTCACAGATAGCTGCCCATGAAGGCAAAGAGAGCCATCATAAATATCAGATATAGCAATGAGCAGTCGACCTGAAAATAACTGGAGTAAATGCAAAGACTTTCTTTGTGAATCGGCACCTTTTGAAATGGCTTGGTGTAAGAGGAGAAAACAATACTTTGGTCACCCCTTGGTCAAATGTAACGTTGGGTCTCTCGACTGCATCCCACAAAGTGCATTTCGGCATGGAAAAGGTTTTATCTCATCTAGGCTGGCCCTGATTCTCTTTGTTAAAATAACATCAAATGGGTCAACATTTGAAGATGATTCACGTAATTAAGGTAATATACGTGCGATTAAGTTAATCAAAAAGCGACACAATTTTCTCTTCACAGGGATGAGAGCGTTTATTACGAAACTTGATTATTACAAAAAACAACGCGGAGATTAACAACTGCCGGTCTTCTTTGCGTTTCGCGACGTTGTCGACCAAGCATTTACGGCATTTCAATCATAAATGAATCAAGGCCACTGTTTAAGAGACTGGTGTTTTTAAAACGCCTGTGAGAGGAGAGCACAGATCGCGGATACACTACTATCAAGTTAACGACCTCACTATCGATATAACTTCGCTGCACAAGACCTTGTACACGAACTTTCGCGAAAGTGTTTTGTAAAGAAAATTCTTAGACACAGAAACGGTACGCGAGTGCTGTTAGAAGACTCTCTCAATATCCGGTAGATGATGGGTTCCAATAGGCCGTTTTATTGTTTACTCCAACTCGTTAAAATGGATAAATTGCCGAACCGCCCCCGATTACCACAGAAATAAGGCGAAAGTTATTAAAAATTTGTCCCCTCAAGCATGCCAATTCTCGTCTTTTAATACCTTTAAGGCTGCGTCGTTAAAAAGTACTTTATTGCCCATTAAAATTAACAAACTGCAACGTCACCGCGGCCATTGCTGATAACGACCCCGCCTTGATGTGAGAATTTTTTAAACTGAATAGACACTCAAAACAAAGAGAAGTTTCTCTTCATCTCCACTGGGAAAGGTGTTACTTTTTAATCCCGCAAAGAAACAGGAAGTTTGAGAATAAAAATATTTTTAAGGAGGAAATTACTCGCCATTTAAAGAGCCAAAAATGAAATTCACAACTGCATGTGCAATTCTTGAGAACATGTTGTTTTTAACACCTTGGCACTAAAAGAAACCAAGGAATTATTTCCCCATTACACTAACCGCCTGGATCGTTTTATCATATCTTTGTAAAGAGAAGAAAATGAACCAAATCTAATTCCAAAATAATTACAGAGTAAAATAAATATTCGATTTAAAGGATGTTTGCAAGCGATATTTTCGGAGGGGGCGTAATGCCAGTTAAAATCAACAATATCATTACCATTACCTGGTGAGTCAAAGACTTAACCATTGATTGTTCTCGAAAGCTGGTCGCTAAACAAAGAAATGACATAACAAAAACAAAAAAACAAAACGTGATTCGACTTGACTCCCTCCGCAAAATGCTTTTGAAAACAAAACAAAGAAAACCAAAACAAATTCAAGCGTTTTTTTTTTTTGCTCTTTTCAGAGCCTTCAAACTATTGATCGAATTTTCGTTTAATCGCGATTATGGCCGGCATTCGGTTCGATTCACGATTCTTTGGTTCTACATCTTGATTTCCGTTCGATATCAATTGCTCCAGGCTTTCCAGTTGAAAAGTGTCTTTAAAGATTTAAATACAAATAAAACTCCTGGTGTTCAAATTTTTAGCGGTCATTTATTCAGTTGAGGTTGGTTTTTTTGGGATAGAATTCAGAAACCTTTAAAAATAGGGCATTTTGACTGAGGAACTAAGGAATTTCTACGCCATTTAGTGTTGTCTGTTCCCTGCATGTTGAATCCCATGTTGCTTAATTTTTGTAAAATAAGAAGTTTACAACGACATCGAAATATTCGAAATCGAATCGAATCGAACCGAAAGGTATGTGAATCGTTACAGTACTACCTCAAACAAGCATTAGTTGACTCTTGAATAGTGTAGCTTAGTCTGTTCTGATTGAGAACTATACTGCCTTTGTTCCATGCGACTTTGAAATTTTGACTTTGACCAGGGTGGCTCGGGTAGGCGGGTGACCCTTCTACCCGGGACAACTTTTCTCCATATAAACGAGGCCTTAGACTGCAAAACAGCCGTATTTTTCGTTGGTCAAGAATGCGACCACTCGTCAAACGCAAGGTCACCAAGAACGAGTTTGAAATCACACCGCGGCTTCGCGCTTTGCAAAGAGGGATTTGGAGAATAATAAACCTCGACTGTTTGCAGTCTACTCAATTGGGAGTTTAAGAACAACGGCACCGAGAACGTCATTTAAAATATAACTTCTCGTTTTTGTAACTCTTTTGCAATCATTCCAATTTGTTTAACTTGGAAAATGCTGGCGAACTCTCCAGGAACTAAGTTAGTATGAACCACTTCAAAGTAATGAAAAAGAAAAGAGGATTTTGCCGTCTAGAAAACCTAAAATTAGTCATTTCACTTTGTTGTTTTGCAGACGACGGTAAAGAAATGTACCAAAATGCAAAAACGCACGTGCAGAGCGATTGTTTTTGCTCATTAAGCCTATTGTTTTGTGGCGTTCTCGTTGCCGTCGCCGTCCTCGTTTCTTAAACTCCCTAATAGTAGGAAAACCGAGCCAAACCTTAAGAAAGTAAAAGTTCGATTTATCGTATTGTCAAGTCACAAGCAATCAATCTTCTTTTCTTATCGTAAGAATGAAGTGAAGGATCTTAAAGGTTAAGTACCTTATTAACGCAAACTGTTGAATAAACAAATAATGCAGCAAATGTGGTAACAGTAAACTCTCAAGAAGGGTTGCGGCCCGTTTGTAACACGTGTTTTTCTCATTTTCAAGCCACCAATGCGAGTTCCAGTTAAATTCCATGTCACTGATACCAAACGTATGTTTTTGCCATTTACACAAATAAAGGAAACCATTATTATGAAATCGCTAAATCGAATGACGAGACACATCAGTAACGCCGAGCACGTCTGTCCGGGAAATAGATGATTTTCACGTTTCGTCATCGCCGCCATGCTGGTGGACGGTGAACAATAGATCTCTCATTGGCTCGTTTTGTTCGTCCACCAGCATTTGTCCATTTCACCATTGTTATCTGTGTCTCTAGAGATTGGCTGCAAACCATCTATAAAGATGAAAATTTGTTTCCAATTTATCTTTCCATTCGACTCGCGTGCTGTCAGCGAAAATTTGTACAGATTAAAACAAAAGCCAATTCTCATTGTACAGCAGGGTGCCAATCTGGTATTGACCTTTTTGTAAAGCTTGTATTATCCTCTACTGACGAAAATATGACAATGCTTGTGCTTTTTGCAACATCTGCAGTAAATTTCATGTTTGTCGTGGAGCATATCAACATATGGGGGAGATATTGTTTACGGAGGTACGTGGCGAATTGCACGAAAAACCACTTCAGCTGTTCTCCAACGTTTCTTTGGGTCACAAGCAAGTTTCACAAGCTTCATCGTTGGGTGTATTTGCAAGCAGAGCAATTGTCTCTGCAAAGGAAATGAAATAAACAACAAAGGATGGGTTTGTTGAATGCTATTAAAAAAATACAATGGTGAAAAGATTCAAATAAAAGAGGCAAACTACGCTAGGAATTATTCTCCCTATCGATATCTGCTGAAAATGATGTCTGAAATTCTTCAAATTCTCTAGCCAGTAAAGGCGTGATGAATTGACTTTCCTTTTTAACCTTTATGCTAAGTCATGCCTATATCGTCTTCCAAGCAATGGCCAACTGAATAGGCTCTTGTGCAATTTTGCTTATAGTCAAAATTCCATAAATTTGATCTTTAAAAATCTGATCAATGGCGCAGTTCACTTATGTAAGGTTTGTTCCACTCTTGTCAAGTAGGCAAATTTCCAGGTTTCTCGTTTGAAGAAGCAGTAACATGGAAGTGTTTTAAGCTGGTCATACCATGCAAAGACAAAAACCTGCATGTTCCGGGCGGAAACCATCTTAACTACAGTGACGGGCACGAATAAATAAACGCCTACTTTCTTTAAAAGTAAGGAGCTTTTCGCTGATAGCACCTCAATTGATGGTTACCACGAGGCTATTTGCGGAGAACTAGATTGTCTCGACGATTTTTCTGGAGTTGGATGAATGGTTTATTGCGAAAATGCTTAAAATCTTCAGGAATGAGGATTTCGTTCGGACCTCCGTGCATTTTGTATTTTTGAGTCACAAAAATACATCGTCTTCAGCAGGTAACTAAAAGAGAGTAAAAAGACTGTCAACTTGAAATTATATTTACAAACATAGAAAAAAAGAAAAGAAAGGAGAAAAAAATAAAATTTCTATTTCGGTCAAGTCGCAGAGATCAGTGCATTCAAAATGCGACGAGACAATCAAACTGTCCGCCTGTATACTACATACAAGTTGCGTTGCTATGTTAAAGCACCCTTAAGGAGGCTAGACAGGGTTTTTAGCTGCACGCGCGCGCGCAATCTACACATGCCATAACTAAGGGTGCTTACCATTTATAAGAACTGGCCATTTGTCAAGAGAACTCCACTATTCATATAAAATGTCCTAACAGATCAGTTTAATTCTACATAGTATGCATAGCAAGGATGTTTTTTTTAAAGCAAAAACTCTCCAAAGAAGCCTATTCATTTTAAAAATGACCGGTCTGGCTGGCCTGTTCTGGCAAATGAAAGGCGTCCTAAGATGCACGCGTCAGCTGAATGAATCAAAATCAAGCACATCGGAAGTTAAATACCGCGTGAAATCGATAGAACCGGAAATAAAATCTGCGGAAAACATTTTGTTTTTGCTCGAAATTTTGTTCGGTAACCTATCTTTACTTTTTGCATGCACGCACCATTCACGATGGCACTTCAAATATAACAGTTTCGAGGAAAATTATCCGGTAGAATTTTCTGTAATCCACAAAACGCGTGTTTTTAAAATGTATTAGATTCTACTAGATAATTTTTTTCATGCTGCCTGAAAAGTTAAAGAATTTAGGGAGCTTTCCAACAAAGAAATAAAAACTTTTCAGATAATTTACAAAAACTGACATTTAGAGGACCTTTTTGTGGACCTGGGGTGTTGCCATGGTAACTGATAAGACGTCACAAACACCCTTAAAATATAGCCCAACAATAGAATTCCAAAGAGACATATAGTTTGCCTTCACCATTACACACCTCCTTAGCTGATGCGAATTGCGACTGTAACGTCCCTGTTTAGGTCATTTTATGTTTCTGCCAGGCATTCCTGTTATACGGAATTAACTCCAATGAAAGAGATGGATGGCCAATAAAACTCTTTGCTACTTTCAGTAAACTTCACCTTATAAAACGAGTGGTTATAACTTTCCAGCCGGAGGATGGACTCTACACATACAAGTGACCAGTAAAGCATAAGCTATTGATTGTAGTGCTCCGCTGTTTACAGCATGTTTCCTGTTCTGCAATCTAATCGAGCTAACAAAAAAAAAAAAGCCTAACGCTTGACCATACCAGTGAAAGTTCCTGAGAATTGAGAAGTCCTTTCCCCAGGGCTCGCTTTTTTTACTACCTAGGTAAATAAACTTTTCACGTCAGGAAACACGATATCACGCATTTGAAGATGAAAACTTGTCAGGAGAAATGGATTTCTTCTGTCATGTAAATTTTGAGTGTGCACGGACCTGCGTAAATTGAACTATAGGAAACTATGGATAAACGAGGTTCAGTATTGTGCAACATTTGTGGAGAGGCTAAGAAATACAGTGTCTCTATTTTCGTTCGACTTCGTTTAACATGTTGAATGACCTACTTTCAACAATCAATATGGCATGATACACTGTTCGGTGAACAAGAGCTACAACATTTGACGATCAACAAAATGTTGCCGGAAGTGTGCCGGTCACCGGCTTAAAAGTTCACCCGAAATAGTCCTCTGGCTGACAATTTTTGGAATACAAGTTTGAACCCGAGTAAAATTTATAATGCAACATTGGAAAAACACTTGGAACGCTAAGCAACGGAATGTTTTTTTATGCCTAGTCTTAAACGAAAGCAGTAATAAGCTGGGATGAAAGCCAAAACAGGCAACCCATTTAGAAGACAGACTATAAAATAACTTCACCCCAGGGTGGCGATACAACAGAATCTTATGATAGGAATTGATGCCTCCATATGGTTGACAGCTGCGCGATTTCCATGCCAAATTTCACGTTCTCTATAACCTTGCAAAAAAAAAAAAAACGTTTTGTTTTCTGACATATTTTTTAGCAATTTAAAATCAAAGGAAAATGATGGAAGATTTGGACAAGGGTGTAACAAATTTCGACCGGATTCCGTTTCCCCGCGAGTAGAGACTGAACAGATTTTCACATTGATTGATCTGCTATCGATACCACGTCAGATGACATTCGAATGAAGTAACTCGGGAGCAATTGTTTAACGCACAAGCAGCAATGTTTTTGCGCTCAAAAAGCAATCAATAATTATAATTGTTTTGATAACAAGTACCCTCATTAGAAGACTGATCGTAAAATAGCCGAATAGTAAAAATCTTGACACAAACTTCGGGACAACCATTTGCATGACTGCCACACTCCCGCCCACTTCGATGATCCCCAAACCACATGGGGATGTCGTGGGAAAATTGCAACGACAATACAAAGTATGAGCTGTCTAGAGGCTCAATATTTTCAATGGTTTTGTCTTTTCGTTTGTAATTAACTGGTTTGTCTTTGGACAATGTATTGTTGGGTGCAGTACAGGCCACGTGAATCGCGTTTCTTCTCTTTATCACTTCATTTTTGTCGGTTATCACTTAGTGGAGAAAGATTGGGGGCGATTTATGGCGGCGCAACCGTTAGCGAGGAGAACACGTCTGATTCATGATCTCCAGCGTTGGCGAAGAACCTCAAGAGTAAATTCAGTGCTCCAAAAGGGTGGGTATGGTGTGCCTTTCAAAACTTTGAAAAGGTTTGACAACTGGGACTGGAATACTTTATGAAAGAGATACTGTAAGTAAGGCTTTTATCTACTGTCCATGTTGTAACAATGGGTTA
This sequence comes from Galaxea fascicularis, assembly GCA_948470475.1. NCBI lineage: Eukaryota > Metazoa > Cnidaria > Anthozoa > Scleractinia > Euphylliidae > Galaxea > Galaxea fascicularis. Next base: position 7,671,984 of record OX419335.1, on the reverse strand, counting down.
CATAGGATCGACAGCTACAAATTTTCCCAGGCTTCTCAAGCTTGGTGTTGTAAAGTTAGCTTCTCAAAAGTAACACTTTATTCTTACCTAGTCCACGGTCTAGTTGGTCGAACGATAACGACTCTGCTTCCGGAAACAGATCTATTTGATCATTTTCTCAACTTTACTTAAGACCTCGCAAAACTTTCCTTTTAATGATACCGGCCGCAAAAATTGAGTAAGTCACTAAAATAGACGTGGACAGGAGCTTAGTGCAGTGTGTCTGGCAGATAGTCTTTCAAGAACTTCGAATGCCTCAAGTGTTACGGCAATATCTTCAGCGTTTGCACTGAAATTTCAAAAGGTGAAAAAAAGGTTTTTGGAGATAAAACCACACAGGAAGCTTTCAATAGTGCGTATTCTGGAGCGCACATCCTATTTCGCCTGCGTGGCAAACTCAAGCTATATTTTTGCGAGGCAGAAGCCTTTGGAACTACAGAAAGAGAACACGCGATCTACTCGCTTCACACGCGCGCTGTCTCCATTTCCCTTGTACACATTAGCACCTGCCACACAGGCCATGTCACATTTTTTACCTACAAACAGCTCACCGCAGAGAATCCGACTTCGCTGAGATAAGGTTTTGAGGCAGGGTGCCGACTAGAAATTCCAACGGGTCAAATTGCCATTGCTTCTTCTAAAAACCTCTCTAATATGGACACCGAAGGGACGGAACAAAGTACATCCGCATTAGAGAGGTGATCGTTGTATAGAGGTCACCGCGTTAACGTCACTTTTAAGAATCCACCGACTGTTTTTACTGCTCAGTAAGTAAAAACAGACCCACATATGTCTTTTTACTGCATCTAAACTGATTAAACAAACTATCAGTGGCATACCGGCGTTGAAATCGCAGCTACCACAGAATGTATACGAATCACTGTTTGAAACAAAACGTAATGAACTACTACATAATGGTGCATGTAAAATAAAAAAGACTGTACAATATAAAAGCACAATTCTGAAAACGTCCTTCGATTCTGCCTGTAAATCACCCAGTTGCAATGTTTCATACACAAATCATCGTCACCTGATCACCGGAGTGTTCGTAATAAGGAGGTTAAGTCTATATAAATTTGCTCTTTGGGGCCGAGATTTAGTGTCCGATTGCCGTGTTAGAGATGGTCCGTATTATTTAGGTTTTTTAAAAGAAAATTTTAGAATTTTATCGGGGCACAGGAAACTGTCCGTAAGAGAGACGTGTCCGTTATGAGAGGTTCGACTGTGTAAATGTTCTATTAATTTGTCGGGTCGTGTAGCTCAGTGACCTTGTAGGCCTCTTGATCTGCCACCCCCCTCTTATCTAGAGCACTTCTTAATAAATACAACCTTGTGATAACTTCGCAATACTTCAAAGTCAAAAATTCCGCATAATTTATTTGACTTCTTCAGGGCATACTTTTAAACCTGTTTTTTCAATAGGACTTATTTTCCTGAATACCTTCAGAAACATCAACAGACAAACAACTGAGGCTAGTGGCGAGTCCAAGAACTAATGCGGAGTTATAACGCTTCAGCTGTTTTGGAACAGCATAGTGAATTTGCACAAGCAATGTTCATGTTAAACAAGATTGTCTTCAGCCTCCAAACATTATGGAAAAGCTGCGAGTGTTCTGTTGGGAATATTCTGGTTGTCCTTAGTGCGGTTGAGGAATAAGTGACTACCCGCAATAAGGTGTTTCAAAGAACACATATTCTGAAAACGGCATAATCTTGACGAAGGTAACCCGGAAGGAGCACAGAATACTCTGGAATGAGCATCTGGAACGCACATTCCAACCTGACTTCCGCTGTGACTGCATCACGGGCATGGCGGGCCGCACGCACTTTTCCCGCCAAAAGTGTCTCAAAAGAACGCATATTCTGTCTATTCCGATTAAACCGTATTCTGTTCACTTTGTTTATTCTGTTCAACCCTGACATCAACACGCATATTCTCTTAACTGATCTTCTCATATTTCTTAAACTACAAGTTCAGAGAATTTGGTTAAACATCAACACATTTCATTTGATGATCATTACCTTTATTCTCATAACCTGTGTTATCTAAAATGGTGACGTAAGGAAAAAGTAGGCTGTGGTCATAGCGAGGGCTCAAAGGGTTAACGAATGCAGTATTATCAGACCTGATCCTCTCCGATCATAAACGGAAATCGTTCCAAAAACTCTTGATTACAAACTATCACGAACATCCCTCGAATATTCCGGAATAGTCCCATCTCATCATCCGCGTTGCGCGGTTTCGATGAGTCTCAGCATTAGCCAATAAACTGTCCACGACTGTTCTCTAGTGGTTAGCTTTTCTTATGCCACATATGTCCTACCACGGTGCTGTTTCGAGATACTTACTTTGATATTTAATGTAGGGCATTGCACTCTGGCATAGGGTTTTGTTTTAAACCACACTTTTGCTTGCTTTCTGCAAAATGTAGCAAGATTATTTTAAATGTTCCTTATAATTGTGTTTCCTATAATTCCTTATAAGAAGTTCTTTGAAATCTTGTAAAAACAGTGAAAACCCACAGCAATGTCAACAAGATGATCAATAAGTCCTGTCTGAATATACACATCATACTCAGTTTATCAAACTTCAGTGAATCGATTCCTACTTGATTCTGCGTTGTTAAAGATGCTGCAAATCATAACACCTCACACAGTAAACTCCAGTGTTTCTCCAAGACTAAGAACAAGACGCCTCATGTCTTCGTCTGATGCCCAGTCGATACCACTACCTACGATCACACCCTAAAATGCAAAACAAACACATATAACGTGTCGTGTGACCAAAACAATGAACTGAAGGTTGCAGGTAGATACCAGCTAACGATCTGCAGTTATCTCGAAATATTTAAGCAATAGACCGCATTTTCTGCGTATTCCTATAGCTATTCCATACCTCTATTTTAGTTTGTCCCTATGACCGGTAGCTTCTTTATTGTTATCAAGTGTTGTTTGTGTTGTATCATCTATTACTTCGTTCTCCAATCACGGCCGCGTCTGGAGAGCTATCTCCATTTTCGATGGGTTTCCAGGCGTAATAAATTCATTTGGGATGTTGGGAAGACACGAGAAACGCTTGTGAATCACGAGCCGTTGGCGAGTGTTTGACAAGCTTTTCAAGTGTTCTCCCTAAATCCCAAGTGGGTTTATTATGCCGGGAAACCCATAGAAATGCGGTCTATTGCTTTTATAAAATAATTGTAAGTAGTAACAAGGAGTTTCAGTTTACCCAGTACAAACAACCATAGGTTTTTGATTAATCAGAGTGCGCCAAGTATCTCAGTTATTTTATCAAGTCTTTTAAGAGTCTGTCTCGATATGGTGTTTACAATGCAAATATAATAGAGAAATTAAATTACACCACTATATTGGATGTGGTCAACTGGATAGAGAACACGTCGAGTCGCACCATTCAGAATAATTGTCTTAGTACATGCTAAAACAGTGAGATAATGTAGCACAAAAATGGCGATTTTGAACTCATTTATTTAAGTCAACAACTACCTTTTTCGCACGAGTTGCTCGGAGGTGAGTAGCACTTGCTATCTCGAGTTTGAGTAGCCAATCAGAGCGCGCGGAGAATGCTATCCACTCTTTTGGTATATACTAATTATAGTTAAACAATTATAATTTGTTTCCCCAAGTTGGTAACCAATTTCCACTTAGTGAAGCAAGGTCGTTGGTGTGGACCAGAGAAGAACCGTTTATGGCGACATAAACTGGCGTTTCGACAACCTTAGCAGACGTTATCAAATCTTATAATCCATAAATATTTTCGCTCGCACGCGATTGATCTAAACGCACCACGTTACTGAATATTCCCCAGCTAAAACTGGGGATTCCCCAAATGCGCGTTGCGAAAAACATTTGAAGGATAATTAACACAATAGTCTCCATTTGGCTTTAAAAATATACTCGGATATTTGTCCTTGGAGATTATCAGTTCCTTGGAGCTCACAGTTTTCCTTGAGGTTCGCTCTTGGAAAACTGTTCGCTTCTCGGAACAGATGATGTCCGCGGACAAATATCCGAGCATATTTTCGCGCCAAATGGAGACTATTGTTTATTTATCCGACTGGACGGAGTTGCTCAAAGCCTGGTTAGCGCTAGCCATTGGTTAAGTTGGATTAAAACCTATAGGTTGTCATGGTATTTAACCTCGGTTAGCGCTAACCATGCTTCGAGCAACTCGGCCCTGGTGTAATAAATACAGTAACATATCAGGGTTGGGAGGGAGGGGGGGCGAGAAAAGGGGAGGCGAGAAAAGGGGAGGGGAGAGAAGGAATCTAGATGAGCTGGAAAGGAACAGGAGCGTCAAACTGGGGTTAAGGAAAGCTGTCAAGAGAAAAATACGCCCGTATCGCGACGTTTTAGTTTCAATGCAAAATAGAAAATAACTAGGTTCACTAATATATTCACTGCACAGGATTGACCAACGTTGTAACACGTGAAGTTTCGCAGGGATGACGTTAGTAATCTCGCCTCCTTTAAAATAAGTGTCAGAATTCTGGTCCAGCGTTCAACCCTCTGGCGGGCAATGGTGTAGCCCGCGTAGCAAGCGTTTCCGTGGGGGTTTCAGCGTTCCGAATTTTGGATGCGTGAGAAATAGGACGAGAGGAAAACAAGATGCGAGAGGCTTCTTATTTTTGCTCCTGCCTCATTTCCGGCGCAACCAATCACCCCACGGTAACGCTTGCTACGCTGGAAAGCAATAGTCATACAGATCGCTCGCAGGACAGACGATACACTGCAGCTTGCAAAATGTTCGAAGGTGTTTTTTTATCTTCTCATTTTGATTCACTTCCACAACATCCACGCAATTATCAATGATAGCAATGACAAAGACCACATACGACCTACCTGAAACACGTTTCTGACGATATCTATTTTCTCCACTTTCTCGGCTATCTGCTGTTTCAAACTGAAAAAAAAATCGTCTAATTATCATAACTGTACTACATCAGTACAGTGCACCTGGAAATACGAACCTCAGAACTTAAAGCCGCAGGTTCATTCATGGTTGTCCATCAAGAAAGATTTACTTGGATTTCCCTGACTTTTCACTGACTTCAAACTGTTTTTCATTGACCATCCAAGACAAAACCTTGAGCAATAAAGCTGACAGGGAAGTCACAGAAATAAATTCGTTTGTTGACCTTGTTTCAAACGTTACTTTTCTAACAAGAAAACTCTTTCACAAACCCAATGGAAAATCAAAAGTAAACTGATTCCCGTGAAACTTTTCACTGATTTTCTGGTCGAACTAAGGACTCCCTGACTAAGTAACACTGACATTTCCCTCTCGAAAAACCGGATGAACAGTCAAACCTGTATTAAGGAACCTGTATTAAGCGGTGAGTTGGCCATTCCCCAAGGGTGACCAGTTTATGCAGGTTTGACTGTGTAAAAGACGTACACTCTATCAGGGCTGTCATTAAGGGCCGGGGGCCAGGGATTTTCCCCTCGTATTTTAAGGTATACCCCCGGCTACTTTGATATAACACCAGCACAAAATTATAGACTTCACTACAGCAACTCGAATCCCCGCCTATTTTTTGTATATCCTCACCTACTTCAAAAATTAGCAGGGATTACGAAGGCCGTGCGCCATGCGCGTATGGCGCATAAAGCTACAGAATGGCGCATTAAAAAAGAACTTACCGGGCCTGTGATGCGCCCAAGCCGCGAAATAGCTAGTAAAACATACACTACTTTGTAAAAAAGGATTTTAATTTGTAAAATTTTCAGTTTAATGACGAATAAACAAGCGAAAAAACACGGTGCCTTCGCTCTTTGATTCGCGTTTGCTTCATTTTTCTCCCCAGATCCTCAACTCGGACTTTACTTGCAAACGAGGCTCTTACTCGGAGTTCCATGTGTTTTCAGTGTTTTTGCGTGCTTTGAACATATTTGCATCTTTTATTAACCTCAATTGTTTAATTACCCTAATGGCCCAAACTTTTTATAAATGGCGCATAACTTTCCCATGACAGGGGCCATGGGCTCCTTTGCCTGTTTTTCTTCCTAATCCCTGAATTAGTAACAGCCCTCTCTATTTGTCAGTGCGTGTGTACTCTAATAATGAAAACGTCATTTCAAAATATTTCTTCTCGATTTTCTAACTCTTTCGCGATTATCTCAATTTGTTTAACAAGGAAAATGCTTAGGAACTATGTAGTGTCTAAATTTCTATGAACGGCGTTAAAGTAAGAAAAAAGAAATAGGAATTTACCGTCATGCGCTCACATTCTCGAGAAAGCCTAAAATTTGGTCATTTGACGTTGTTGTTTTGTAGAGTACAGCGATGAAATGTACAAAACAGTAAAACGCACGTGCAGAGCGATGTTTTTGGTCATTAAACCCATTATTTTGTGGCGTTCCCGTTGCCGCCTTCTTTGCTAAAGCTCCCTAACAACGCACAGAGAACGCCAAAATTCAGCTCGTAGCGTACTTTTTTGTTCTTGACGTCCTCCCTGCCTTATCTGAGTACACTCGCCGCTTGACAAATGAAATCTATTTGAGAAGAATATTCATTGTACTTACTTTTGGATCACATCATTGTCTGTGCCAGTGGCAGAAGTATTTTCCTGCTCTTCCTTTAGTCTCTGTTAAAACAGGTAAAACAAGAGTATGAAGAAAACCAGCCTTACAATTGAAGTGCCTACCCCTACCCACCACAACAAAACAGAAAACGGGGGGAGAGAGCAGAGCGTGATGGAAGGAAGACTTCTTCAGTGATCCGTGCCTGGCCTGACTTTCCTTGCTTCTCAATCTGATTCCTCTCTTTCCAACCCATTTCTAGCGCCTATCACACACCGGCTCACGACTCCATAAATCTTCAAAAGGTTTGAAAGAACGTTGCAAGAATGTGGCACATGTGACAGGATATCTGAACTCCATCTCCTTATAAGAATGTCACATGGCGTCACGGCCGCTATGTTGGTGTCCCAAAACAAAGAAACGGCGGCCTTGTTGGTGTCCCAAATCAAACCTCTGGCAATTGCATTCTATTTTTATACAAATAGCTTCTTTTGTTTCAGTAAACCAATATGGCTGAAAGTCACATGAGTGTATCCTTATAAAAATCTTTCCTGTTTTTCATTCTCGCCCTCCCCCTTTCTCTCCATCCAAAGACATTCACTCACCAGGTTCCCATATGAAATCACACCCATAAAAGACAAATTCGGTTAAATTTAACTACAGCTTGCTCACCTGAAGGGATTTCATTAACCTCCTGTTCTCTTTCTTTACCTCTTTATTATTAAACATAGAACAGATATCATTACCATTAAAAAAACAAACAAATAACAACAACAACAAACAAACAAGCTTGAATATTTGGCAACAATTAATAATATTATTCTTGTATGCTATAAAAAATCACACCGTCAAAAGTGTGATCAGATGCCTTTTCTGCATTTTAGTGTTTATTTTTTCCTAGCATTTTCCTTAAAAAAGTTGATACCCTGGCACAAAAGGCTCTTGGAAATTCTGAGATAGGGATCAAAAAGGTACAGTGTACCATACTATTAAAGTAAGGTCTTTTAATGCAGGGAGGGGGGTCATGGAAACCAACAACACATTGTCCTAAAGGGATCAACAGCCTGCACGTATCCCAAGACATAATTTTTACTGAAATGTATGTTTTGCCTACTGGGGCCTGGTTCTCAAAAGTCCCGTAAACTTTTTGGGCCCGAAAAGCTTATTCTGAAATCCTGGCCTTTTACTGTGATTTCAAGTAATGAAGAGATGTCAGGGGTCATCTACTCCCAAGAAAATAAAGGCAGTAGTTTCAAAAGAAACTGTAGTGCTGTGTCGGTGCGGAGGTTGTACACCAAAATTTGGTTTTATCTAGTTAGCCCTTGTTAGCCCTTCATCAGAGCACGTTAGAGATGCCAGCAAAATGCCATCTTTTTGAATCCCTGTATGGTGGTCAATGATTACCAACTCTGTTGATAAAACCAAGTTTTTGTGTACCACTCCCAAGAGAGCTCCACTCGTGTACTGCTTATTTTGTCAAAAACAAAACTCACCATAACTTTGTTGCTTTAGATTGTCTAACCTAGTTTGGGCTTCTGACAAAACCTAAAAAAACAACAGAGAATGCTGGTAAATCAGCTTAAATCAGCTCCTTGTTCAACTCTCTTTTGTTGTTTTTTAACATTATTCGTTTTTATCTCAACTTTATATTCCTACCAATATAATTTTCTTTTTAAGCAGTCTTTGATTATTTCTTATTTCCGGGCCCGCCAAGATTAGCTACGCTACATGTACCTGCGGGTCTGGTAATCTGGTAATCATTTACATGTATGACTGGTTAATTTTCTTGCAGAATCATCAAAAGCAATACCTGAAACCTAGGTTCTTGTTGAGGAAGTGGAAGCTTAGCTAAGCTGTAAGTGATGATGATATCACATTTTGTACAAACTAATTAATGCCAACAATTTTGAAGAATAATAATTATTTTGAAGGATCTGTACATAGTTACTACATTCAAATTAACCATATTGCGCTTGTCAGAAGCAGACCAAAGAGAAAATAAAAATCTAACCTGATGTTCCCCAAGAATTTCTGTACTGAGCTTGTTCTGTTGTACACACAACTTAGCAAAAGAACTGAAACCAAAGGAAAAACAAAAAATTAAAGGAACAACAAACATTAAAGGAAATACAGTCATTATAAGGTGAACAATCTTTGCTGGCTACTCTTTTACTCATGTCCACACTAATACAGATAAATAACCGTGGTGCAGCGATGAGATTTCTTGCGGCCTTCCACCAATGTGCCCTGGGTTCAAGTCCTGGAGTCAGCGTAATAAGTGGGCAGAGTTTGTTGATTCTCTACTCTGCTCTGAGAGGTTTTTCTCCAGGTACTCTGGTTTTTCCCTCTCTTTCAAATCAACATTTGATCTGATTTCAGAATTGTAAAGAACTTAGAATTGCAAAGATTTTTATTGTAGAGCTTTCTTTGTGAGGCACCACTGAATTTGCACAGTAGTTTTTGCCTTGAAAATGGAAAAAGCGTTTCTTGTCTACAGTACACTTCACTACTGTTTTCATAATTACATGTATTTGTTTGAATAATTGTCCACAATGAAATGCTGCTTTGGTTTCAGGCTCACTTAACCCTTTAAACCTTGTAATATCAATGATTTAGAAAGCAATTAATATTGGTATATGAACTGAGTGGAGTACAATTTGAATGAGTGTGCAGTGGGAGTTCGATTTGAAATAACAAGTATGATTTTAGACCAAAATTGCATGACATGAAGTTCAATTACCACTTTATTACACCCATTTTGAAATCACACAGGTTTTTCTCCATATTAATATCTATTTAATGTTCACTTCAGGAAAACCAGTTTTGAATTTTGATGGGCTTATAAAAAAAGGATGTGATTTTGAGCAAAAAATGGTGCGATATGGGAATAAATTGCACTGTTGAGAGGCAATCAGATTTCATGAATGATGAGTGATTTCAAAATGGGTGTACTAAAGAACAAAACTTGCCTCATTTTAAAACAACTTCTCCCCACTGCTTTTATAGAAAATGTGTAGGGAGGAAATGAGAATTAAAATTTTGATCTTAGGTCATAAAAAGTTCTGTTTTGTGGTCCACTCTAAATGATCCTGCCTGCAGATGGAGGATGTTTTCAAAAAACTGGGGAGGGGGTGGGGATGAGGGTGGATCACATTGCAGTATGATGATTTCTTTTTTAAACTCTCATCATTTTAAAGCACAAGGACATTTTTTTTATTATTTTTGCAACAAAACATGTTTCAACATCTTCGGTAAGTGTCGCAAAAACCAAGTACAATGTTAGATTTATAACAAATACCTACTATGCTAATGCAATGAAATGTGGTAGAATTAGCATAGTGGCTTTTCATTATACATGTTAATTCAACTTTGTATTTGTGTTTTACAAAGACGGTAGAAGTACATCTGATATTCCTGTGTTCCTGACCAATACCATTACTATCCTTCAACCTCCTCTCCAAAAACAACTACAGCTACTTTCTAGGATAGACAACCAAATTAAACCAAAAGACCACAAGATACCAATTTAAGGAGCAGTTAAATTTGGCTACAACAGCGACAATTAACCCTTTGAAACATACATGTAAGAGTGATCAGCATCAAATTTTTCTTTGAAATATCAATGCTTTATACATGTAAAACAGAGTGGTCACAAGAATAGACCCTTTGCAGTTAGGGGTCACCTGGTTAAAAAACAAAAAAAAAACCTTGCTGGAGAGCAAATTGTGCACTGGGAAATCCAAACAAAAAAAATTAAATTAAGTTTTCGGAGGTGCTACTTTACTCTGCAGTAAGGTGTCGTTTTGTGCCATGTGATTACTACATGTACATGTAACTGCAAAGGACCTACTGTATTAAGGACAGATCACACAAGATGAATTTGCTTCATATTTTAACAATTTCTCCTAACTACATCTTTAGGAAATGTGCAGGGGCAACAAATGAGAATTTAAAGTTTGATGTTAGGGATTAAAGGGTTTTAATGGAGAGAGGACTATGAAAATAATTATTAGAAGCTGAACATTATCCTTACTTCATTTCTTCAATTTGTTTCTCTGTTGGTGACTCCGACACAATATCTGGGAATAGAATTTTTAATAGGTGGTCACCGCACAAAAGCCTGCAAGATAACAATTCAAGAGCAAATCAAAAATTAGTTATCATGGCATTTGAATCTTAAAAACCCATTGGTAATACCAATATTTTGGTGAGTTTAGAGGGTTTGGTAATTACAATAATAATGTTATTGTCAGCATGAATCATAGTAAAATTAAATGGCGTTAATACTCTTCTGGCCTTATTACTTCTGCTGCTTTGTCGCAAGCCTGGTTTCTTGTGAGAGATTCAGTGCAGGAAACTAATGACATATTCAGAGCAGGTGTAAGTTTGAATAAGTCACACACTCAGACAGCTGATATACACCTTTATTATATCTCTCAGTTGGTATGGGTGCTGTGATTGGTCAATTTTACAGGCCGTAAATTACTGTACAGCCCGCTAAATTTGAAAGTTTCCTTTTCCGCACGTCTGATTAACCTCAGAGATATAATAAATATCTTACTAACCTTGTTTAGTCGGTCTGGACTGTAAGTTACGAATCCTTGTTTTTTCCCGTAAGTGAACGGGAAAAAACATAGTCTGTAACTTACAGTATGGACCTCAAACTCGGATAGTAAGACTATGCATGACAGGTAAGAACTAACCTATCCAAGACAAGCTTCTTGTATGATCGTGCTGTGGACAACGAATACAATTGATCTTGCAGTTTGGATATCCTACAACAAAACAGAAAATATATTAATTGAAGGGTTGGGCGCAACAATGTCATGATACCGGTAAGTGTCATTTTGCTTAAAAATGCATACAATGTACAGGCTTGCTTTTGTGTAGTAAACATTTCCCTGTATTTTTTATCATTGCTTTGCACTTTGTTTTCAAGAAAACATGGGCTAAAAAACGATTATGGCATCTTCTGTTCATTGTTTAAAACTTAAGACAAAAGAAACTGATTACATGTAAGTTCTGTTTGGTTTAACGTCCTGTATTTACTAGAAAACTAAGCACAAGACAGGGAAAAACTACAGGGAAAAAACGTTTCCCTGTATTGGCCTGTATGGAAGTCGAAATCAGCAATTTTTGAGCAAGATAAAAAATCACTGAAACGTCAGTCTTATCATAGTGTTCCACACAACCCTTCAATTTTATCCTGTGATATACAGATAAAATTGATAATTTTGATTGACCATCAATAAAATGAAACTTACCATTATAAGAAATCCCTGGACACCAAGAGGTGTAGTATCAAAGCCGAATGAATGAAGAGATATCACATTTGTAATTTGTCAGGTGGTATTTTATTTTTTTATTTAATGAGGACTTCTCAGGGCTTTTATGAGAAGCTGGCAATAGGTGAAATTTGCCGCCTACAAAATGTCAGATTTTACATGTACCCCTCACTGCCTCCTACTTCAGTGTCTAGATTTTCACTAAAATGTTTAAAAAAATTTATCACGTTGGACCCACCTACTTTGGCTAGCTCAGACAGCTATTTCAAAAATAATTTTTAATGAAACCCCTGTCTTCATGCTTAGATAGAATCTATGCCTTAAAAACAAGGAATGTCTTATGAGACCACAAGGTTACCTCATCCCATTTTTAAACTGAACAATGGGAAGGGTGGGCTCGATTTCCAGCCGCTGTTTCAAGAGATCAACCCGCACCCACCTCCCTTACCCCCATCTCAAAAATGGAGACCCAACTGAGCAGCAGAAAACGAACCTATGGGTTGGGCATTGCAGCTACTGATTATTTGTCAGGTACAAGGAAGTAGGACATAACAGGTTACATAAGTTATTGTATATTAGCACACAAACCTTTCATACAGCTCAGACTGTGAGGAATCATTCAACGAAGTCTGCAGGTCCTCTCGTTGCTGAAGTCGTCCTAAAACAATAAATGCATTGTCACTATTTTTTTTATAAGAGTGGAGATATCATGAGAGATGTTTGTCATTATGGTTATTATCACTAAAATGGCAAAATTACTGAATGCTGATTGGCTGAGACAGAGGGTATTTTTTGTTAACCATTGGTGCGACACTGGCAATTTCAGCAACTTCTGAAAACACACATGATTAATCCCAAATTTTACTCAGCCCCATGCAATTACATATACTAAATGATAGCTAAGATAATGATATTGTTTGTCTCATAATTTAGACACATTGATACAAGTCAGAAGTACAGAAGTAGCCAGAAATTCCAGCTATTGTAGCATTGTGCAGTTCCAGAAATAATTATCCATATCTCCCCCACGAAGGTCAATGGAGATTCCAAGGGGGAGGGGGTGGCAAAAGCTACTTAGGTGGTTACTTAACTTAAGCAGCAATTACTTTTTCAAAATAAACTGTTTAAGGGGGGACTAACTTAGCTACAAAATTAGCTAAAACTGTTGCTATGGAAAGTTCCCAACAGTCATATCTTGGAAACCCTAACTTGCACAGACAAGCTGCCTGGCTATGTTTTTACAATCAAAAAGGTTTTCAAGATTTCGAGTCGCAACCATATTTGGTAAGTCATGTGACCAGAACTGAAAACAGCCTAAAACTTGAGTGGTGTACACTTCTGGATATCGAAAATGGTGCCAATGGTTAACGATCACCAAGGCACAAAATTCTATGTATTGATTTTTTAAAATTCGAGTCATGTGTATGTACGTTTACAACAACTGCTTATGTAGGCTTGTAAAGAAGGCTGGAATATCTCTGATTGGCAAAACAAATCAGAACTGAACATAATTTTCTCCAAGTTCTAGAGATTTTTCTCTCTAAAACACGGTTGTGGCCTGGGGCAAGCAGAGTTCTCAGTAGTAGCCAGCAACCGGCGAATTCCGCCGCCTGTCAAGATGAAAGTAGCCGCCTGTGCTGGCTATGAAATTTGTCTTTGCGTGCCTCCGGGCTGAAGTTTAGGTGCCTATAAATATTTCTGGGCTGTCTGACAAAAAAAAAAAAAACTGAGAACCCTGGGCAAGTATTGGATTGGCAGAACAAGTTGTATCCAGATTTCTTAATAAGTAAAATGTGTCAACACAAAAAAGAGTTAGTATGATGACGGCCAAGCACCTATTCCCATCAGCTTGTGGACTCTGAGAGGACAAAATTGGCATCCAATCTATATCAATACTCAGTTAAGTTATTGATTGCTATTGAAAATCAATACCAATCAATAAGGTCACACAAATCCCATCCATCGATTGGTTACAGATTATCAATATCAATCGATTAATTGATATGGATTGATATGGATTGTCATTGATTATCAGTTTCATTGATTGCACATGCTGGGTGACAATCATGGGGCTCCAACACTGAACCCTTCCCTGGGAGGGGTGTGCATGCTTTGCATGTAGCTGAGCGAGTAGCATCAAAGAACTGTAACACAATACTGTGTGTCTGTGCTGCCACCTACATGTAGGCTCCGCGGCTCCATAGTCGGGGCTTTAAGAACGAGGAAGATACATGTAGGAGTGGCTCCCAGGGTCCACCGTCGTGTTAAGACTTTAAAGAACGAGGAAGATCTATGTTTGAGTGGCACAGTCGGGTTACTCTTCACTTTGACTGTGGAGCCGCGGAGACAGAATACGGTACTTCGTCACTTCGACTGCGGAGCCATGGAGCCACTACAGGCAACCCTCTTTAAAAGTGGCCCTGTATGCTGTAGTTTAGCCTGAAATGAAAAAAAAGGGGGGGGGGGGGCAGGGCGGGGAGCGGTGATACAACTTACGAACGAGTAATTCGGATTCGTGGTTGATCTTCTGTTGCAGAAGCCATTCCTTGCACCTTTTCAGTTCCAAAAGCGGAATCACTTCTTCTTCTTCTTCGTCATCCTGAACTTCATTTGCGTTTTCGTCGTTTTCAGATGTATTGTTGTCTTCAAGGTTCAAACTTCTGGCTGCTATAGGGCTTAACATTTCACCCATGTTTTCTTCGCTCGCTTCGTCTGAATTTGCCGCCATTTTGATGATGACACATGGACCTCGTTTTCAGATTTATCTCCGGTCATCCTGTCAGTGTCAGTATTTGGTATGGGGGGAGTGGAGAGAGGATCAACAATTCAAAAGGGATGACAAGCGAGGTATTCTAATATTCCTCTTTTGCTTCCACCGCCTTAGGTCAAATTTTCAGGGAAGATTGATTTTTTCCGGATTGAACTGTTTTTAGCAGTAACGTACCTGAAAAACCTGCTGAAAAATCGCTTACCTTCCCCTCCCTACTGAAGTTCAATTTGTTGTCTCCATGGATTCAAGATGGCGTCCTGGAGCGAGCAAAATAAAGTGAGAGAACTGTTTGATTCTATGACCTTAGGAGTCGTTCGATCCCTTGGTAGGTCTACAAAAAACAAATTAAATGTCCATTTATTATAGAAGCTTTGTTAGAATCGTTTATTTCTAAAACTGAGGGAAATAATATGTTCGTGAAGTGGTCCCACATGGGTCACTTTCTTATGAACGAATTGTAATTTTTCAGAGAAGAAGCCTGGTGTAACAGATGTTCGTCTTCTGGACAGACAACCGGCAGAGAATCACATTATATTCACCTGGGAACAGGTGTGTATTTAATGAATGAGTATGGTGCTCTTAAACCATTCAATTCACCGAAATTCCCCAGCAACAACATGCATCTGTAACAACTACATTGACAACAACATCCTCCATCATACTGATTAAAGCACTGTAAGGGACATCGCAAGAATAGTGCTTGAAGGATGAGTGATTGGTGTATCCGGCTGGGTGAAATTGTTACCTAATTCAATCAAGCAATAATTAGTCGATCATGTTGAGATGGTCAACCAAAAGTTGTTGACGGTCATTAATTAGTCAGTCACAGCCAGCTGGCAAGTCAGACTGTGGGTCAGTCAGTGAGTCAATCAATCAATCAATCAATCAATCAATCAATCAATCAATCAGTCAGTCAGTCAGACAGTCAATTAATCAATCTCAGGGTTGTCCTTAGGAGCCAGTAGCCAGTAGATTTCTGCCGGCTATGAGACCACTTTGTCAAAATCAAATGAGGAATGATCGTCACAGTTGTGATCGCAATTTTTACAATTGTGTAAAGAAGCCTGAAAAAAATTTTGGACTTCAACTGGGCTTGAACCCGTGACCTCGCGATTCTGGTGCGATGCTCTACCAACTGAACTATGAAGCCACTGACGTTGGGAGCAGGTCAATTTTGGGTTCATATGATCTCATGAAAGATATGTAAGTGAATGATGCATATGAAAGAAATCATATGTGAACTGCGGATATGAAATCAAATGAGGAATGATCGTCGCAGTTGTGATCACTTTGACCACTTTGTGTCGGCAACTTCATTTGTTGTGTCGGCAACTTCTGCCCAAGAATGGAGAAAATTGCATTTGTGAGCTTTGTGCTCATTATAATCTGTAGCCACCTAGTTTTACCCATTCATCCATCTACTTAAAATGCTAGTGACAATATTGAAATAAACCAATAAACTAGTAGTAATATTATTATTAGCTAGTCATCAAGTCAGTAAAATAATAATGAAGCATTAGTGACTGTCAGTAAGTGAGTCAGTCAAATCTAGACAGTCAGTCAGTCAACTGACACATCATTCAATATATTTCACTGAAGTTCATGCATTTATGTGATGCCAATAAATCTCCTTTTTGGTTGACAGAAAAACATGTGTATCCTGCCAGGAGACTTAAAAAGTTTCTTTTTGACAACGAATGGGCTCTTGATACAGTGGAGCATCAAGTTTGATGGTAATTATCTTACAGAGCTAGCTTTTGTCATACATTAAAAATACTGACAGAATTAATAAAATTGTGAGCAACATTATCACACTGACCATGCAGAACACTTTTGATATTCATAGGAAGTGTTTTACCATTGGGAAAGATGGAACTAAATCCTGTGGCAGGTTTGGTTTTGCTATCAAAAGCAACAGCGGTCAGTGATGACAAACCATGTTTGGCTGATTTAGATTCTGACACAGAAGAGGTGGATGATCAAGGTACTTGTGCCAGTCTAACACCTGTTAAAGTGTATATGACAGATTTTTTTTATTTGCTCGATTAAATCTCCCCAATGTACTGATAAGTATAGCAAAAAACAATTTTCGATAGGGATTTTCCTTCCCTGTGTTTTGATGTACCAAAAGCCGCGAGACCGAAAACAGGAGACTGGGAACAATTGTGACGTCATTTCAGGACTTCAAGCTTTGCGAAAAACAGATTTCTCCGACATTTTCTTATTTTCTTATAAACAACGCACTATTGTACCATTTCTTAGCAAATTGATTAGCTCACAATAAGAAAATGACTGAGAAATCTATTTTTCACAAAGCTTGAAGTCCTAAAATGATGTCACAATTGTTCCCAGTCTCCTGTTTTTGGTTTCGCAGTTTAATGTACCCCACTGGAAGTGAAATTTGACATTTTTGGTACATCAAAACACGGGGAAGGAAAATCGCTATCGAAAATTTTTCTTTGCTATACATATCAGTACATTCCGAGGAGATTTAATCGAGCAAATAAAAAAAGTCTGTCATATACACTTTAAAAGATCTATATTAGTGCAAAATGGAAATTCTCCTTACTGAACTCTACAGATTTTCCTTAACTACTGGTTGAGAGAACTTGGCCGATGTGAGTTGTACACAATTAACAAAGCAGTCATGCACTGATGTATCTCACCAATAAATAGTAATCTTTAGACAAGACTGTTATTTTTTTTCAGGTCATATAAAGCCTCATTTTGATAATCGCTGCAAGGTTTTTGAACTTGATCCTTGCGATGGTTTTGGTAAAGTTTGCTTGGTTTACAAAGATGTTAAAGCTGGTAGGTGATTGTCTTTGTCAGCATTGGCATTTCTAAAATTTTATCAACTGATCATCAAGGTGCTAGTATAATAGGTCAGGATGATGTACAGTTGAAGAACCACTTTTTTGTTATAACTTGATAAAGGGAGTAGTTTTTAAAGAAACTATGGTGCTGTGTCGATGGGGAAGTAGTACAAAAAAATTTGGTTTTATGATCAGAGTTGATAATGTAAATTGACCACCACACAGGGATTCTAAAAGCTGACGTTTCAAGCATCAGAGCAATTCGAGAAATTATGGGTTGTGTGTAGATTATATAGTGGAGGAGGAGCTATGCTATTGGTGGTGACATGGCAACATGAAAAATAGGAATACACTGGTTAAATGAAGTGTTTGTTTATACTGTGAGGATTAAGGGTGCCAATTTGGAAGATGAATAATTTGTTGTTCTAGATTTTTGTGGCTTTCCAGCGTACCTTGATGTAGGGAAAGGCCACAGATAGCCATGTGTTGTTTGAAGAGGTTATGGAGATTAAATTGACAAGTGGCTGGCTTAAATGAATCCTTGTTGTTCTTCTCAACATTGCAAAGGTGTTCGTGGAATGAGTTACCTAGTCATCTTCCTGTCTCACTAATGTATAACCTGTTGCATAACATACAGGTTATGCAATAAATGATATTTGCGGCGGTACATCTGAAATGATCTGTGATCTTAACAGATTGCTTAGGTCCCAATATTTTGCTAGTATTAAGAATGAAAGAACAAGTTTTGCATCGTGGACACGTGCATTTGAAAGTGCCGGTTGCTTTTTTCTTAGTGGATATGCTGTCATAAAGTTATTATTATTGTTATGAATGTTCTCAGTTTTTCTTCCTCTTGTTTGTCTTTGTCTTATTGTTATTATTACTTATTGGCCCCAACATTGTCATCATTGTTGTCGACATTGTCATTGCCCCAAACTGAATTTTTTACTTCAGTCGTCATGCCTTGTTTTTCAAGCTAGCAATGTTATTGTGACTCAGTAAACCAAAGTTAGTTGATCCTGGTAATTAGACTTTTTATAATGTTAATGTTGATTTTAAAAGTCCTTTTGGTTCAACTAAGTGTCCTTTTTTTTCAGGTGTAACAACCAGTCAGCCAGAAATATGGTTCCTTGATCATTCACTGGAGTGGTCATATCTTGCCTCTTGCTTTACAGATTACTTTCGAATGATGATAGTACATCTTGGGCTTCCTCTTTGGCAATACCTGTTTACTGCAGCTGGGCTCAGCCCAGAAACAAAGGTCAGTGTAATGTTAGTAGCATGAAATTTGGATTTTATCACCATAAATTTTGCACCTGTCCAATGATAAGGATGATGATGACGATGATGATGATGATGATGACGATAATGATGGTGACGATAATGATGATGACAATGATGATGATGATGATGGTGATCTTTCCAATAGCAATGGTTTAACCTGTATGCACCAAAAAGACTAGCTATTGACATGGCAAATGTGGATGCGCAAGGCCAGCAGAAACCAAGTACAGCAGAAGGAAATCAACCGGTGTCAAATCTTCCCTTGAATGCTTTAGATGTAAACAGACTCTTCAAAGGCAAAACAGATAAAGGAAAGAGTAAGCAGTCACAGGCCAAGAAACCACCAGCAGGAAAGATTCAAAATCCAAATCAAGGTCGTGGTGTGCAGCCTGGTAGACCACCTCAAAGATGAATGCATTAACCTCTGTGGGCTGTACCAGTTGGTGTGATCATTATTTTAAGTATTGAAGCGGCAATACAAACATAAAACGTTTCCAAAGCATTGAAGAACTTACTACTGAGAGTATTTGTAGTTGTCTCTAGATCACATGGTAGTCCATCACAGGATACCCAACATGACTTGATTAGAAGTACACTATATTACTGGTACTACTCCCCACAACCCTGGCTCCAGACGTCCGTTAAAAAATAGGTATCCTTAAAACACCAAAATTGCCAGAGATTGGCCTCTGGTGGCAGGAGCTGATAAATTCATTTCCATGTCATCAAATTGGGTCCTAAATTTTCTTAGTTCACTGATTGGTTCTTCAACTAAAACAACGACTCTGATTGGCTTAGGAAAAGCGTGGATTCCCAGCCGGCAGGAAACAACAAATCTGATTAGGTTAGGAAAAGCATGGTTTCTTAGGCGATAGCACAGCACGGAAATGAGTGCAGTATTTGTGTGACCAGAGATTATTTTTTCCTCCCAGTGCGTTGTGCCTTGTGGTCTAATTTCCCTCCTGGAAACCAAAAATATGATGTCCAGCACCCAGGGTAACTCCCACTCTCGCCTACTCCATTCTACGGTTGCCTTCAGCGGTATTTTATCAGTATCCATCTATTTCTTTTGGTACGGGAAGACAATGACTGTAGAGTAATGTTTGTTGTCAAAGTACTGGGGCACCCAACGAGCAAATTAAGCTAAAAAACCTTTGAGGGATATTTCTGGGGTCCTTGTAATGTTTGAAGACTGTTTAAAGAGTTGTTTTAATCAGCTAGAAAAATTTGATCTGTTAGGATTTCTTAGCTGAAAATTGAAGTGCCCGAAAATTTTAGGGAATGAAATCTTCATTTCAGAAATTTCTAGCCGAATGTTACCTTCGAAGAACTTCTCTGCGAACTAATTTGCTTACCCGAAAATGCTAGGCGACCTTTTCAAGAGCCAAAAATTGCATCATCGATTCCGAAAATCTAAGGGACTATTTTCCCCCGGGTTTTCCCTGGTTGCGAATCTTTCAGGTGATGTTTTAGTTAAGAAATCAGTAGCTTTTTGGCAATGCATTATCCGAAAGTCTTAGGACGGGTAGACTCTCCCGAACAGATATTTCGTCGAAGTTTCTCGCTGGGTGCCCCTGAAAGTAAACAGCACGAATGCAGTGATTGTGGTAACCCAACACTTTGATGTTCTGCAGAGTGGCAAATTCAAGTTTGAGAGTTTTCTAGCCCAAGGGATGACAGAGGAATGAAGATGGCCTTATAAAAACAAAGGAGGGATTTGTGTATGTTCACAAAACTCACCTTTCCCTCCCCTTTTGGAACTAGCCATGCACTCTGTGGAAAAAAAAGAGACTACTACTATGTCACCTCTGAAATTTGAGTAAAAGTGAGAGAGAAGCCAATTTGCAGCCCTCTCTTGACAAGCTGGACTGAAAGTGTGATGGCCGTATGGCAATGTATTGTAAATACTGTACAACATTATTTATGGCTGACAATACAACCACCTCGGCCTGTTACAAAATGAGAGTGAGCGCAGTACAGCAAATAAGTCATAAAGTTATTCATTAAGAAATGAACTACGGATTATGTTAGATTTCCAGCATTTTTATTGGTTAACCGGACACGGTCTATCTACAGTTTACAGCAGCATTCACTGTTGAAAATCTTTGCACGCACATGTTATTTTACAGATGTGATGACGGAGTTTTTGTAAAAATGAATGAATTACGAATGAACGAACGAACTGAAAGTGTGTTTTCATTTTGATCAAATTTTCACGTGGTACCATTGTTTCTGATTGTTGTTAAATTGATTACAAACTCGCTTTCTTCAGTTTTCTTCAGCTCGTACATACAATCCATGTGAAAGCCATTCCATTTGCTTTAAGCAATGATTGAAATACTATTTTTACGAAACTCCCGACCATTTAGATAAGGCAATAAAAAACTTTTGCTTGAAAGGTTAGTATTGAAGTCAGTAGCATCATCCAAGGCCTATTGGAACATTTTTACCCAAGAAAATGCTGCGATACAAAAATACCTTCCAAACCATGGGGAGAAAGGGTTTTTTACTATAGTAAGGCCACGGAGGTGAGTACCAGGACAAACTGTCCGACCAAAGCCAATGGATGGCAAAAAATGGCCGATAAATCGAGAGTGCAAGGAGACAGGTTACGTCCACAGCTGAGTTGGCCCTCCATGCATCAGAGTGATCAATTTCATTGGGACATTTTGGTTGTTTACCATTTACCGAAAAAATCCGGAAATTTCGGATGGAATGTAAATGGGAAGACTAATTTTTTCTTCCCGAATGGAAATTTCCACGGGAAAACGGGATTTCTTGAAAGGTAGTCCAAAATTTCCAACCGGAATTTCCGGACGGAAAATGTGTGTACCATTTGCGATTTTCACTGGTTCCAAGTCCTACTCCAATTTTGATGCGTGTCACGTGTTATTTAGTAGGGGTTGTGCAAATGGTACACGCCAATCCTGAAAGGAATTTTTCATTGCGGATTTTTGCTTACCATTTGTACAAACCGTCGACCAACCGGTCCCCCCATGTAAATGGTAAACAACCTTTGAATCCCCCACTCATGACACATGCCACTGCTAAGATCGAAGACAGCAGATCGCGAGTTCGCGAGTGTAACTCGAGTGTAATTGATCGCATCATTTTATCACTCAATTTCATTGGCTAAGAAAAAAACAAAAAGACTGACGTCACGGAAATCGTTCTCCAGCTCGGGATCGCAGACGCTCTTTTCTCGGCGTGTGAAACAAGAGCCGAAAAAGGCGTCTGTCACGCAGGCTAAGGTGAGAGGGGCCGTGCACGTGAAGCACTGCGCACGTGGTTCTCGCTTCACGTGCGATCCCAACTCCGCCTTCTCCTCATTTTTAGCAACTGCCAAGCAGGGAAACAATTGCATCATTAGGAACTCATTAATTCAAAACTTAAAAGTAGTCAAGAATATTGCAAGCATGGCAAACATAAGTCGAAATCAGACGCTGCCGAAAAAAGTGAGGAAGATGTATAGACTCTGGGATACGTCCATTTCAGCGTGTTTATCAGCACTCTTAACCTGTTTTGGGTAGGTCTATTTTCATGGGTTACTTTATGTTGATTATTGCGCCTGGGGAGACAGAAGAAAGAGGGTGAAGCAAGTGAAAAGAAAAGCCAAAGCGATCTGGTCGTTCATTAATTTTGTGATCCTTTATCGGGGAAGGACATATTATTAGGGAGTTTTAGCAACGACGACGGCGACGGCAACGAAAACGTCATTTCAAAATATAACTTCTCGTTTCTGTGACGCTTTCGCAATTATTGAAATTTGTTTAACTTGGAAAATGCTGACGCACTGTCCAGGAACTAAATTACTATGAACGGTGTTAAAGCAAGGAAAAAGAAAGAAAACTTTGCCGTCATGCGCTCACGTTCTCAAGAAAACATAAAATTTGGTCATTTGACGTTGTTGTTTTGCAGATGACGGCAAAGAAATGTACAAAACTGTAAAACGCACGTGCAAAGCGATTGTTTTTTCCCATTAAGCCTATTGTTTTGTGGCGTTCTCGTTGCCGTTGCCGTCCTAGTTGCTAAAACTCCCTATTTGTAATCCACCGCTACGGTGGTCTGGGAGCTGTTACGAGTTCGTTATCATGACGATTTGGATTGGTTTTGCGCGTACATATCTCATCCAGCTTATTGAGACCCTTGTCCGTGCGCGCAGTGCGAAAACAAGAGAGCCAGGACTGTTCGATTCATATCGTCTATATGACGAACATGCATAATTGACTGACTAAGAAAGGCCTGTCATTGAGTGGAGAGCAAGATGTTATCACACTTATACAGATGACCGGATGGTGCGGCGCAGGCGGAGTCGATCACCGATTATGAGGTATTCATTGTTCTCTCATTACTAAAATAAAAAACATCTCAGTATACCCTATCAAACACAGGCAGCATAGATTTTATTTTAGTTAACCCGTGAAATAGAAGTTAATGTAATCAGTAGTTATTACGAGCATTGCACACTATTCTCTATGTATTCTTTTATGTGTATTTGACTATTACGCCATATTGTATGTTGCATGATAAAAAGTCACGGTGTTTCTCGGGTCAAGTACAACCACTCTGTTACAATTGATTCAGTGCACTAGTAATGTTAGCGTCATGTGGCGTCTAGTTAAGGCTAAACCGGTTAAAACTCCTAGTACAAAATATTAAATGTTATTTCATGGCCGCTTGACCTGGTTGGATCTATATGTTACAGGCCCTGGTCAGTTGTATCAAAAAATGGGCCTAAAGATATTATCACGGTGAAACTAAACCTATAGTTTCCTGAAGAATGCATAGGATACTGATCAGTTCCCAGGTAATGCAAAACGAGCTGGGGAAGGGAGGGTTCGACCCCAACGTTTTACGCAAGGAGTAGTGATATTGCTAGCTAGTGGTGTTTTAGGTAAAAATTTTCAAATGTTTAACTCAAACCTCCTCTTCACCCTCTCAGTTTGAAGACAAATTCTTAAGTCAAACGTTCTCTTTTAAGCGAAACCCAGCCTCTCAAAGGTGTCTGCATGTTTTCAGGTAAACCGTTCAGTGACAAAGCTTGTAATGCTAATCAGCTTAACTATCAGTTGTCACCAAGTTGGGGCACCCAACGACAAGTTTAGGTCGATATCTGTTCAGTGGAGGGTCTTCCGCCTTAGATTTTCGGCCTCGATCAAAGCGTGCACTAGATTTTCGTAACTGAAACGCGGCCTAAAAGATTCGTAATGGGGAAATAATACTGAGCTTCTCCCGACGTTTTCGGAAGGGCCTACTTTGATGTTTTTGGCGGTCAAAACGTCAGCTAGCGGTTTAGGAAAGCAAAATCTTTGAGGAAAGTACACTTTAACTGGCAACTTCTCAAAGGAAGATCGTTTTTTTCTTCCCTAAAAATCTCGGGCAATTAAAATTTCAGCAAAGGAATCCGAACAGATCAAATTCGTCTAGCTAATGGAAATTACGTCATTTCAAACGGGCTTCTATCACCATAAGGTACTTTAAAAAAAAAAATGCCTTTTTACGGCTGTTGGTTGATCAAAATGTGAACCCCCTGTGGTCTGCCACCTCCGACCGCCAACGCTTGACATTTAGGTCCGCAGGTGTTTCGATTTAGCGGGCAAAATTATCACGTTTTGGTGGAAAGGTGACCATCAGACAAATACAGGAAAAGGCATTGGATACATCATTTCCACAGATGTCGATTTCAGATGTCACAAACTTCATAAGTAGGAAACAAATTGAACATTGAAACGCGGAATTTTTTTTTTCCCATTTAGTAGTTGGTTTACAATGAACGGTGTTTTCAGCATCTTGAGGGTGTGGAATTTGACGCTATCCAGGATATGAATCCCATTCCTTCTCAGAGTCACAGCAATCCCCGGGAAGGTACGCTGCAAATTAAATGATGTTTGGGTTGGGGAGTGCCACTGGAAATCTGAAACCCTTACCCTACACCAATCCAACGTCAGATGCATTTTGCAATCTTTTCCTGGGCTAAACACCAAAAATCCCTACCCGGCCATCCCAGACAAGCTATCTTCTAGAAACTGGATCAGTCACTATCACACTCCAGCCAAAACAAGTCTTTCAACACTTTCTTTGCGGCAAAACTTAAAACTAGCAATGAGAGGCATGGCCGGTAAATTTCCCTTGTTGATTATTTGAGCGGCATAGACATAGCTAAACTCTTCAAGTAAGCCGGTGATCAGTTCTTGGGAAATGATACCTGTTAACCATATCCATCAAAGCGGCACATACCCGTTCATATGGGCTCTAAGGCGGGACTTAACGTAAACATCGTTTTTAATCGCTTAGCATGGATATAACGTTGATATCTCGTTCGCGTTTCAAGCAATTAAAAATCCCTTTGCTCATCCCACGAAGTTATGTTGTGGGATCTTTTGTGAATTTTTTTAGTGATTTTTGGGTATATTCGGGAAGAGATAATTTTTTTCAAAGGATTGGTTAAATTTAGGAAAATGGAAAATATTGAACATTTAATGAAGTTGAAGTTAAAATTTAGTGGACGGACACCAAAACAGTTCACCAGCAACCTGCAGTGCCCTTGTGGGGTCTCAGCTGTCTGGTGGTGTTTCAAAACATTTTTTTTTTACACTCCAATCCCTTATTTAAACTCCTCCCAATTTCACTCCAATTCAGGTTTAAGTCCCATCCTAATGGGAGTACTTAACTGTGTACTTAGGGGGTGCTAGAGAGTCAGGTTTTCGTCAACAACACAGCAGATCATATTCCACTTCCGTCTCTATCGTTCGCCGCCTTCTCGGAAGGAGAACACAGCTTTTTGAAACTGAAAATCATAAGAACAAGTTGAAAAGATCACTCGACAGCTTAACGACGGAGATCAGTTAGTTCATAATGAAAAAATCCCTGTTCGAGGACAGATTGTGGTTTTGTCAAAGCGAATAGAGGTGCCTTCGCATATCACTTACAGTAAAAGTGTAAATCAACGCAAGGGCTGTAGACTTTCTCCGAAATGTTTGAGCGCCTCTGGAAGCCCACCTTGCAAAAAAGGTACAAGCTTGAATGTAAATTATTAGCGTGCTTTATCCTTAATCGACCGATTCGTAGTTAATTTCCAAACAACGTTTATAGTGAAGCAGGATGAAGTTTGTCGCGGAGGCGGCTTAAATAACGCGCTCAGTTCGAGTCAATAAATTGTGCTTTAAAGTTCGCTTGCATTGCTTTCGTGTAAATTCACTCGAGGCAAAAATTTAACTCCTTTGCTTCTCGGGCGTAAATAGGGCTTGTCTGAATAAACTTTTTTTTCTTTAAAACGTACATAATATGAAAATTTTATATCCGTTGTGTTTGTTCTCTTTTTGTTCAGTTTTACATACCTAGAAAATAAACTTGTGCCATTCATATTCTGTAGTTGCATGCATTTATTTGCTTTGATTTAGAACCGTGAATAATTGGCTAGCGTGTGCTTATTTGAACCAGAGTGTTTGCCATCGATCGAACGAATCGAGCATTCACTAATCGAAGCCACTTGTACCCATTAATCCCGAACTATGCTCGAGGTCGTGCGATTTCCTACACCTATCGGGCGAACGGTGATACATTTGCATTTGCTTCTACGTATGAAAAGATTCTGACTGTGGGTAGCCACTCGACATCGACCAACACACGCTCGTGAGCGCCTGTAGGCGTCATGTTCTTTTCTTTGGTTATGTAGATCTCTACAAAACAGCACATTTAGCCAATATTGTTTAACCGCTAATGTTTAAAATTCGTGGACTTGACTGCTTTGTAATAATGGTATACCAGAGGTTTTTATTTTTCTTTAGCGAGAAGCGGTAAGATGAGGAGAAGCTCAAACCTTTTGTGATAAACCTCCAACCTCCAAAATCCATGTCGGGAAAGGATTTCATTTGCGGAAAGTCCACGGCGAAATCTGTTTCAGATCTTGTGTTCGATTGGAAATCCGCAAATGAAACCCTTTTTTTAAAGATCTAAATCTAGATTCCTCAATCAAAAAAGAAAAAAATCCAGCCGAGCTGCTGGACACGTTAATGAGCATGCGTCGTTGTTAAATCGACGTTGAATGTGGAGAATTAATGTTGTGGCATAGAAAACTCAGTGCGGAAATTCACACTTCTGCTTTCCTTTTCCTCGCAATGATTTTCTTTATAATTTGGTCATGTTGATACAAGAACTTGGCACTTAAAGCCTCCCACAATTCTGTGAACTTCAATTGTGCCACTAAAAGTATCCCACAATTGTAGGGAGTTCAATTGAAGTGTTAATAAATACTAAAAATTCACTCAGTACAAGTAGCCAGCCCAGGGTTGCTGGCCACTGGTCCGGCTCTTCAGTGGTACACTCCGAGAGTGCGCTAAATCAGTCCTTTGACGACAGTAAGCACCAGCAACTTACTGTGCGCGATTGACTGGAGTGACACTCTGGAGCGGCCACTGTCGTACCTTCACTTTACTGTTTTGGTAATAATTGATTCACTTAGGGCACCTTCAGGTGGTTATGATTGTACAGGTGGCAATAAAAATTTATTATGGGACGCCATATCGTTCAAAAGTGGTGCGAATTGACGATTAATCTAAAATGAAACGAGACTTACCTGTTAGTCGAAGTTTGATTGGTATTCTTCCGTGTCATCAGAAGCACAAGAAGTCACTCCCTTACCCGAAATGGGTAGCAATGCTCCCACTCGCTCTTGTTGTGCTACAGCTGATTGGCACACTCGTGCTTTCTTACGTGACTCTCGTGGTAAGCAGGTAAACTTTTGTTAAATCCCAGGTCACTGACCATTAGAATGGACAGTGACCTGGGATTTGAAAAAAGCGATGATATTGCATTTAGACGTCCCAGAAAGTGACAAGAAACAGTAGAGTGAAGGTGGGAAGGCTTTATTTGGCTAGAATATAAATATTTTGGAATTCTAGGTTTTTAACACACACCACGATTGGGCTGCCTGTGGTGTCATATACACTTTAAGGCACCAGAGCCCTTAGGTAACAAAGCCTGACCTCTCTTCTCAGTAGCCCCAGGTTGCTGATCAATGTTACTACTTTCTTTGCTTATACAGGAGCCAGATTGCTGGCCTGAGTCCTCTTGTTTACCAGAATCGTTTTTGACGCGCTTTGTCCCCGGCGCATGGTCATCCGATTCCAGGGTCAAAGGTCCATCGTGAATTTCTTCAACGGTTAACTGATCAAGAAAGGTCTTCATGCCATCAAAAGACTTTGTCATGTTGACTGTAGTGTCTCTAGCGATTTTGCTAACAGTGAGCTCATGTTGCTGATTGCAGCAACAATTTCGGTTGAGCCTTTTTCAACGGGGCTGATATGGCCATCAGCTCCACGGTTCTCGCTTGTTTCATCCATCCGTGGGAGACAAATGAGTTGGAGTCTATTAGATAAGGTGCCTTGATCGTAGGTACTGTCTTGGACAATGTTCTCTGGGTGGTTCAGGTCGATAAACGAAAATACAATTTTTTACACCTTGCAAAACTTTATCGACCGACTCGAGCGAAGACGGCAAGCACTGATCACTCGGGCGGCTAGTGCGTTCTCACGTGACTTCGTAGTACGTCTGATGACGAGGCAGAATTAAGGTAATTCTCTTGAAAAAGATGTGCCATCCAGATTTTTTTCAAACTTGGCACAATTGATAGCCTTCTTCGCAGACAGTGAACATACCGCCGGTATACAAGGTCTCGAGTGACAATTCCGGCTGCACCGCAGGCTACACAATTGATAGCCATGCACAGGACATAGAAAAAATGCAATAAAAGCGTCTTTTGCTGAGTTGCGCGATAAATGTTCGAAACTTGATGAACCGGAAAAAGTGTTATTACAGAGCAAAAACTATGAATATTTCTGAAACCTAGGGCCTATTCGGCTTTCTGGGCTATAACCTTTCAGTAACGTGATTTCAAATCACCCGATGTTGCAAATAATGTAAGGAAATTGGACCGCGTCATCTCATACTCCTCCCCGGCTCCAAAGGCAGAATTCCACGTTATTAATATACAAATGCTACAACTTCCACTACCCCACTTTTTTTTCCTAATTTTTTTTTTCGTGTACCTATTACGAGTAAATAACACCAACAGAAATGGGGGTCAAGTTGCTCGTTTCTTTGCAACACGACGACAAAGGGAAAATTTCGGCTTCAAACTGTTGGAATTATTGCCATTTTATTGTTTTTTTTCTCGTTCATGTTTCGACTCGATTATTCGATTGTAGTCACCGATCGGATGTGAGTCTCAGTGTTATTGGAAAATGTAACACCAATCACTTAGGGCAAAGTGACAGGGATCGGAAATGGAAGATCACGTTCAACCAATAGAATTAGTTTTTTATTACAATACGTGAATGATTCCTCTGTAATCTAAAGAGAGATACGCGTGCTTGTGAGTGTTGTGAAAACCGTGTGAAATCCAGTGAAGGGAATACAAGTTCTCAAACTATATCTTCAAGTGTGGTTTGTTGCGCTTAGCGAACGGAACTTTATCGTGATCTCGGGACTTATCGATTGTGTTAGCAGCAGTCGGGAGATTCCCAACAAAACGATCATTTTCCGTGAAGGGACTGGGGCGAATTCAAAAATGGTCGTTCACACGCACGAGTCTCGCACTTTTTTTTCTGCTATTTTCGCTTATTTATTTTTTGCAACGAGTCATCTATGGTAAAGGGAATTACAAGAGTGATCAAAGAAGACGATAAATCAAACCTGGCAATCTTTGATATCACAATATGCGCAGTAGGATATGCGCAGTGCAAAACAAGGGAATTACCTTAAACAAGACAAGACAAGGATCGCTATGACTTTATGATGGTTGAGAATGCAGATCACTATGGTCGAGATTATCGATGGATTAATGAGAATGACGATCGATACTATCCACAAACGATCCAAAAACGCTATCGTTTTTATCGAAAACTCATTCCAAAGTGGGCACATTTGAGAACGGACCGTTTCGAATACGCATCGCTGGAGGAGCGACACCGACAGACAGTCTGAATGAAATTTGGTTTTATCAACGGGGTTGAGTGTCTTTACCAAATTATTGTGTACAACTCCCCCACCGATGAGGCACTACAATTTCTTTCCCGGTTTCTTTAGAAACTATACCCTTTATTCATTTGTTAATAGAACTGAAAACTTCGATGTTCAAATCAGCAAATAAACACGTACCGAATATGGGCGAACAATTTGTCAATATGAATACCATTCACAGGCAATTCTCGGGGCTTACAACAAAATCTGTTGATTCCAAGATCAAACGCGGAGGCCTTCAACACCTTCAAAAAGAGCTATTTATGGGGATGCTGTCGTATGGAAGTCTGTCAGCTGAGGCTAAAGCCCGCCGCACACTTGAGGAAAGAGCTGAGCAAAATTCGATGAGGAAAATATCAAACATGTTTGATATTGTCCTCACGGCCTCGCGAGGCGAATTTCTCACCGCAAATTTGCCGCACACGTGAGGAAACGGCTGAGCTAACTGCCTCGCGAGGAATTTTGCTCAGCTCTTTCCTCACGTGTGCGGCGGGCTTAAGGAGGCTACTCGTTAAATTTTCACACTGCTATGATAAATTAGGAATTAAGCTTCTCCGTAGTACATTTTCAGGTAAATAGAAGATTTTTTAGGTATATTTGTAACAGGTCAAGTATTTTAAAGTATTATTGAGTATCCAATATTGGATTTATAGTTAAAGCGCAACTCCGTGGTTCAATTCGAGTCCGTGGTGGTGTTGTCACATCACGTGAAGTGAGATCCAGTCTCCATACGCATACACAGACTACTATCGATTTCGAAGGGAAGTGTAATCTCAGCTAATCTTGCGTTTTAGTGTGGACGGAGGAAACGCTGCAAAAACAAAAGCGTGGACGCGCAAAGCTTTTGACGCGTCTTCGGTGCATAATGTCTTCGCAAATAAAAGGCCAGTGATCCTTGATTTCCCTAGAAACAAATACCACACAGCCAATCATTCCTGTGGTCAGTCTGCCAAAAAGAACTAAAAAAAAATGACTGCTAAAAATATCGTCTCTCAGTCGATCTCTTAAGTTGAACAAAGGAAAGGGTTTTATTTTAACGACGATCTAGACATATCCGCCTACGATAAGATGAGAAAGCGAACCACAATTATTTCAAAATTAATAACGTGTTAGAAAATGATTGTACGGTCGTCTCAATACTTTTTTTTCTAGTGTCAGGTTCTTTACGCAATTGCAAAAATTGCGATTACAACTGCGACGATCATTCTTCATTTGATTAGTGTTTACTTCCTTAAGAACTCCGTAAAGTTTACAGTGCTTGAAATAAAGGCCGGTCAACGGACAATGTCTGGTCAAAATTAGGTATTGACCGGACAAATCCTTGGATTGCCGGACATGTTACCCGGTCATTTGCGCTCTTAAAGAAAATTTTATTTTGAGCTATTTGATTATCACGAGAGATATTATTCATCATTCATTATTAAGAGACAGAGAGGTGGTTGAGAAATTCCCGGTTGGCGGTAGTCGTAAATCCATGATATCAAGTAGCAACCGTATATGTAGTATCTACGATCTCCATAAAGATGGTTGTTGTTGTTGTTGTTGTTAATCGCCTTGTCTACCGCTGTCGGAACACCCTGTTAAACATACTTGGTTACTAAGCCTTCTGGTGAAGCTGTGATCATTTGTTTTGACATAGGTTACCATAGCAGCACCACAACTTCTTAGAACTATTCTTTATTTTAGCTTTATGTGCCTGTATCTCAACAACGAGTTCGCGTTCCCGTTTTTTTGTTATTGAAATGCAATTAACATATCAAGATTCATTTTTCTGGAAAGTGTTCAAAAAAATCTGTACAGTAGGTTCAGAGCTACCTTAATCTTTCGATAAGTTAAGGTGGCTCTGAACGTTCAGTTTGAATTTCACCTAGACTGCAAAACAGTCGGCTTTTATTGCTCTTTGCAAGGTGTGAAGCACCGACGTGATTCTGAAAATCGCTCTTGATGCGAATTCCCACGCGCGAAGCCAGCGCGCTAGCGTCACACACGTTTTCACCTTCGCTCCATACCTTTCGTTTGAAGAGTGCTCGCATTCTTGATCAACGCAAAAATACAGCTGTTTTGCAGACTAGACTTCTCCGTGTTTGACCATATCTAATTCACCTTTTATATAGGTAGTAGTTCACGCCTAATCTCGATTTTCCAGGACAGATGTCTGAGCTTTGTCAAATACCAGACTTCCTCCGTCTGGAAAGATAGTATATGCGAGTTCCGTCGAATAAGCACTGAGATTCACTGGCAAAAGATTCCATGATCAGGCAAGGGTCAAAATCACAATTGAGGCCAGTCCTGGAGATGAGGTGAGACAGTCTGGCAGTCTCACATATATGTTCAAAGTGTTAGTTGTTACTGTCTGCGCCTTATACACACCTAACTTTTTAAAGGGTTAGTTTCTAAAGAAACTGAGGTGCTGCTTCGGTGGGAAGTAGCACACAAAAATTTGGTTTTGTCAACGGAGTTGATAATGTACACAGGGACATACAGGGATTCTAAAAGCTAACGTTTCGAGCGTTAGCCCTTCGTCAGAGCGAAAAAGGTTGAATTTGATTTGGTTACCATCGATGAAAAATTGCCTAAATTTCGAAAATTACAAGTGCTTCTAAAAATATTCGCTTTGTCAAAACTTTGCCTTACTCTTAAGGAGACACCTGTGCCCACGTTACGGTCCCCGTGGTAGTTTGTTTGCAATACGACGACAAACATCGGGAAAATATCCGCTTGAAATGATCATTTCCGCGATGGGAATGGGGCAAGTTCTAAGCTGGTCACGCTTTTTCTGCTATTTCGCTTATTTATTCTTTACAATCAGTCATCGATAATGAAGGGAATTACAATAGCGATCAAAGAAGCCAATAAGTCAAGTTCATCCTTACCTAACCTACTGTCTTGCTGCATGGGGCCAGGCATGCAAGACTTATCTTAATAAAATTTTAATTCTTCAGAAAAGAGCTCTTCACTTATTGTACTTCACAGACTAGCATGACCAGGCAATTCCTTTATTTCTCGAAGCAAACGTGCTACCAATAACGTTTCTTTATCATGAATCTGAATCAACCTTAATGTACGGTATCAATAATGACAAAGCCCCAACAAACATGTTAAATTTATTTCAGAAAACGTCTAATAAGTTCTAGGGCGCGTTTTTTTATTCACAATTCTGAAATGAGAATGGCCAGAAGGGAAAATGCGCGCGTTTTTCTATTCCGCATTTCTATTCCGGAATGGACAGAACGCCTTTCGATCCATTCTGCTAATACTGCGAATGAAAATCCAAGCATTCCGTACCAACCATTCTTATTCCAGAACTGTGGATAAAAAAACGCGCCCCTAGACTAGAACTGATACAAAACAATGCCTTCTCTCGACTCGGAGTAAAACTGTGGAATAAGATACCACGCTATATAACGGATCTTACTAAAAAAAACTTTCAAACGAGTTCTTCGCAAATTGCTATTTGATGTTTTAGAAAAGGAGGATGACTATATTCAAATCCCCATGATTATCAAAAAAGTAGGTACACAGATACACTTGCTAATCTCTCTAAGTACTGTTTGTTTTCCTTCCTTTTTTTTCTGCCATCAACCTTAAAGAGTCAGTGACTCTCTGTTTTAATACATTGCCCGTCAGTAAGCGATCTTCGCCGTTTAGTTTAATTTTTTTTAAAGTTGCAATCTGCAAGGTTTGTTTTTAATTTGAGGTTTTTGTTTCTTTAAGGTATTCATTTGAGTTGTTCGTCTATTTGTCTTGCCCCGCCACAACTAGCTTTTCAGCTATTTGCAGGGCAAACTAACCCAACTTTTGTATTTGAAGATAAATAAAGTTATTGTTGTTGTTACAAAGTTGTTGCTTTCAAGTGGTATACCATGGAAAAAACGTTGTATTTTCTTTTAATACACACTCGCTTAAAGGCTTGTGTGTATAAAAAGAACACACAAGTGACTCATGAGATATTCCGTGGTATAATTATCATAGAAAACTTCGCACAAGTATTAATTTTTTATACCATGAGGATAAGAATGAATATACAACTACATTCCTGCATTATGATTGGCTGTATTTTCTAGTAATTCAGAATTCAAGTATAAGGAGGACAGGCCCCAACACTGATAATTCCATTTGCAACATTTCATGAAGAGAGTGTGGGTTCTTTTTTATCCCCAGAGGGGAGATAGTACACCAACAACTTGACAATCTTATGAACAGGAGCAGGTGTTGAACAGATAGCCAGCATGATGTTACTAGTTGTTGTAACACCCTGGCTGTGGTCTCGGCTAGTATTTGAACCCACAACCTTTCATTGAGCAGTCTAACCAGTGGTGGTTTTGCAAGTTAACAAACAAAGAAACAAACAGGATTTTGAACTGGCCACTGAACAAAAATGATTGTTTGAAGAGTGGGTGCTCAGGGAAACTAAAAAAAATGTAATCTCTCTAGAGGAAAGCACTCTCAAATGTACAGTACACAATTAGTAAAAAAGCTTTCTTAACACCTAAGACAAAATGAAATAGAGTGATATCTCTGCATATGTGCAATAAACAAACTTATGTTTGTATATCTGTTAACTCTCCGTAACTCTGTATATACAATGTATGTATTTGCTATTTACACTAATTTGCACCTCTTGATAGCTACAACATGAAAATTATTATACTGCTAGGTTAGACACGTGGAACAGCCTAAGCAACACTAGATGTGCCCCTTTCTTTGTCATCTGCCATTGTTCATTTCCTTCATTGTGAGAGATAAGACAGGTGGACTCATTGTCTAAGCACAAAGCTTTTACAAATGGGCAAATAGAAATTACTATAATGGTTTAGCAGGCGGTCACTAATTTTTGAAGTAGATAAGGATATACAAAAAAATAGCCGGGGATTTGAGATGCTGTAGTGAAGTCAACATGCTGGTTTTATATCAAAGTAGCCAGAGATATACCTGAAAATACGAGGGGAAAACTCCTGGCCCCCGGCCTTTAATGATAGCCCTGGTTTAGGATAGCGTCACGCAAAATTCTTGTTAACCCACATTATGCAATGATACTATCCAGCAAGAAGTGAACGTTACCTTAAGCTACCAAAGATTGTAAATTACTCAGCAACTTATTTTCAGCTTTCTGTCAATCATCTGAAACAAAGGATGATTCAGTAGATGTTGTGCTGTTTTCAGAATCACTATTGCGGATGCAAAGCTCAGCAATCTTTTTCCTTGACTTCATTTGTGCCTGTTTCCTGGGACTTTTTCTAACAAAGGAAAATGTTGAATGATTCGTTTGATAATAGTTGGGTGCTACAATGCACTTGAGGTTAAACCTTACTTATTAGAGAAACAATCACACAAACGAAGGTGGTGGGGATGGGAACAAAAGCATAGGTAGGGTCAAATAGCTATACCCCTCAAGCTCTGACCCTGTAGTCTGTTAAATGTTTTTCACACTAAGTCAGAGGAAATCTGCTGGTTCTTCGAAAAATGTGGCTATCCTGTCTCTGTGGTCAAAGCGGTTCAACATTGTGCCCAAGAAATTGATCGAGAGTCAGCGCTACATGTGTCACAAAAGGATAAGAATGGCAGAATTGCATTCGCCATCACTTTTCATCTTCATAATCATGCAGTTACAACCATCATTTGTAACATCTTTAAATTACTCCATTCTGCGAGTAAAGCTCGTGATACATGCTGTATATCAGTTGAAATAAAGGACCCTATGGACTGTCCACTAACACTCCCTCCTCCCCAGTTTTTCGCATACTTTATGGCAAGCCTACATTTTACTTCAATAACAATACTTTTTACTATTAAATCTCCAGCAAAGAGACACCTCAGTCTTGCCTGAAGTAGATTAATAATATTGTTAAAAGGCATATGCTTATTGTTAATAATTTCATTATAAAGCCAAAAAGATCTGCTACCTTGAAATGGGAGGTAGGGGGACAGATCATCCTATTTCCCATATTACATATTTTGAAATCAATGTTGTGAGCATTCTAATTCACTGTTTTTTCCATCTGCCCCATATTAACCTCCCAGTGGGCATCAATAAAACCTGGTACATGGAACCCTCTTGAGTAATAACGATGATGGAACAATGTGTAAAATCCTGAAACAATCTGGAACATCTCCGAAACATAAAGAAAAAATATCTTTAACTTCAAAAAATAAATAAATAAATAAGAAGCTCTAAGGCAGTGTGGTATCCAATGCAGTTTTACATCTCAAGATATGAATTGAACCTCATGGAAAGTCTGACTGGTTTAGGTTAAGGTTTACCACAACCGACAACTCTGTGAGGCCTACCCTTACCATAGGTCATTATGTGTAATAAATGAAGAAGACACTATAATTATTCTTTTTGTCCTCTTATTAATTTCAGATATTTATTTTTGTGCCATAACAATTTTTTGTGCTCAAGATGTCTTTTTTTTTTTAATTATTATTTTTTTTGAAGTTTCAGAATGTTCCAGGATGTTCCACATAATGAATTTTATCAACTTTCCCTCCCAGGTAATCCAGTGCTACATTAACTGTCTCTTCCTCTCACCTGATTCGCCAGGTAACGTCTTCATCACCAGATGACTCGTATGTACTGCTATCAAAATCAGGGGAACTGTCGGACAGTTCACTTGTTGGTACAGGGGAATCACTCTCCTTGTCTGGTTCTGATGATGATGACAGCGATGATGACAAACTATAACTAGATGCCACACCAGATTCCTTTTCTGACAAGCTCTCAGCTTCATCAGAAGAGTCTATTGCTTGTTTCTTGTTGTGGGAACGCTTTTTCCCTGTACCTCTATGTGCAGGAGAAATAGTACAACATTTTTGAATTTACAAAGTGGTACACTGTTTCCTAAGAAGGTAGACTGTATTCATCTCTTTTATAGGTGTGACTTTTTTCTCTTGTTCATGCAAACGTGTGACTTTTTTGCCTTCTGTTAAAGAAAGGTGACACATGACTGTAATTAGGAACTTTGAAATGCTATTGTTTTGAGTGAAGATAGCAAAAACCCCACAGGTATTTGGGCAAAGTTTTCAGTTTGTCAACTCGAAAGAAACAAGTTCAAAAATTCAGGGTGTGTCTTATAACTGAGTGTGCAACACTGGTACAACACAAAACTAAAAAAAAATTAACAGACAAGACATAAAATAATTTTATGTCTTGTCTGTTAATTTTAATACAGTCATAGTTATTCACAGAGCAGGTATTACTGCTTTACATGGCATTTGAGCCTAATTGTAAATTTACAGTCTGAGCATCTTTGCATCCCTGATATTCTGAGGTAGAGTGTTATTATGCGTGAGTGCCATTTATTCTAAAACTTGCTTGATATTTAATAGTTCTTGCAAATGGAAGGCACAGCAGATCATGTCCTGTATGGTGTTATAACCATGAATTTGGTTGGCACGCTTAAACTCTGTAAATATCAAGTACAATGGCGCCATACCATGGAGGTATCTAAACCCTATGCAGTTGCAGACTGGGCCAGCTTAGCACTGACTTTAACATGTCAGCACCAATAGATCAGAAGAGTCTAATTTGCTTAATTTTTGTTGCGGGGACCTTTTTTGCCGCAGAACTCTACATGCAGGAGAGTTAAAAATGGTACAATACCTTTGGATTAACAAAGTAGTATATACAGTATATACTGTATGTTGTCTTTTGCACAACAACTGTTTATAGGAAATGTGGTGGTGACAATACCCCAAGCCGAAGGTGGTAACCTTGGGTGCTTTCCTTTTGCATGGAAAAACAAGTTGTTCTGGTGGAACAGTCACTTTCACTGGAAATTTCTCTGAAAAAAGGATTACCTTCAGAGGTCTTCCCCCTTTCTTGTTTTTGCCAAAATGACTGGAATATCACTGAACCATCTGCCTCATCACACTAGAACCATGTTCCTTCACTAAAATGTGAGGTTTGTTGCTCCCAAACCCGGAGAAATTTGTACCGTACCATTTACTGGATAATACTCATGGGTTTTTCCATACAAATGGAAAGTGATCCTCGTGACTTGCATTTCCTTTCACTAATTGTTCCACTAACATCTCAGCTCATGACCAAACAATAATTGACACCCTTGATTTCTAAGAAACACCCCCTACTACTGTTTGGAAGTTACATGCAAAAAAATTTCTAGGCTTAATGTTGAAATGCATCAGGACCTTAAAAAATCTACGAGAATCAATGATCAGAAACCCAAACAATCTACTGACATCAATCAATCCATGATTGTTATCCATGTTATTCATGGCATCGACTGGTATCAGCCAATCAATGATGAATATTGATACATGTACTCAAGTGGTTTTATTTTCAATGATTATCATGGACTGGAGAGAATAATTTTTACATCAGTCGTGTATACTGTAGTTAATTGATCGATTAATATCTACAATCAATGAAACTGACAATCAATGAAAATCAATGATATTTAATTGAGCGATTCTCATTGATTAACAGTGAAATCGAAAATCACAAAAACTTGTGCATTCGATGTTCATCCATTATCAATATCAATCAGTTGGTGTCAATTTCATTCATTGGTCAAGTCCTGGATACATGTAATAATTAAGCTTAATGAGAATCATAAGAACAATCATAATGAATCAGCACCTTGGTTCTGCCTTTTTCCTTGAGGCTTGCTTTTTAGTTTTAGTGTTCTTCACTGCAGTTCTTGTTTTCTGTCAATAAGATATAGAATGCACGCGAATTCTTGGTATCGCGAACTTAACTTTAAAAAACTTAAGTTTAAGTAAATAAGCAAGCACAATAAGCTTATATTTCATACGAGAAACAGAGAACCAGACGAAAAGATTACGTAAAATCTAAACCTTTGTCAACTTTCGCTCTTCTTTTTCATTCTCATCTTCGCTCTCGTCGCTTTCCACTCTCCTTCGTTTGCGTTGGTACGAGCGAGTCCTAGTTTCCACGGCCGTTGCGGTAAGATTTTCGTTATCGCTCTGACGGAGGTCAGAGGAAGTAACCTCACTTGACTGAGTCAAGGTTTGGTCTGCTGTCAACTCCGTAACGTCGGGAGAAATTGCTTTACGAGAACGAGTTCTTAAGCGTTGACTTGTTACAGTCGCCATTTTGACAGGCACATGGACAATGGCACATCTTAGTAGTGGGGAGGGGCAAATTCTGCCAAGAAAAGGCGAAATCGAAAATTTTCCTGTTTTTCAATAGATTTGTTATAGAATTTAAGGAATTAATTTATCGGTCGTTATCAAGATTCTACAGAAAAAAGTAAACATGCCCTATTTTTCCAAAAAAATTATCAGAATACCGAATGCTACGGAGCTCCCACCCCTGCGAAAATTTGCAAAATTCTGCGAAATTTTGAACTCGTAGCAACGACCGCTGACCACTCCCAAACGCAAATGTTTAGTGAGATTTACAACTTTGTTGTTCTGTTGTAAACTTTTGAAGTGGTTTCATCGCGAATCTCATCTGTCTTTCTCAAAAGATCAGATATTGCCCCAGCGCTAAAATGTAGTCGACTATTACAGCAATCAGCCGTCTTTAATCCCAGAACTAAAGGGAGAGGAATGCCTAAGGCGGGCAAGGCACCTCGAAAGAAACAGGAAGGAGCGGATTCACAAACAGAAGAGCGGAAAGAAGAGATTTTATCAGTGATCTCAGAGACTAAAGATGGTCAGATATGCGTGAAAATACAGGCAAAACCCGCAGCAAAACAGAGCAATATTACAGGTAATTAAAGGATGCACAATCTTGAAGAGATCAGAGAGATCAGAGGAACTGCTTAGGGACCTGAAATAATAAGAAGGGAGGGGTGGGTCAGAAGGGTGGGCGGGGGGTGGGGAGGGTACTTGCATTTAAATACATTGGTTATTTACGACACCATCACCTATGATTGCCAGATTGCCACAATTTCATTTAGCAGAAGAACTCAAAAGGTGCCGACGCAGTTTTTAGTTTCACAATAATAGTGAGAGGGCATTGCTGTAATATTTTGATCAGATCAGAACTTTAAGGGTCATGAACAAAAAGGAGATGATCATTCTTAAACCAGATAGTATTGACAGCAATGAGTAAAATGTGGGGATCAATACTAAAATCAAAATGGAATTTACATCATATAAACAATGGACAGGTGTATTTAACTGTGACAAAAGGGTCACCACAACCTGGTTCCTCTCTTTTGTGTAACAAATTTATTTTATCATCAGTTTTTTGCTTCAAAGTAGGGTATGTTTTAGTCAGTTTTGTTATTATTTCCTGACACAGATCACTAATTTTTCAGTTTGATCCAATTCACAGATATATCTGTAGATGGTGTCGGTATTCAGATTGGAGCTCCTGCAAAGGAAGGTGAAGCCAACGATGAACTTGTGCGGTTCTTGGCAGAGGTACTCAGTGTGCGGAAGAGGAGCATCTCATTGGACAAGGGATCTAAGTCAAGACAGAAGGTGGTGATGATTGATCCAGCCGATACATCTTTAGAGCAAGTCAGGGAAAGACTTTCAAGGGAAGTGTCAGAGGATTAGAGGAGTACATGGATTACCTTGATTATTTGTCTTGCTTTAGATCAAAGACAAACAGGACTGAAAACTGAACTCTTTGGAGCATGATAAAGACAAGCACAAAGAAGGATGAAGTAAGGTGTCAGAAAATTAGAAGAAATAATTCTCTGCAAATGCAAAGACAATCTTGCATTTTTATTTCATCTGCAGGTTGCATCATGCATACCAGTACTGGCTTTGGATGGCAATTATGTTCTGTTAATAAAGGCTCAAAAGGGCTTTTACCTGTGTGTAAGCCTTGAGACATTTGTATGCTGAATAAATCTCTAGAAAACATTTCTAAAACCTTACTTGCCAAATCATTTTTTGTCAGTATTTTTTCTTTGAAAAAGGAATCAATTTTTTTAGGATATCACACAAGATCTATGCACACTGTTTCATTGCCAGATGAGTAAAGAATTGAGAGCATTTTGAACATGATAATTAAAGTGACTATGAAGTAAACAATAATTATTATTGTTATTATTAGTGTGAAAGACCTTGTTTGAAAGGCCTTTCAAAGAGAGATATTCCTGAAATATTGGAGTTTTTTCTGCTTCAGTTCTGCTTCCTGGTCTATTTCATATAGGATTTAGAAGCAACATTTATTTGTGGTCTGTCACCTTTGAATTCACTTCCCCAGTTTTTGTCTTAATCAAGCATTGTTCACTCATGATGAGCTAGTGAGGAGGCCTAAGGGACCGGTCATTATTTAGTGGGGGAGGGCTACTAAACCGAGAAAAAAGTTTGGCCAAGAAGTTGTGGCCCGCCCTTCTGAAGGGTAAAAAAAAAACTCTGACCCTCCCCCTTACTCCATTACTCTGACCTACCCTAAAAGGCATTTTTTTAATGACCCTCCATAAAGTGATGCTAAAAAAATAGTGACCATCACCCCAAATAGCTATAACTGTGCAAAACCTTCTGACAACCTAATGCTAAAACATGCTTGCCCAAGGGTCGGGAAGGGTGGGGAACTTTGAATTGAAATCTTATCCCAAGGGTTAGGAAGTTTGACTCCAAATTTTTGTTTCTGATCTAAGTCCCCACCCTATCCCGTGGTCCCCCTCCTCGGGCATAACATTGATAGCAGCATAAAACTTGGAAAATGCTGACGAATGCCAACGTAAGGAAAATGAGAGAAAATTTTTCCCGAGAAAACCTGAAATGTGGTCATTCGACGTCGTTGCTTTGCAGAGGACGGCAAAGAAATGCATGTACCAAAATGTAAAACGCGTGCAGAGCCTGAGCGATTGCTTTTGCTCATAAAACGTGTTTCTGTAACGTTCCTGTGGCTGAGGGCTTTTATGGTATGGAAGAGCATGGCCTCTGTGACGTCAGCGTTTAAAAAATAAAAAATTCCGTTTGCGCGCTCTTCTCAACAACACCCAGCCGGCTTTGGAAACAGTTCACCACTTTGGGAAACGATTTTTTAAAAAGCTTCGTTTCCCCCTTCTGTTTTAGTTTCAAGGATACCCGCACCAGAGCAAAACAAATCAGCCTGACGGGTGCAATCCGGGTCTGGCCTTACCAAAATTTGCTTTTCTCGCACAGGTGAGAAACTGCTTAGATATGAGACATGGTTTGATGCTACTCTGGTTTGAAAATTGATGAACGAACGTAACTTAAAAAGTTACAATTCACGACCCAACGTTTCGACACTCCTGTCTAGTGCCTTCATCAGGGGTGATCTAGTGTTGCAAAAAGGATCCTTATATACGTTACAAGTAAACGACCTTTTGTTTGAATGAGGTGTAAGTAGGTGTCAGGTAAAAGGCCGCCATCGTCACGAGCGTGGGCGGAGTTGATGTGCCAAGCTTCCAAACAAAGCCGTTGATGGTACCGCCGGTTAGTGGTGATAATTTTGGAATTATCCGACGCTATTGTATGGTTGGTTAGGTAACCATTCAAGAACAGTCCCCATGAAGAAATCCAAACTTGACAGTCTGACATCATACATGTCGAACAAGCTGGAATAATCGCCAAATGATATTCTCTAATTCTAATCTAGAACTTACCGCTGTTATTATCTGGATACACCAGGTTCGTTGGAATCTTGCTTTCCTTGGCAGGACGACGGCCTCTTGACTCTTTAAACCCTGAGTGATGCGCCTCAAATTTCTCCTTGTAATATCAATGATTTATAAAACAGAGTGGTTACGAGAATTAAAAAGAGGATCACACGAGATGAATTTGCTTCATGTCTTAACTATTTCTCCCTGCTACTTCTATAGGAAATGTCTAGAGGCAACTAATGAGAATTTAAATTTTGATGTTAGGAATTGAAGGGTTAAAGTTTTGTCCGTTTGGAAAATGAAAATAGGGAGCTTTAGCAATGAGGACGACGACGGGAACGAGAACGCCACAAAACAATGGGATTAATGAGCCAAAACAATACTCTGCACGTGCGTTTTGCATTTTGGTACATTTCTTTGCCGTCGTCTGCAAAACAACAACGTGAAATGATCAGCTTTTAGGTTTTCTCGAGAACGTGAGCGCATGAAGGCAAGTTTTTCTTTCGTTTTCTTTGCTTTTAACACCGTTCATCGTGATTTAGGCCCTGGACAGCTCGCCAGCATTTTTTACGTTAAACAAATTGAAATAATCGCGAAAGAGTTCAAAAACGATAAGATATATTTTGAAATGACGTTCTCGTTGCCGTCGTCGTCGTCGTTGCTTAAGCTCCCTATGAGGGACCTTAAAAACCGACGACGAGTTCGTGGACGACGACGACCGGAAGTGTAAATACACCTCGAGTGCCCTTTGCGCATGACAACACTGTTGTCCACACCTTGCTCAGGACGTCGCTAGGTCAATTTTGCCGTCGAGGAGTGAACGTAATGTCTTTCTCGTCCTTTCTCCATATTTTATGGCCCTGTTTGAAATATAGGCGACGTAATTAAACTTGCTCTCGTTTTATGTTTCTCCAAAGCTGTTTTGTACCGCTTTTAATAAAAATTTCCTCTCTTTTTACGACGTGTCTAGATACCCGACAGCCGGGAAGTGTTTTCAAACTAGAGGCCGTATTGGCCTTCACTCGGGCTTTTCGAGTGGCAAATGGATGTTGTGGATGATTTCCGCACAGCCAAATATATAAAATTATACATGTATTTTGTGACTCAAACTCGATTCGTTAAAGCATTGGGCTGCCTGTGTGAATGTGTGCCAGCGGAAATAAACACGACAGAATCGTGGGAACGAGGCTTGCCGAAATCAGTCTGTACAATGATTGTTTACAGGAAGAATTTGTTACTTCACTGTCATTGCTCAACCCATTGACTACCGTGCCGGCCAAAACCGGCCGTAAAACACTCCCATGCTTCAAAACGTTGCAACTTTCTCAATCGCGCGAATATTGGCTCAACTGTCAGTTGCTAGCATGAAATAGGATGCCCTTTAAATTTGGATATCCAATAAACGCAAGTAACGTAGTACTTTTGACCAAATATGACCTTTTGAGTTTGGACAAGAAAAAAAAATGACCATTTTAGCGTTAAACAGAAACGACGAAAATGCCCCTTTTTACTGTTACGTTTCTTAAAGAAATTATCGTCGAAAAACAAAACTTCGACCATCATAGTAAAATTCAATCCTTGTTCTAGCTTAGAAATG
This sequence comes from Galaxea fascicularis, assembly GCA_948470475.1. Taxonomy (NCBI): domain Eukaryota; kingdom Metazoa; phylum Cnidaria; class Anthozoa; order Scleractinia; family Euphylliidae; genus Galaxea; species Galaxea fascicularis. The sequence continues at coordinate 7,628,110 of OX419335.1, read as the reverse complement.
ACTTTTTTGTTCATATTCTTTTCCTGAGCGTAGAGACAGCCTTTTGTTCCAGTGCAATCCAGCCTTGCCGCTATTTTCAACATCTCGACCGCATTGCATGCTGGGAAATAACGAGATTTTTGACAGCACCCGTCCCTTCCCCCATTTTTTTCACATAGAAACTCAGCCACTCCGACCTACCGCCAAAAATTGGTGCTTGTGGGGATATTCAGTGCTTGTAAATTCCAAAATATGCGGCGGTAGGTCGAGAAATTCATCCAAAGTCGAGTCCCAAAGGTACTAAGTGTCTGACGATCCGAATTCCCAGTTCGTGGAGTAACAAGCCAAATTTGACAACAAAGTACATCACCTTGCTCGCTTCTTTGAGAAAGTGGACTCTTAGCAACCGTCACGCTTAATGATGCTCATCAGGCTGCCACTAAAGATGAAAAATGGCTGTAAACTTAGCAAAATTCGCAAACAAACCGAACTTGGGCCGTTCTTGAGCTCCACGATTGAAAAATAGCTACGTCACAATGACGTTTTCAGAAACCTTGAGCCTTCAGTACTTTAGGGCAGCACCACTTCCTGTGGTAGCTTCAAATATAAAGTCATGAAATGCTATGGATCGTTTTTGCTGGAAAATCACTCCGAAAACGTAAAAACGGCTGGTAGTCAATGGGTTAAAGGTTCATTTATGCCATATTTGAAAACTTGCACTCCTCTGAGTTCATAAACTTCACCATTTGCATGTACTCCTTGGAAATACTGTACTAAGTTTTGAATGAATGGTACTTCTAATAGCACACAGGTACCCTGAGGACTGATGGCTTTTACCATATGCATCTCTAGCATGTGAATCAAATATTTTAAACTTCCCTGTATCAGTACAATAAATGCCAACAGTAATAAATCCTACTGTTAAAATGAATGACATATAATTTTCTGACAGCAGTGATTCAAAAGCTCTATCCATGGGCATGCAACACTGATATCCCTCTATAATGGCATCATTTTGTGCATTGCCAGTGTAACTTTCACTGTATTTTAGCTGATAATTTTCCTCCAGCATTGAACTCATTGCTGGTAGTTCTGTAAGCATTAAATATGACTGTCCTGTTGACTGTGATAAAATAGAGTATAATTCATTTCCCATACTCATGATTTGCACCAGATCATTACAACTGTTTATTCCTTTGATATTGTTGTAAACCAAAGCACACAAGCTCATGGCAACGCATTGCTGTCCAGCATTTGCACCGAACACTGTCACATCACCTTGACTACATGGTACTTTCATTGTTAGGGTGGGATCAACATGATGCATAGGAGGCCCAGGATTTGTTTCTATGTCATTACGTAGTTTAAACATAGCACAGCACCCTCTGTGATTACCATTATTGTACACGCTTATGAGCCCACTGCACGTGTATAACAGTTGATATTTCTTCAAATTTACCTGTTTTCGTCTACCGGTATATCTTTTGAAGCATGGCAAAGGTGTTTGACGTAATTTTTGTCGAACAGAAGCTGGCTTCTTCCTTACACTTTGTACAAACCTTCCATTTACTGTTGGCCTCTTTGTAGTTCGAGTTCTTCTTAGCCTTGATTTGATGTAACGATGAAGTTTCAACGACAACGGAGTTTGCTTGAGAACTCTTTCCCACACAAACAATCTTAGTTTTCTACTTTTCTGTGACAGACATTTAGCTTATTCACTGGTATCCTACTACGCATTCACGGTTGTCGTTAACATACACAAACTTAGCATAACGAGATCTGAATTCATTTCTGTATGAAAACCTCATGGCATGACTACGTCATCCATGAGCTAAAAAGTACAAAGACGCGCTGGGGCTGACAGAGGAAAGCCTCCAAAGTATTTTGACAAGTTGGATGTCTTTCTTGGTGATCAACCGGAGTTTACAGGAGTTTCTCACGCCATTGATACTTCATCATCCAACGAAGGAGTTACGTCCAAGAAAGGACATGAAAAGGAAGGTTGAAATCAATTTTTTTTTGGAATAGACCTTAGTAGACCTTTGATTTTGTTAGCTAAGGAAATTATTCAAAAAGAGGCAAATGCTTGGCCATGCTGATATTAGTCCCTTTGTTACTTTCGCAAATTTTTCAAATCATTATTAACAGTGATTACAAATACTCTATTTAATTTTACATAATTTTTTAATGTCTATCCGGTGGTTTGTAAGGGGCACTAGCATCCGTCTGTGAGTTTGGTTTTGTAAAATATGGTCTTCATGACGTCTTTCAACAACAATCACAATGCACTCTCAGGGGAATGGATGTTCGGTATAAATCTATTTATTTCAAGCCGTGCATATCTGTTTACCTTAGCCAGCTTCTGCACAGCACCATACACCAATTATTCATGCAATTTGTGACTCAAACTCTATTTGATTTTGAACAGAGTTAGTATGACAGTGATGTCTGTATAATTAATGACTGTATGCGGTTGTGCGGAAATCTCTTCGAGACTTGAAAGCTGACAGTTCGAGCATTTCCCCTTCGTCCTACAACGGGGTCAAACGAAGGGCTAAACATTCATGCGCGAGATCGTAAATGACGTGTGCTGGCTTACAATAGCAGCTTTAACAAATAATAACCACACTAACACTGATTTTTGTTTCTATATTCAGAAATGGTTGCAAAATACGGTGAAGGTAAAATCCAAGAGAAAATATGCCCAAATTGTGAGTACAAAAGCGAATTTCAGACAGCAGGAGTACACCTTTTGGGCAGTGGTTGTATCAAAGTATACAGCGATGATGATGAATTTCAGTGTCCTCGGTTTGGCTTTACTGAAGAAGGTTAGCAATCAGTTCACAATAAGACACTGTAATTTTGAGATGGCAAAAGTTAATGAGATGGAAACCTTATTGGAAGGAGGTAGATTTTACCTTCAAAACTCAGGCTTAGCACCTAATACAAAAAATGTGTTCAATAGAGAAATGTATTCTTGTTGGTCAAGAAGTCCTTATACCAAAATAGAAGAAAAGAAAACTTATCCTACCCCTGCCTTTTAAGCGACCTGTAAAGTAGAAGCTCCCTGTCAAAGTAGCAAACATTTCTGAGCAACCAGAAGCAACGTAGTGTATTAGGAACAAGAATTCTTGCCTAAGCTGTTACATGAAATCACACTGAAATAGTTTGTTACAATGACAACAATAATCATTATGTTAATAAATTCACATGAATACAAAAACCAAGCATAAATAAGTTCTTGTTTATGTTATAACAGATGACGATGATCCACAGGAAGGGCCCTTGGCGCAAGACTAGCTGCCAGAAAATAGGATGCAAAAACTGGCACAGGGGAAGGGAAAAAGGCAAACAACCAACGAAAACGAAAATTATCTAAACAGGGAACGCAGATCTTCTCCAGTGGCAAGATGCCAAAGACAGATGGCTATACGCTTTTCAACAGTTATTGCTTTCCTAAATCTTGTATCTTTCCTCTTCAGAGTGTCCTGTAACCCATGACAAATAAAGAGAAAGGACTGTCTCGAGATTCGAAAGTTTTCGAGCCAAAGCGTGTCATCTTTACACTGGCTTACTGCTTCTTCCCAAAACGGACTTTTCCCTCTACTTGGCTCAATCCAGAATGGCCTTTGTCGTGCTCGATCTCTCAAACATTTGCCGATAAACAATATAAACAGAGAGATCTTCCTCTGTCTTCGTCGAACGTAACGTCGAATAATTGCATGACGTTTCCTTGCTACCATTTGCCGTTTTTCAAACCTCTGCCTTAAGTCCATCGTTGTAAGTCCTGCTATCACTCCTAACTCCGCCGTCTTTAATTACTACAACTAAAGCCCAGTCCCTCGAGAACACTTCGTC
>OX419335.1:7609273-7619273 GCA_948470475.1 Galaxea fascicularis | reverse complement strand
TAATATCATTAAAAAGCCATTCAACAGATTCTCTGACAGTACTCATACTGTGATTAAAAGCTTCCATTAGGGGTGACACTACAGTATTTCTGAAGGGTGCCTGAAGGTTCACTCTTAATAGGTACGCCAGGCCGCCATACACACACATTGGGTGACCACCTGGTGAATATGCAAGCCTCTGAAGATCATTGAGAAGACTCGAGTCTGTAAGGATTCCGGAATCGTGCTTTCTGCCTTCTGTGAAAATTGAAAAATATAGATGAAGCTATAAATTAAAAGTACATTTGTGTATGAAAAATTCAGTTTCAGACTTACCTACTGGACCAAAGAGGTTCCCAATAAGACCGTTTGGTAGGGCCACGGATTGGAACTTTAACGCATGCACCCTCTTGTGCCCGTTGTAAACTACTCCTTGGAGTTCACCTGGGCGAGATATGGGACGCACAGTCCCATTAATAAATCCAAAGCAGTTTTAAAAGGCGGCTCCTTTTGCAATGATCGAATCACTGTAGACCTGAAGTTTTGCAAGGCTAAGTAGGCTGTGATTCCAGTTGAAAATGCGATGGCTGTGTAAGTTGAATATGTAGTCGAGTACATGGTTGCTCACCATACTTAAGACTGGAACAGGTCTGCCAAACCATGGTTCATACAGGTGAAAAGGGCTTTTATTCAAGGACTTTTCCAGGACTTTATCACAAAATTCAAGGAGTCCGTCCGATCACAGTATTTGCATAATGCCTTTTTCCTGTCACCTTTGAACGCAGTCACTCAATATATGCAGTTTCTTCTTTGACCTTTTGAATTCATTTGATAATAAAATGAAGAGCGCCAAAGTTGAATAACTCTCACGCTTCGAGTTTGTTTGCTTGGAGGGGGGCTTCACAACACACTTGGAAACCCTATTGGAATAGTTATTATGCCAAAAGGTCAACAACGAAAAATTAAAGGGGCTATCTGTAATGTACCTGTAGGTTGTGATGAAACTTGTAATGTTTTGCCAAGACCTCCTGAAAGGTAAGGAATAATGATGCTAAAACTGAAAAGAATTAAAACTTGCATTTAAAGGTCATGTTTATTTTCAAGCTGTACGACCTGATGTTGTAGTTAATATTGCTTTAAGTTGGCTGAGGGTTAATAATCCTTTCTATAGTGACATAACAGTAAATACTGAAAACATTAACAGAAATCTTTCTGAACTAGACCTGCAGACTATTTCACAAAAAGACAGTGAAGTTTCTCCAAGTAGTAACATTTGTTTTGAACATAAAGCAACAGAAGAAGAAAATGATGAAGAGACAGAGGATCCTTTGGATGAATTTAGGGCACCTACTACAGAAACATGTTTGCAATCAATTTTGCCTGATTATCCTCCCTATCTGCAGCGCAACAGTACTTTAAAGTCAGCTGGAAATGAAAGTTTTAATATTGCACCAGGTGAAAATAAACATCCAGTGTCATTCATGACTGACAAACATTGTGAAGAACTAGCATTTCCAGTATTATTCCCAAAGGGGAGATTTGGCTATGCTATAGAAAGAGCAGTTAAGTTATCACCGACAAAATACTTCAATGCCCGTCTTTTACACTATAGTGGCAGGTTTGCAATGAATCCTGAATATTTGTTCTTTGCACAGTTCATAATAGAACAGAAAAAAGTATCAGACAGCATTAACATAGCTCTCTCAAAAGTTCATGGACAGTGTCTCACTGCATCACATTTGAGATCTAATGCACAAACTTTACAAAGTCTGGTATTTCAAGACCAAGCTTATTTTTTCCTAAGACAAATCCCAGGGACAGCACCCTACTGGCAAAAGTTTATGTATGAAGTTGTTGCCATGGTAAAACAGCTTAGCATTCCAACCTGGTTTATGACATTGTCTTGCGCTGACCTCAGATGGCCTGAATTGTTTCAGATTATTGGTAGAACTCAAGGCCTCAATTTAACCGATGAACAAATTGAAGCATTGTCTTACAATGAAAGATGCTCAATGCTTAACTTAAACTCTGTTATTGTTGCTAAGCATTTTCAGTTTAGGGTTGAAACAATTTTTACTGAAGTACTGCTCACCAAAGCAAATCCTATTGGCAAAATAGTTCATTATGCTCTTCGTGTTGAATTTCAAATGAGAGGATCACCTCCTCTTCATGCGTTGGTATGGACCAGTGATTGTCCAAAGCTAATTAACACACGAGACAAAGCAAGCTAGACTACATTGATTTTAGAGATACATATGTTCAGGTGTACCTGCCAGATATAAAAACTGACCGAGAATTATCTGAATTAGTTGCAACTTATCAAAAGCACAGTCACTCTAAGACTTGCAGGAAGTACAGAAATATGCCTTGCAGATTCAATTTTGGCCACTTTATCACAAAGAGAACAGTTGTAGCAGAACCACTCTCGGATGAATTAGATGAAGAGGTCAAAACAAACATGTTGACCAGAAGAAATGTAATCCTTAGTTTAGTCAAGGAGGAAATAGATAAAGTATTAAATCCAAACAATTAGTCACCATATAATCCAACAAAATCAGAAAAAGAGATTCTGAGTTCATTAGGTATTACAGAAGAACAATATTACTGGGCTCTTTCTGTATCTCATGATTCTGACTTTGATCTGCACCTTAAAAGACCACTTGATAGCTGTTTTATCAACAATTATTTTGTAGCTGGAGTAAAAGGTTTTAGAGCCAACGTTGACTTGCAGCCTATTTTCAATCATTATAAATGTGTAACCTATGTTTGCTCATACTTTACAAAGGATGAAACTGAGTGTTCACAGGCTATTCTAAATGCAGCAAAAGAAGCTAAAGATTCAAATATGAATATTAGAGAGAGCTTGAGAAAAATGTAGGAGCATGCAGCTTTTCTTTCTACTAGAGACGTCAGTTCACAGGAATGTGTATAGAGATGTATGCCTGAACTTTGGTTAAGAAAGGTATTTCCTAAAACAGTTTTTGTCAGCACACAATTGCCAGAGAAAAGAATTCGAGTTGCCAAAAGCCAGCCAGAACTTGATGCATTAGATGATGATAGCACAGATATTTACAAATCAAATATCATACAACGCTACAGGATGAGACCAAATACAATCCCTTCTGTTGACAGCTTAATATTATGTTTAGCTGAATTTGCTGCATACTATTACAAAGAATACAAAACTAATTGTACAACAAATGATGCACAACCAGAAATACGTACACCAAACAAAATAAAAGAGCCTGAAAATTACCTTCACCACTTGCTTATGCTTTATTATCCATGGCGGAATGAAGATGCTCTGGTTGGCAGTGAACAAACATATGCATCAAAATTCTATGAACCTGAAGTAGAAGCTGTTGTTGACCAAAATAGAGCAATGTTTGAACCAGATGCAGATGCTATTTCTGAAGCACTGGAAGCTTTCAGAAGCAATGAAGGCAACAGTATTGTTCACTCCTTTGATTCTTTAAATGATCAGGAAAATGAAGACGTACATTTAGATATGCAAGGCAATTGTGAAAGTGATGAAGAATCATTTAACGAACAAATGCCTTCACATCTAGCCTCAAAATCTAACTGTGGTCATACATCAACACTTCCAACAATTTCATGTCATATTTAATCAACAGAAATTTCTGATGACTTTTTACGGGAGTCTGTGAGGTCATTAAACAGTAAACAGCGTATTGCATATGATAATGTTCTGTCTTGGTGCAGAAACAAAGTAAAAAATGCCCATTCTCTTAAACCTGAAGAAATCAAACCAATTTATCTTTTTATCTCAGGGGGTGCTGGCGCTGGCAAAAGTCATTTAATGAAGGCAATATTTCACACAGCAGTTAAGACATTTAGACATGCAACAACTATTCCTGGACGATCAACAGTACTTTTAATGGCCCCAACAGGTGTCTCTGCCATAAACATTAACGGAACTACAGTAAACACTGCTCTAGCTATTCCCAAACAAGCAGGTGACAACCTTCCAGCAATGTCTGATCAAAAGAAAACGCAAATGAGAGTTTCTCTGTCTGAACTGAAGCTTATTATAATAGATGAAATTTCTATGGTTTCTAATATAACTCTTGTACATATTCACCAAAGACTAAAGGACATCTTTGGTTTTTCTTCATCTCAGCTGTTTGCTGGCATAAGTATAATAGCTGTAGGAGATTTGTACCAGCTATCACCAATAAAACGAAAACCAGTTTTCGCAGATCGACTTTAAAACTGAAACTCACAATTTGTACCATCCATGGTAGGTTTTCACTATGATGGAACTAACTGACATCATGAGACAAAAAGGTGATCAGCAGTTCACTGAGCTTTTAAATAGATTCAGAACTGGTTCACAAACAGACGAGGACATAAACTGTATTAACTCTAGGTGCATATCTCCATCAGCTGAGAATTATCCACTGGATGCACTACACATCTGGGCAGAAAATGATCCTCGCGTTAATGAGCACAATAACAAACAACTGGATCAGTTATCGTCTCCTTTATTTGTACTTAAAGCTACTGATCAATACCAATCAAATATTACACAACAAGATATCAATACAGTACTATCAAGGGCAAGATCTGATACAGGAGGATTGGATTTTGAAATCAACATTAAAGAAGGTGCTAGAGTAATGCTAACTACAAACATTGACATTGCACTGGAGATAGACTTATAAATGGCCAAATGGGAACTGTAGTAAAAATTCATGTCAACAAAATTGCACAAAAGCCAACTGTGATTTATGTAAAATTTGATGATGAAAGAGCAGGAGGCATGTTAATAAAAAACGGTGGTGATACATTTGCTAAACAAAATCATGTTGTTCCTATTGAACCAGTGTTAGCAAAAATAAAAGTACACCCTGGTAAACCATCTTCTCCAGAATTACAAAGAATTCAATTCCCAATCACTTTAGCTTGGGCCTGCACAATTCATAAAGTCCAGGGTTTGACACTTCAAAACGTTGTTATCAGTTTTAAATTAAACAAACAAAAATCGTTCAACTGTGGACAAGTGTATGTTGCCTTGAGTCAATCAACTTCGCTTCAAGGACTGCACATTTCGGCAAAATAGAGAGCAAACATGTCAAAACAGATTCTAGAGTACATGATGAATATGAAAGATTAAGACACTTAAACCCAAGAGATATAGAAGGAATTGTACCTACTAATGAACAAAAAATGCTGGATAGGAATACAGTTGTAACAATGTGCCTTTTAAACATACGGTCTCTTAGAAAACACAGCAGTGATATTAAATGTGATGTAACACAACTTTTACCTGGAGATAGTGACTCTGATATTAAAGACAACTTAACCCCTTTTACATTGTACAGGCATGATCACAACTCAGACAAATTTTTGAGTATGGGAATCTGCATAAAAAGTAATATTCAGATTGTGTATCAGGAACACTACCCCACTATAAATGCTGTTGAATTTCAAGTCAGTTGTAATAATAATATATTACAACAAAATGTAACCTTTCTTTTAGTTTATCGTAAGAATGACTCAGATATTTCTGTATTTATCAATGGCTTAAATTATTTACTGAGAACTCACACTATTCATATAGTCTTGGGAGATTTCAATATATAACTACTATAGCTGTAAAGAGGTAAAACCACTAACATCAATGATGGAGTCTCTGAATTATGTTCAGATTGTTAAGAGGCCTACTTTCCTTCATGGTAGTCTACTGGACCATGTTTATGTTCAGCATGCAAGGCAAAACATGATCCATAGCTCTGTAATTAGTGTGTACTATTCTGACCATGATGCCATTAGAATTACTATACCAACTTAATCTTCTGTATCATACTATTAAGACACAAGTTGAAGTATACCTACCATATATACTAACCAATTTTTAAGTTCTATATTCTTAAAAAAATTCTATTTAAGGGTACACTAGGCAAAAAAACAATACCTTTTTTAACTACTGTACTTACACTAGAAGTTATGTAGGCACCTCAAGTCTGTCAACTCATGGCAGTCCTAATGAAGCAAAATGAATAGGGGAATGCAAATCTGCTTTTACATGCTATTTTTTCATCTAATCTGTCAATCTGAAGTTATTTTTTCATTCAAAGCTGCATGCACATTACTTCAGACGATGAATTAACCTATTTGGAATTCCAATCAGCCCTTTTATGGGAAACATAGATCCATGTCATGTCTTTATGATGAGATCAGAAACTCAAACCAGTTTGTGAAAACTCGTACACAATGCTCTTCTAAAAACAAAAGGGACCGTGGAGATTCTGTTAAGCCCCTAAGTTACCACTGAGCTCTATCATAGTAAAAAAGAGTACATTTCATGGGGAAAAAAAACAGAGAGCTGCTATGAAGCTCTCTACCAAGCTCTGAAATACATCCAATAGAATGCACCCCAACAGTAGAAATCATTAACATAATGAAAATTGGATTCAAATGGTAAAAACAATTATCGTTTTTAAAATCAGTCGGCTTTGTTACTACACTATTTCTGTTTCTCCTATGGTAAGTATGAAATAGTAATGCATAATAATAACTACATGAACCGTCATAAAAGTTCCCAACTTTTTTTTTCTATCAGCAGTGATCAAAGAGAACTACTATCAATGCAATTGATCATCAGCTGTTGAAGATGGCACACCAGATTGACAAACATGAGCACGTGGCAGTGTGTCATACTGATGATAAACAGTCAGGTCCCAGCAACATGACAGATGCACATGCTGACATAAACCAGCCAAGTACCAGCAGTAGTAACACCTCATCAGAAGTAGTTGGCTACTTGCACAATATATCTCCTTTGAAAAAGGGACGCTATTTCGATTTCCAGATGCAGACTAAAGAGAAAACAGTTCGTGGAGTTTGTTTCTCCTCCAAAGTTGAAACGATTTTGTGAACTCAGCCAGAAAAGCTCCCCTGTCAAATTAAAGAAGTTCCGAGTCGACACTGCTTCAAACTCGGAAGACCTACTGATGGGTCGTGATGTCATCATTGAGGACCTCCAAGAAATAGACTTTCAGAAACAAGAGCTTCCTACTACAATGAATGTATCAAATGCAACGACAGTTTGTCCAGGACAAGAAATAACCTTAAAGGCTAAGGTAGCCCATATCTACCCAGCAAAAACAGTTGGAAAGGATAATGTGATGATGCAAAATGCAGTTGTTATGGATCCAACAGGAACTATTAAGTTAACCTTGTGGGAAAACTACACTAACACAGTAAACCAAGGTAGTACGTACATATTCAAAAACTTGAGTGTAAGAAAGGACAAATTTACTAGTAAATTATATCTGAACACTCTCAACTCGAGTACTACTATAGAATCTGCACCAGAATTTCAAGACATACTACCAGTAACAGTACTAGAGAGTCAAACAGTAGATGTTGAAATTATTGGTGTACAAAAAGTACAAAGTTATACTGCCTGCTTCAAGTGCAACAAAAGGGTTGACAATTCTCAACACCAAAGTATCATTCAATGCTCAAGCTGCCATTTCAAGCAAAAACAAAACCTCTCACCTAAACATTGGTTTGTCCAGCTTTTGGTTGAAGTCAAGAATTCCAGTACTACCAAACTGACCCTTACACTGTTTGAAAATACTATTCACCAAATAGCCAAAATTAATGGCCATCCTGTCAAAATTAACCAGTTCACAGCAGAACTGATAGAAGAAATAATTTTTGATACATCAGTCATTTCTGTGACTTACAACAAGAAAAGCCATATTGTTAAAACATCAATACAGTATTGACATAGTTTCATTGGCATACATGAAATGACATAGAACCACAAACATAAGTCACCTGAAAACTTTATTAGATTTGAAGGTTTCCATTTGTTATATGACAACTTTTGTTACATCTGTTATGTTTTGAAATAACCATTGTCGCTTAATAGTATTACCAAAGCCTCTGGGTATAACAGTACTTTGATACATTTTTCACGCTGTTGTTAATTAAGTTCTTGTCAAGTTGTTCTTCCACAAGCGAGACTTAGTTTTAACTCGTTCACTGAAGTATAAAGTTTGTTATTGTTTTCATATTGTTTCAAAGTCCTGTCTCCACTGCTTCTCTTACATTGCCCCAGAATAAGACCTCTAGGTAATGAAATCACATACACAGCGTAACTAAGTCTACTGTCTAACTAGTTAAACTATGCTGCTGTATTTCTGAAGTTGTTGTTAATTAAATTGTTGTAAAGTTATTGCTGCAGAAACCAAACTTCTTGTAGCCTATTCATTCGACTTCCAACTTTAAGTTATATTGTTACAGTATCCTTGATAACTACCCTACAGTCCAGAACAAACTAGTACAACCTTGACTGTAATACAGCCATTCCAGAAATATCAGCACACAAGCATACAACACCACACTACATTGGAGTTTAAGTAACAACCAGTCAAATCATGTCTATCATGCTACTTTCAATAATAATTATTGCAAAGCGCGCCAATTCGATTACGTAAGGCAAATTACGTAGAGGCAAATTAAACCCTTCCTATCCGTACCCAATACATGTACCTATAGCTACACCATATGTCACATATTCGCCATTTTCACAATTCTTTGCTATTCTGATATTACTCATGCTTATATAGACTAAACGCATCCCACGGAAACGGCCATAAGACGTCTTGTTCTTTGTATAAAAAGTGTAATGTCATCATCCTTATCTGTTTAGTCAGCCGTCAGTTTTTGGATTATTCTCTTCTTCCAAAACTAAGTCAATGTTCTGCTTGTGTTGTCCATAGATGTAACTGAGTCAAATCCACAACATTAATTGTCTTTGTGATTTTACAAGTTGTCAACTTGCTGGTGCCTCTTCTTAGTCTCCTCTGTGGTGCCTGGGCGATTTCAGGACCAAGTCGCTGGAAATGAAGCTTTCTGATCAATAATTCCGTCGACATCTGGTAACGACGAATTTCTCTGAGAGCGACGGTACCCGGCCTGTAGCGATGGGGTTTTTTCGCACCACCGGTCGATGGAGCGTTCTTACGAGTTGGTTTGGTCGCTAGTTGTCTCCTTGGAGCCTTTCGTCCGGTTGATTTACGGGCCGTTTGCTTCGTACGGGCCATTTTGTCCTTAGAGTAATATCAAGATTACTAATACTCCCACTCCTTTCCGTTTCTCAGTTGAAATCTATCAAAGCGATTGCCTTTTTATATGCAGATTCCTCGATTATCATTGGTCAATTTTCGCGCTCACTGATTGGTCAAATAGGCATCAAGCTGCTCTCTGATTGGTCACCTTCGATCCGAGTGAAAGTCAAGCTCGTAGCAAGCTCGTAGCAAGCTCGCTTGTCTTGTATTTGCAAAGGTTATCCAGCCTGGAAACTGCAATGCTCGCTTTTTAGGGAAGAGTTACCTTGTTAAAATTGGCGTCGAGATGATTGGGTGAACAATCTCCAAAGAGAGTAAGTGGATAACTTCTCAGAGGTTGAATGATGTGCACTCCGACCGTTCTTTGTAACGGAGCTTGTTGTCCAGCCTGATAGTCGGAAGTAAAAGAGAATGAGTGAATACCTTCACGAACCATTTCTATCATATACATGTATTTCAGTTGCCTGCTTGCCCTTGAAGGTGAAATTTGTTTTATTAGTCTGATCGTTGAGTTGGTTTCCTTCAGCTTAAGACTTATATTAAGTCTTATAGTCTCCTCATGATGGTGACTGGAATTATTCTTGTCATGTTTTTTGAGTTCCGAACTTACGAAGATACGCGCCTTTTAAAATATTCTTTTTATTTGTAGAGTCGCAGCGTGAAAAGATGTCTCAAAGCGGGAAAACAACAAAGAATATGTACATATAATAATTTGTATTCTTGTGCAGCGAATTTTATCTTTTTGGAGTTATCATGTTAGTAATCAAATGGCATGTTTGTTTGTTTCGTGCACGTTGTGGTTTCACAATTTAAAATAGATTTGAAGTCAATATTGATCTCTGATTTGATTCAAGGTGGAGCAGAATACTGCAACAAACATTATTTATTACTAGTGTTCGTCCACGTTATGTACT
>OX419335.1:7531773-7604273 GCA_948470475.1 Galaxea fascicularis | reverse complement strand
CTACAAATTCAAGGAGTTTTCAAGGACCAAGCAGTTTTTCAAGGAGTTTTCCAGGTCCATGCGAACCATGCAAACCTCCAGATCATATCGCTGTATCTGCAGGGATATGCTACTCTTTTCAGCAAAATACAAAGGGCTTCTATTCCAGATGAAACTGTTCCCTGATAGCACGTGACGACCTCAGGAATTTGTAGGACTTCTGCTAATTAATATGTTGCTTCGCAAACCTTAATTCTGCCAGACATTCTGCCTCGTTCATATCATCCAAGTTGAATCTCGGATACTGCTCGCACGGAAATTCAGGGTTTTTTGACAGAAATTCCTCCCAAAGTAACAGAAACTCATCATCATTAATGTCTCCGCTTTCATAGCTCAAAAGCACCAGGTCTCGCATTTCCTTGAACGAAGCCATAAATATATTTTTGTTTTCTGTCTTTCGTTCACGTCAACCATTTCTTAAGGAGGCTTGAAAGGGTTTTTAGCCAAGAGCGCGCGCGTGTAAACAACACACGCCATACCTATAAAAAGTAAGAGCACGCGTGTGTCGTGCATGCTCAAATGCTAATCTTGTCGACTCGAAATTTTTGAAGTTTCGTAACTTTACTCGCTTATATTTCCGCTTTCGCTCGGTAGATTTTTTCGATTTTTTCGGTAACAACTAAGATCAATTGACTGCGTTTATAGTCTGACTTTTAAAATATTCTGTAGGTAGGGAAAAAATTAAGAAAGCAATAATTTTTTTAAATTGAAATATTTTGAAGATCATTCCTGGTAACATATAATATAGAAGTTTGAGAAGATTTCACAGACCTGTTTTTTAAATAAGATAAAAGATTTCGATTTTAGGGGCTCAACTGAATGCGTCATATGGTTGCCATGGTAACAAGTTTTCTGAAATAAGTGTCATGTAATGAATCTATGATGTTTCTTTTATTTCTGTGCCAAATTTCATAGTGATACGATGAACCAAACATAACTTAGAAAAGAATTTGTAGAACTTGGCTCAAGAAAATGAAAACTATTTCGAACCACCTTAACAACTTACTTTTCCCGCCGAATACGACGTTCTCGACCCAGGTCCCACAGGTTACCTTCGTCGTCGTCCACGAACTCGTCGTCGGTGTCGTCGTCGGTCCTTAAGGTCCCTGTCAGCAACGACGACGACGACGGCAACGAAAACGTTGTTTCAAAATGTAACCGGCGAAACTGTTAAGGAACCAAATTACTATGAACGGCGTCAAGGCAAGTAAAAAGAAAAATGTTCCGCCATTCGCTCGCGTTCAAGAGAAAACATAAGATTTAGTCAGTTCAAGTCGTTTTGAGCAGGACGGCAAAGAAATGTACCAAAACTGCAAAACACTCGTGCAGCGCGATTGTTTTTTCGCATCAAAACTGTTGTTTTGCGTCAACCTCGTTGCTTTAGGTTACCGTATACCTTCATATCGACAATTTTCTTCAAATTTGGATTTTTGGGTTAAAAGTCGTGATCGAATTTAAATGGAATCTCCAAAGTGAAAAAAGAATATTGAGAAAGATTCAATATTGGCGGGAAAATGTCGGTTTTATGTTTTGGCCGGAAGTAAAAATTATCCGTTTGATTGACATTCTTAGCACCGTTTTCTCGAATCAATTTTTTCACTTGAAGTGGATACTTTAAAGAGCTAAATTTCAAAGGGAAATTGTCCATTTGCTCTCAAATTTTGACAGTGATTAGATTATCATATAATCAACAAAAGCATGTCTGCGGATTTTTTTTTCGAAATATTTTTTTCTCTGAGACCGAGTTTTGTGCGATCACTTCCCATTTTTTTCATACTATTTCGAAAATGTGCTATAACATTTCAGTGGAACTGAGTATGGCAAAACGCAGACACCTTTTTTAGCGCTTTGGGTCTGGAAACTGAGGATCAAACTAAATTAGCGAAACAGAAAATTCATTTTGACTTGTAGCTTTGAAAAGGTGATTCGGGCGCTCCCATTTAGAGCTCGTGAAAAATTTGCCAATTCATTTTATTTCAAAATTCTTGGAACAGTTTGATAGCCAGTTTTATAAGCTTTAATTTTATGTAGGGGTGTAGGTATCTACAGTTTAAATCGGACACGCTACATCGCTTGGTCGCGAGACACCTCTGAAGGTAACCTTACGCTCCTTACTGTTAAAGTTAAGTAAAACCTGGCGCTTGTTTTGCACCGGTTTCACTTAAAGTGCATTTGAAGTAAAAAAGTATGTATGTTTGCTTACTTGAAAGGCCTTTACAAGTAAGTAAAAATGACATTTTCTTTTCAAATTTATTCAAAGTTCTGACTTTCTTCCAAACGCTGTACATCACATGAGCTGAACTTAATTACATATATATGTTGTGCCGCGTAGCACTATAAACACTAGAGGTGGTGGAACAGAGAATTGACTCTGAAGTGTAAATTAAAGTGCTAAGAGAAACCCACGAAAAACCCACTGGACGTTAGCCGTAGGAAAGGGTATCAGGGGACAACACGAGGCAAAGAAAAAATTCTTATGACCTCGGTAGGAATCGAACCCACGATCAGACTCAAACTTGATCTTCAGCCGTTTTTCACGCGTGGCCGGCCGTGAAGAGCGCCTCAGCCGATCCAAATGAAATCAGTCGACTTATTTCACATGAACATAATGACCGAGTTAAGTTCGGCTCGTGTGAAGTACGGCGTTTGAACTGCACCTAAGCTATTCAATTATGAGTGGTGGTCGCAAAGCCGGAGAGGTTCGACTGTCGAAAGTAGCCTCAGCAGGAATATCCGCCACGCGGCTTACAGAATGGGAACGAAGGTGGACCCACTACTAAATACGGTGGAACGAGGTGTAACACATTATCACAAACAATTTTATTCAAAGTTCTGACTTTCTGTTCGTTTACGTCACGCATCTTCGAGGATCACATTATAATCTACTAAGGAAACACTATTTTACAAATTATTTGAAACATTAATTTACAAAAAATACCTACGTTGTATTCATACAAAAATAGCTCGCACTATCATTAACACTACCCTACATAACATTACAATTTTAATAACCTATCGCCAACAAAATGAGAACTTGCCAACAACAATAAAAGTAGAGTAACAACGCCTGCTGAAATATCGCTTGAAGTACATCATTCTGTATAAAAGCTACAAATTTTAAAAAATAAATTTGCTAAGTCGGTTTAATACACCAAGAGTTTAGAAAGCTTGAAAAGTTGCATGCGAATAGATAAATGGATTTCTATTAAAATTTTCTATTAAATTGGGTTGCGTATAAAAGCCAAAGTTGACAATGCTCATTCGAACTTTTTCGCATGTAAGCTTCAAAATAATCATGCTCCTGGACCTAGTTTACTTGGAAAAAAATTTACTTAAAGTTGTAGAGCTATTCTTCTGATTTTCCAAACGTACGATAGTCGTGCATGGCACAACAATTTCGGAAACGACTTTCAATGACGCTTTAAACGTGTTTCCGAAATTTTACCTTAGCCTACAGAAAATCGCGTTTTGAAACGGTAATGTTCAATACATGTATACTAAACATCGTAACGTTGTATTAAAAGAAAAATAGAAAATCTCTAGGAAGCAAAGTCAAAAGTGAACACCCGGCTAATAAAATATTTTACGTCATCTGACTGTACGTTGAGTTTCATACGAAACACAAGGCAACAAAGAAATCGACAAAGGTGTCCCTATTTATTTCAGCGGAATATCCACTTGTAAATCAAATAGACAATATTTTGGGAAATATATAGAGCGATTTTAAATCGAGTGTAAAAACTAAAGCCAGTGCAATTATTCTGGCTAATCATAATGGGATTCCAAAAACCCAAAAAAGAAATTTGAATTCGAAAGAACTGAATGCGTACATGTTACGATTGATTTTGTTTTTCATTGGTTGAGAAAATGGCGCGAGTTTTGTCAATTATTAAAAGCAAAAATAAAGAAATGCGAATTATTTTCGATCTTTTACTTAAAATTTCTCTATCGCATAAACTACAAACTATTTGGAGGAAAGGAAGTCACGTTTAAGTTAAAGAAAAGGCGAAAACAGACGTGATTGTTACCAGTTTTTGTCTTACGCGCCGCCATCTTGGATTTAGTGACGCACTTGTCAGTAAGCAAGGTAATTACACAACGTATGAACTCACAGTGGCGCTCGGTGATAACCAAGTTCTGCTTAGCATAACAATAATCTTTTTTCTACTGGTTTCACACCGAAATTTATAACTCAAAACTGGACGGTCTTTCTAAAAATTAAACTTCGATAATCAAGGTTTCTTTTTAAGGTTGACAAAGTGAGCCTTGGCTACTCATGGCCTGCAAGACAACACAGAAGAATCCCTTGTTACACAAAGTTGCTAAAGTTGCTAATTTAAGATTAACATTTTCAGATACTGAATTAACAAATTTTAAAACTGTTTATACTGTGTGGTGACTGTGTTTTTTTGTTTGTCACGCAACGCTTTCGGTGAAAAGTGTTGCGTGACGACCCAAAGAACAGGTCCTTGCCTCAAACATTCACGTCGTGTATTTCCGTGGCCTGTTTCAATCTATTCAAGAAACTTCTTTTTTCAAGTAATTTTTTTAAAACATAAATTTGCAAAGAGTACCTAGGTTGAATTCATTTATGCCCTCGCAAATACATTATTGTTTGTACCTTTTAGCCATGTAATGCTCCATTCCTCGTTGTGACGAAGATTGCATAATGTTGGCGGCTGAAAGAGATCCCAAAGAAACAAACATCAGTACAAGTACAATTTCCCATCACGCTTTTTCAGCGTCCAGGCCCTGGTTGTTCAAAGGCTGGATAGCGCTATCCACCGGATAAATATCTATCCAGTGGATAGTGCAATTAGCTTTCCCATTAATTATCCGCTGGATAGTGCTTTATCCGGTGGATAGCGCTATCAAAAGTTTGAACAACCGGGGCCAGGTGTACAAATGATAAGTGGTTAAAATGCGTGGGTGCTTAGATAGCCAGAATCATATAAATTGCATGGTATCGTCTTTAGCGCGATACCTCTCAGCTAAAACTAGCAAACTAGACATCTGAGTCGTCTCAGAGGCTTAGTTTATCGGAAATTCACTTTGTGGAAGGAGTTCGAAGGAATCAGGGAGCGCGCGAGAGCCCTCGCGAACAGGTTACGAGGAGGCCTCCTCGCGCGTTTGAGTTCCCCCTTCCCCTCCCCTTTGATTGCCTGCCACGCAGGCTAATCAAGTATAAACAGGATTACAATTTCCAGCTTCTGAGAAATGCACTTTCCCCGGCTTGTGCACAACAAACTGCGAATAGACCCTGCGTAGGCTGCTTAGTGACACACCGGACAAGAAAAGCGAGCAGCGATATCACTGTTAATATTTTGCATATATTAGCAATAGCATATACTAAACTTCAAGCCCATGACACTTTTGATAAGCAGCGTGAAATTTTAGTCTGACATGTTGAATATAGACGGAGACAGCTTTCAAAAACTATGAACTACGAATTGCATGGCAAAGTGGCAACTCTTGCCTTCCAGCCACACATTCTTTGTAAAATCTTTCTTTTTAACGTCTGTTTCTCAAAAACCATTCAACCTCCCTCGCTCAAATTTTCGGTGGGCACCGAGTTCTGTTAAGGGTTTCAATTTATGGTGTGCATCATCAGTGTCGTTTGTTTCCTTGCTTATGCTAATTAATGCTAGTGAAGTCCCTCTTTTATAGTTGATCCCTTGCGCAAATGGACGGTAAAATTGTGCAAATTGTAAAGGAGAACGAGAAGGAATTAAGAAGAGAGAGGAAAACGCGCCCACTTTTCTCGCGACTTAACCGTTTGCCACTCGATGAATTCAAAGCACGCTACAAAAAGCAAGAAAGGAAGGAGACTGTGTTTGCAGTCGAGTCAAGGAACTCACCATAAGCTGGATCCATGCGGATGAGGCTGGAAGGAAAATAATTCATGTGAAGGCTTGGGTCGCCAAACTCTGCTGCGAACCTGTGCCTGCGAATCAGCTCCTCCTCAGTTAGGGCGTCCATGTTGCCACCCATGCGACCAACCGTAAGGTTGCTTGAAATGATGCTTGGGCGACCATGCGAAGAGCTATCCTCTGATTTCAAATCAGACGGCCTGGAGGAAGACTTGGGCGAAACATTTTGTTCACTGGTAGCGCAGCGATGTCTGACTCGCTCCTCTTGAAACATGAGCGGTGAGTGTCGATGCTCCTTGTCAACATCCTTTATTTTCTTTAGTCTTTCGTGAGGCTCAGAAGTTGATATTCGCGACTGCGAGTTTGAATGCGATGTGGGGGTTGACGAACGATCCTTTTCTGTGCTTCGATAAGTACTTCTTTCTTCTCGCTCTCTGCTGGAGGACGCTACGGATGTCAAGGTGCTGGACTCTCCATGGCTTGTTAGTGGCATGACCAGGCCAGGAGGGAAAGGGAACTGCGAATGGGCACCAACTAACATCTGATGAGCTCCATACGGTATTGGCCCTGTAAATTAATTTGCAATAGTTGAGTTGAGACAGGCACACAAAATCTACTTACTTTAAAGGTGTAATAGGTATCCACGATACGCGACAGACTACGCTATTTGACCTCGATCGAATTCCTGAACACGGTCCGGTGGGTCTAAGACATCAAGCTTTCTAAGACTTGCACTGTACGTCTGGCGTTGTAAAGTGAGTTATATTTCAAATGAAAAGATCAACATTTTTAACGCCAGTCAGTGGTTGTACAACAGGAATCTGTAGTGTTAGGAAACAGACCTGTAGATGGGTCAAAGTTGAGCTGTGACAGGTAGGCTTGGAATTGCGTGGGCATGAAGTTTGCAGGGAGTGAACCAGACCCTTCTCTCTTGTCCTTTTCATCCAAGCTGTCTTTGCTTCTTGAAGAAGGCACCGGGGACCTTGACGGTCTTGGCGATTTCGATGCAGAAAGAGACTGAGATTTAATACCTTGACCACGCGGAGATCCTTGTCCAGAGGAGTTATCCGCCTCCAAAGAATGGTGCGCTGTCTTCGCCGTGCTTGTTGACGAATCCTAAAATATTTCACAGTGAGTTCACGAAATTATCCTTTAAAGCCATTTAATGGCTGACAATAATATAACTTCTGGTGTACGGTGTAATTAGGGAGGGCCACGACTTAAGGAAAGAGAACAGACGAATGGCGGTGAACTCTCGGAGAACAATACAATGATTACAGCAGCCATCGTGGATCGAGTCACGGCAAAGATTTTGTAATGATGAAGGTGAAAACACTTTGTTTACCAAGGAGACTAAAGGCTAGATAGAGCAGAATTCCGCACTAGAGAAAGCAGAATTTAGTAAGGATTATGGCTCAAAACTCCCATAGATCGTTTTGACATGACGTCACGGCGGCCATGTTGGTGGTGCAAAAGGCTAACCCTCTGGGAATTGAACTCTATTTGTATGCAGATACTTTCTTTTGTTTCATTCGACAAATATGGCCGCTGGTCACGTGACTGAAAACGATCTTATTGTAACAACAAACCTGGGGTCGGTGATAAATCATGTCCCTTGTACTTCTGACTCCATTTTCTGTTCTGTCATCTTCTCTGCTGTTTCCAGTACTCTCAGATTTTTCAGGTGTCACCTGCCTTTTGCGAGGAAAGTTGCTTGCCAACTGTTCTTTCTGTAGATCACTCTTTAATTGCCTTTATAAGAAAAAACGGTGATGTTACTAATGGCTTTCGGCAGGACAGTACCATGTTGGCCCTCCCCCTGTTCATTGCCCTCTAGATTGAAGTGGGAAGAAGAGAAGGGGCATACAGTAGCGTGAACAAAGTAGTGGAAACCAAGATGGGAGGGAATTACAAAAAGGCAAATTTTGATTGATTCTGAACATTGGCAGAGCGCAACTTAATGAGAAGCAAGGGTAGAATTGTTTTTGTGCGTGCGTGCGTGCTTGCGTGTGTTGGTGGAGGGAGGAGGGGAAAGGGATTAAAGAGGAGGGGGTGGGAGAGAGGGAATTACGAAAGATTTTCAAGGCGTTGGGAGTGATTTGCATTCATAAGGTAAATGATTCAAATTTGTGTTACTTTAATTTTAATTCTGTATCAGCCACAAAATGACCATTACAATACAATACAAAAGGAAGAAAAAAAAAGGAAAGAAAGAAAGAAAGAGAAAAAGAGAGAGAGGGAGAGAGGAAGAGCCAAAAAAACACAAAACAAAACAAAACAAAAAAGAAGACTGTGAGCACGAAACCAGGATATTTACTAAGCCTTGACTCCACCTGCGGGTTCCAATGCTTTGTAGCTGTTTAAACAACACTTTCCTCAAAACAACGACACCAAACACGAGTCTTTTCCTTACTTAAAATATGTAAACTGCTGTTTCATTTTCTGCATCTGCAGGAATTCTTCTTCCTTCTTGTACTTCTGCCGCTCCAGCTCTCGCTCTCTCTCATATGAGTCATCCAATCTGCTCTTCTTCTCGGCTGGTTCTTCTAGCGACACTTTCTGCATCACCTTTGGCGACAGACTCCTAGAGGCAAACGGTAAGCCATCGGCTTGGGCGGTGAATCTGCGGATTTCACTGTCACTGCTGTCAGGGTGTAGCCTTCCTTGTGAGAATTTCTTGGTTCCTACCTCGTCCAATCTTCTCTCCTCCTGCACTCTGTCACTTGCTTTGGTGTTTTCCTTTTTCTCAAACTGTCTTGCTTCTGACTGGCTTGAGCTGCTGGTGCTTCGCATCCCCTGTAAAAGATCAACCATTCAGAGAAAAGGTGTAAATAGCAACATGTAGCATTAAGTCATAATAATCGTCACTGTCTTCGTCTTCGTCATCATCACCGTCATTGTCTTCGCCATCACCATTATCATCATCATCATCATCATTACTAACGTGTTTGTCCTGTTCCAACATCATTTGCCTCTGAAGCTGCATCATCTGCATCTGTTGATCTGGCTGCACGTTCTGAAACACTTTGGCATCAATGGGCATTCCCTGCATGTAAGCCAGCTGGCTCAGATGGTGATGGTAGTACTGTTGCAGTGTCAACTGCTGCTGAAGTTGCAAGCTCCTCAGCTGCTCTGCAGACATGTGTTCTTGAGACCGGAAATTGAGCTCTGCAGCTGAGACATCCCTTGCATCTCTCCTCTCTCTGTCTTTCTCAGACCCACCCTTGTCTTTCGCTGTTCCATAAGTAAGAGGCTCTTCTTTGACAGTGGTAACACCTGAATCTTCCCGAACACTCTCATCAGCTGCTCTTGATTTCTGAAGCGACGCAGTTGGTGTAGGGCTCTTACGTTCAGGTAATGGTTTTGGTATTGCTACAGGGCGTGATACAGGTGACTTGGATCTTCCATATGGTGACGGCACCCTGAGGGAAGCTTCGCTTTTTCTTTCACTCCTGATTTGCTCACTGATTCCTGAAGTCTTTACCCCTACACAAACACAGGTAAAGTGCGATTAGCTTCAACGTGCTTGCAAAACAGGGACCTACAAGTTTTGAAATTTAGGGTGAAAATACGAAATACCCAAGGAGAGGTAGGAGATTAGGAACATTGTATCTGATCGGACAAACGTATTGATCTCCCTCCTCCCCAGGTGAGAGCAAGAACAAAAACTCAAGAAACTTAGGGATTAGAAATTATTGAGGGCAGCAGTTCAAACCTGGTCTGACAACTGGGTGAGATGATGCAGATCCCTGAGATTTGATTCCTGGTCCAATGGTTGGTAGAACAGGTGGAAGGCCAGAATGAATGGCCGGCCCTGGGCTTCTCTTCAGTGCAACTGGTGACACTTCTCCCACTGGAATGGGTACATGCAGAGTTTGCAGTTGCTTAGCTTTGCTTTCCAGATGTGGCAGCTCTGCAGAAACATCATGGGGACTTGGAAGCGGTATCGGAGAGGTACTGCTGTAGGTGACTGGAAAAGAAATTTGCCTTCTTAGGTCCACGATATTTTATGTCAGCGTGAGGTGATTTGCACGCTTGGTCTTACAACTCCAACTAATTAATAGAGGGTCAGCACGACTTGATATTCAGCTACTGGTGTGAGTGGCCACCCACAAACTGGATGGCTACCCAAACCCGTGGCGATCCACAAATACTAACAAACACTAGCGTCTCTGTGACATGCAGTTGGGTGCATGTCACAGGGGCAGTGGAACTAATATAGGGGAACAAGAATTTTTAACTCTTGAGATCGCTCCAGTGATGCCTGATGGTACAGCCAAGTAAAGCAGTGGGTAATGCCCATGTTTTGTCACTGTGTGTCTATGTATGTTGGGTACAGTGTATGAATTAGGAATAATGCTGAATTCAACTTCCATTACCTGATGTTACAGATGACCCAGGAGCTGATGTCTTATGTTCGGTGCTTTTCGAGTGGTTTGATGCCGACATACCGTCTGAGGCTCTTGGGTATGGATGGGCCACGCCTACAGGTAGAGAGGGTGGAAGTGAACTGGTGTTCCTGGAGATTAAAGTTGGGTGTGGTCTTGATAGTGTTCTCGAGGTTGCTTTGTAAGACTTTTCGTAATCCTCCGTTTCTTGGCCGGGACGTGGACTTCTGCTGGTAGACGATTCATTGAATCCTAACCCTCCTTTCAGTTCAGCACTTTGTTTTCCTCGTTCTGATGCTAACGACATGAATGGTGCCTTCAACTCAGACTGATTTACACCAGCTGAGCTCGGTTCTTGCTTGATTCCTTTGTTTCCCTCTGGAGACTGAAATTCATGCTTCACTATAACAGGCTGAAAAGGATGCGATGGACTTCTCCTGTCCACCACTGAAGAATGAACTTTAGATCCCGCAATTGGAAGAGAAGCTGATTGCGCAGTCAAGTGAAATTCTGACCTCGAAGAAGACAAATGCTTTGCTGTGCTTGG
Organism: Galaxea fascicularis; assembly: GCA_948470475.1. NCBI lineage: Eukaryota > Metazoa > Cnidaria > Anthozoa > Scleractinia > Euphylliidae > Galaxea > Galaxea fascicularis. The sequence continues at coordinate 7,593,429 of OX419335.1, read as the reverse complement.
ACTTTTTGACTCCGCAGAAGTCCTAGACTTGTCAGAAAGAATTAAATTCCTACTTACAACTTCAGGAACAGGACTACGAGTTCTACTACTAACAGAAGGGATGGGCAAGTTTTTACTAACGAGCTTTCCATCACTTAGATTATTTTGTGTGCTTGAACCTCTCTTAAAATCACCGTAATTTGAAGCAGCCTCACAGTTCGCACCATTGCGTACCAGTTCTGGATATCGTATTGGAGCTAGAGTGGCTTTAGATTCTGAAGTGCCTTTATGCTCAATCTCTGACTTCCTGATGCATTTGTCGTAATTAACGTCCCCGTAATTTCTACACTCAAAAAATTTGTAGCGCATTAATGGGGCATCACTGTTGACTAGTGGGGGTTCAACTGCACTACGTGAAATACTCTTAGATACAAGATCTTCCATGGAAATTCCTTCACTCGTAGGTTTTGCATCTCTGTCTTCTGACGCTGTTGGTTTTGATTCTGTTTTCCCTTGCAAAGAAATAGAAGGCGAACTCCCTTTTTTGGTCCACAACCCACTTCTTTTACTCGAACATTCTGCTAAGGTTTTGCCTTCTGATTTGACACCCTGCTTTTCCTCCACAGATTTGTCATTCTTAACATCAAAATAAAAGCTACTGTCAAGCTTCATTCTAAGGGTATCAGAACTTGATGAGCTCTTGTTTGAGTCCACACCAAGTTTCTGTATTTGACTTAAACAATGTTCGCTGTCCACAAAAGGTATTCCTTTGGAATTGCTCTCCCCACAAGAATTTCCTTGACCAGATGCAACAGACGTGCTTGGCGAGGTAGCCACATCTTTGCTGGTGTATTCAGAATCTATAACAAATAACAATGAAAGGAGTTGAAGTTGTTCCACAAACGAGGGTTGTCGTGAACATGGTTGGTTTTCAGAACTATGATAGAATGAGCCTCGGCGTTGTCAATCAATGGTTTCAGATCGATTGATTGCAATCAATACAATCAGTAATAATCAATAACAATCCATTGATTGTTATTGATTGGTGCAACCAATCGATAAAAATCAATACTCACACTCGGAGTCTAATTGCTATTGATTACCATTGATTTCTATAGAAAATCATTGATTAATAATTCATTATGCAACTTTCTGGCGCGTGTTAGCATGGGCGTGCTTCATTGGTCCCGGGCATATTTACACGTCCAGGGTAATTGGGTAATTCGATTGCGCACTTTTATCCTTGCACTTCAACCGGGATTCGGTTGCACGGGTGAATGTTCAAGATGTATGTTCTTGGCCTGCATGCCTATATTCAGGCAGCACGACAGTGAGCGCAGACAATAACAATTTCCTCAACTAATTAACAAGCTGGAAGAGAGTGACACTGAAGAGACTTAAAGACAATTTTGTTCTTGTTTTGAGACGATCAGAGTCTAGTAATTTAAGTGAGCTTTTAATAGTAATAAGGGGTAAAAATGCTACAAATTTAACATAAAACACAACAAATAAAGATAACTGAATGGTTTGTTCATTCATATGGTGCATTTTATTTAAGAAAATGACAAATTTCATAATCAATAAAAATCAATAATAATCAATAACAATTGATGAAAATCAATAGAAATCGATACTCACACAACTTTTAGGCATTAATTTTTATCGATTTCCAATACCAATCGATTAATTGTTATTGGTTATTATTGATTATTATTGATTTTATCGATTATCGGAAACCATTGATTGACAACGCCGGGAATGAGCTTGTCGCGATCAGATTTTAATAGTGTGGTTGAATGAAAAAGCTTGATTACCGTTGTGAACATCTCAAGATTATTATGTAATTTTATTATATGATGTAAGCTTGTAGTGAGAAATATTGGACATGGACATGTATGCAGATGGTTTGAACCCTGGAGTCACATCATAACTTAACGCAAGGCATGATTGTTTAGAATTGGCTGATGTTTGGCCAACTGATAGAGTCAAGTGGGTTTTAGAGTCTAATAATACACTTGAAAAAATTTCTCAGTTCTGATTGGCTAAAACGGAGTGCATTTTTCGTTAACACAGTGCAGAAACGTTTAACACAGTGCAAATTTACAACCAAGATTTCCGAAGTTAAAACGAAGAGACTGCCGGAGGCCATCCAACGCATTTCGAAGACCCGCGAAGATTGTGCGACACCCTCCGAAGATTGTACGAAACCTTCCGAAGATCGCCCGAATACTTCCGAAGATTTCCGAAGATCGACCGAATGCTTCCGATGGTTTACCGAACAGTTACGAAGATCCCCGAAGATAAACCGAACACTTCCGAAGATTTCCGAAGATTACCCGAACACTTCCGAAGATCTCCGGATATTTTCGAAGCTTCTCCAAGTTTCGGAAGATCAAGGGCAATGCCTTCTGCGTACCTCAGTAGTCAATGTATGGGCTGAAGCTTTATAAGTGGTCTATTTTTTCAAGTGTATTATTAATAAGTAATCACATGTTTTTTCTCTTGCAATTTGGAATAAATAAGCACTTGTAAATTTTTTCAAAGACCACAAATTGCACTCGCCTTACGGGCTCGTGCAATTTTGTTGGTCTTTGAAAAAATATACTCATGCTTATTTATTCCAAATTGCACTCGGAATCATGTGATTACCTATACAAATATCAACGTCTCTACCACCTAATCTATAGACAAAGACCCTGTAACACTATTCCACGGTTGTCAATTAAACTGCTACATTACTGGCTGTAAACACTGTAAGCAGTGATTAGTGCATTTCCATCTATCGTTTGTTAGTCAAATATCCATAAGCTTAGTAAAATTAGTTGCTTTGTCTAAAGTTTGTCTGTTGGTATTGTCAATACGTAAGTCATTTGTGAGGTTTCCAAAAAGTTATTTGGACTCCTGTCCTGGTTTAACCCTTTAAGCCCTCGCAGTGACCAGAGACTAATAATTTCTCCATACAAAGTAACCATCTCAGCTAACACAGGTTGGGATGAGAATAAAGAAAATGATCATCAAATATGAAATGTCTTGATTGATGTTCAACCTAATTCTCATAACTAATACTATAAGAAACATGACAGGACCAGGGCTCAAAGGGTTAATCATTTCTGTGGGAGCATTCCTTGGTAGGCATTCTTTGAGCTGAATACACCTTATTCCAAAATGGTTCCCATTTCAATTTTCTTTTGTTTTTATTCAAATTAGCCCTTGTTGCCTCGTTCGTAAGAGTAAAATTCAAAAGAACATTTTACAAGGGCTAATTTGAATAAAAACAAAAGAATATTAGAATGGTAGCAATTTTGGAATAAGGTGTATGGAGATTGAATTAAGAACCACTCAGAAAGAGAAAGCTAAAAATTAACACTGAACATTTTTTTTGTTAATAAAAAATCAAGGACAGTCTTTCGGGTACGCATATATGTACTCTCAAATATATCTCATCTGCTAGCATAACAATCTGAACATCGAAGTTATCTCACCTTGCCCTGGGTCTATATCTTCCTCATTCTCACTGATATCTTCCACCTCAATTCCCAGCTGGTTAATAAGCCCCACGCCAGTATCTACAGCCTGCCGTAAATCCACTGGCTGCATACCAGGGATGCAAAGCTGGTTGTCAGATTGTTTGCCACTGAAACTGTTTTCACTCAGAACTTTTTCCACATCCCCCACCAAGTCATGGGATTTTGTGTTGCCTTTGGCCACACTGAAGCCGCTATCAAGGACAGTTTCCCACACCTCTTGACCACTCTGCATGACATCTTTTGCTCCAGGCTTACTAGTTTCAGATATTTCACCTGTCACTGTGTCAACACTTGTGTCATGACCTGATACTGCTGGATTATCAATGTCCTCTGATGACTGCATAGCCTTTTCATTCTCCAAGCTTTTCACTGCTGTTTCCAGCTCTTCTACATGCTTCAATCCAGCTAATGCTTTCGTTTCAGCTTGCTCAATATTGTTTAGACTGTTGTTTTCTTTTCTTATGTCATGTTCGCAAGCCTGCTGGCATTTATCAGAAATTTCTACAACAGTTGTAGCAGTATCTTCCATGTTACTGTCCTCCTCAATTGCAGGAATTGGTGATTTTCCTGAAGTTTTAGTTTCCTTTGTGGTTGAAGAATCTAATGATGGCTCTGTTGTTTCCCTCTTCCTGCTTCCTCTGCAGGATAACAAGTCACCCTTCTTCTCACTAATTGATGCCATTGCAGCGGCCAGTGACGGCGATATACTTCTTGCTCTGGCACTCACACGTGAAGTCCTTCCTTTGAAGCCAGGCTTGGTATCAGGCTCTTTGAACTCTTCCACAGGAGAGGGACTGGTACTAGCAGATCTCTCATCTGAATGGTTGGACTAAAGGAACAAAATATGTAAAGCACTTATGGACAAAAGTTACACTGTGTTCTGACAGCATCTGTTTGTCAATTACCTTTTTAAAATTTAAACTTTGAAATTAAAGGGTAAAATCAAGTCCAAAGGAAACAAAAAATTGTTTGAATGAGCAGGGATTTGAAAAAACAAAGTTTGAAATAAGCATAGTAAAATGACTCAAAAAATGGGGCAAAACCAAGGGAAATGAACATTAGTTTGAAATAGTTGGGAATTTGAAATATCCAAGTTTGAAATACATGTAATGGGGTTCACTATAACTCAAAATGTTAATTAAATCATATTACAGCACGGATTGATAATATTGACAACAACCATTAATTTTTTCTCATTGTCTGAAAAGAGAGATTCAGATAGGTACAGGTGAATGGCTCTGTAATGAGCATCTGAGAGAAACAACTTCACACTGAAGACAGGAAGTGGAGACTGCTGGTCTTATGATCGAGAAAGTTGAGGTAATTTCTCAATTTCCTTACCTCTTCTAAGTGTGCATGTGCTTGATGATAACGCAGTCCATTAATATGTTTATACTTCTTATCACAGCCAGGTTCAGGACACTCGATCAATGTGGGAGATGGCTGGGGAGATATTGTTGTCTTCATGGTACAGCTTCGTTTACCAGGGCGAGGCCCATCATCGTCATCATCCATATTTTTAGACCTTCTCTTCCCTATACCTTTAAATCCTTGGGACTTAGGAGGGGGACAGCCTGATGCTCCTCTCTTGCGGCCACGCAGTTTATGCTTCAAAGGTGTGGCTGCAATTTAGGGAACAGAATTGTGTAGGGTCAGTGAATTTGTTGAAAAGGAAAATAAAAAAATTATCAATGTTTCTTTTATGCTGGAAACTTGAACGAGTTGAATTTAACAGATCATTCACAACAACAGTTTTGAAATGACTCCTACAGTAACTTACCCTCTTTGACTATTTCAGCTGATGAAGATAATGAGTTGTTTTTCTGTCTTCTCTTTCCCTTTCCATGACCACCTTTGCCACCCATCTTCATTTCATTTTCCCCTCCATCCACTGCAGGAAACCTATGGGCAACAAGCAGTGTATGATAACAATGAGGCAATGTCACAGAGTGACTCACAAAACCGTGAATGCTAAGATGTGCAATGAAACCTTAAGGAGAAACCACTAACCAGTTTAGCTTTTGTGCATCTGATTGCATTTCTTTTGCACACAATAGTTTATTCTATAAATATTTCTGGTGTTCACGGTTTTCTGAGTTTCACAGTGATAAAAGTAATAGTTAAAGCAGTGTTGCAAACAACAGTCGGTCATCAGGCATTGTCCAACCAAATTCTGAAACTCTCCGGCCAATTTCACATTATGATCAGACATGAAGTTTGAACAAAATGTCCTAACAAAATTTAAACACAGTTTTCAAAATTCTGTATTGAATTATGCTATGCTAATTAATGTCTGATCAAACTGGTAAAATGCGCGATCAAAACGAAGATTTGAAAGGACAAATGTCCTGTTATATGCAAAAATTATTTCCAGCACTGTTAGAGTGTATAATAAACTATTTATTGCTTCAGCAAATTTATATCATTATGAGTTGAGAACAACTCTAGTATACCTTGGACTGGCCCATGCATGTCTTGAGCAGTCTATCAGAGAGCCACAGTAGAACTTGTTTCTCCACTTGATATTGACAACTAACACTCCTGGAAATAATAATATAAAACCACACTTGTGTCTAGGGTCACTTCTTCAGGGTTAGATACAATGTATGTGTAAAATACAAGTATACAATTCTTAACCTGATGTACAAAATGGTTGAGTGTAGACTTCTCACTTCTGGTCTGACTGGTCAGGACACAAGGTGGTTGTAGCAGTAAAATTGTCTCCCAAGTTTTTTCAAATTCTGAAAAGCTCTCTCTACAATTGTTTTCAACACTTTTCCAAGGAACAGGGTTTACTAGATAAGCTGAAATTGTTTAAGTTGTTTAACCAAACTGAAAGGCAGCTCACCTCAGCCAATTGCATATCAGAAACATACAAATTAAACAATCTTACCTCCAATTTCATGACATACTATCCCATGGAGAGTCACAGGAACACCAGGTGCAACAGGTGCTGAACCACTCTCATCTCCAGGACAAACTGAGTTTGGAAGCTTTTCAAGAAGATCAGCTAATGGGATATTACTTCTGTCCAAGCCTGCCATGAAGCTCTGAAGAGCAGTTGGGTACATCTGCATTGGGAAGTCAACCAATGACCATTACATGTAATCACAAGTACACTGTTTACTTGTACCCTGTAATTTTATGCATGCCTTGTTTAGAACTGCCATACCACAACAACAATACAATGGCACAAGATTGCACAAGAGGGTGGTAACTTAAGCCTGGTCCTCACTAGCAGTGCAAGCATAAGCACAAGTATAAGGGTGATGCAAGAAGAAAAAAACTTGAATTCTACACTGAACTTGTGTTTGCATCTGTGGGTGCATCCTAGTGAAGACATGCACAATGCCAGCACAAATACATGCACAACCATATCTGCATGTGCATGTACTTGTACTTACATGTTTGCATTCTGCATGTCCTCACCTGTCTTGCACTTGCACTTGTAATCATGCTTGCATCACTAATAAGGACCATGCTCTTGGCACTTTTCAAGTGTTACTGAGTAGAATCTCTGCACATCTGTTATGATGACATTTTCTCTGATAAGGACCCGAGTAACATCCTTACCTTATTACTTCCGTTTGCACAACGTTAATTTTGTTCAAACACCATGCTGCAGTCCAGTAATGTTCAATACAATACTGCAATGAACATTGTTGGACTGCAATTTACAATACATAAATGTTGGTACATCTTGAACTGACTGAGTGTGACTTCAAATCTTGTCATTAAAATAACCCAACCTAACATGAGATTAACAAAGTTTACTTTAACAGCACAAACACATACAAATACTGTGTGCATGCATGAATGCACACACATAACGCACACACTAGTACTTATAAACATTGAATGTTATTTTTGATTACCTCTTGATCATCTGGCTCCTGCTTCACCTTGACTTCAGGTTTCCCACTCTTTTCATTTCCATTCAAGGAGATGTCATCGTCATCATCTTCATTTTTACTTTCTTCATCTTCATCATCATCATCATCCTCTCCCTCATCATCATCATCGTCATCCTCGTCATCATCATCTTCATCTGCATCATCATCCTCATCATCGTCATCACTTCCATTGTCTTCTCCATTTCCATCTGCCCCAGAATTGCCACCGTTACTAGAGCTGTTCTCGTAATCTCTATTGCTCTTGGATATTTTTCTCCCACGGTTTCTCCCACTACCTTGAGACTTTTGACTGTAATCTTTGTTATCACTTTTCCTTCTTCCACGACTGACAGCTCGTCCCTGCTTTGTGGCTTTACTAGGCCTCACACACTTGTTTAAATCTGTATCAACACTTTGATTAGAAACTTCCACAGATTCACTCGAAACTACTGACACATCTAAAGAATCAGAGACTTCCTTTTCATTATTTTCCAAAGTTTTCAAAGAAGGTGTAACATCAACTTTCCTATGATCTGTATCACTGCATTTCACCAGGCCATGTTTCAAAGAAACGTCTTTGCTGATGTCACCTCCCTCTGTGACATCCTTGTCTAATTGCTGCTCAAGATCTTTTGACTGGGGTGGACAAGTTGTTAAACCCACTGAAACTGTCATTGTTCAAACTCCAGTGGCTGCTCCTTGCTCTTACACTCGACATTCACCAGCTAAGGATTCTAATACATAAGAGAGATGCATCATGATAATTATTATTGTTCATATAAAACCCATTACAAAGTAAATTAGCAAGGTAAGAGAGCTGATGGCTAATTGTACATGTAGGTCCAGATCAGATCTTCCTCAGATCTACAACAGTCTGGATCACCTGGGCCAACTGACATCACAGCCTCATCAAGAGTGTTAAAGCACCTCAAGCATTACTACTCGTTGTTGTCCTTATGAAAGCTCTGTTCAGTAAACACTCTGCAAGTTGTTTACCTCATTGAAATAACCTGTTCAGAAGGCATTAGAAGTGTTTTGGAAATTTTATGCAGATCAAATTATGATGAAAATGCAGATTCTAATTTATTGGAACACACAATCATATGACAAACTCTTGAAAGACCATCAAAATCATTCCTTTTGTTTTCTGAGGAGAAAAATCTATAGACGAAAAGGTGCATGCAATCAGACCAGCTAGTATTACAGAAGCTTGAACACTTTAAGACTAGGGTTTTGCCTCTACAACCCTATTTAATTGAAGTCTTCAAGAAAAGATCAGCCCAGTCTACCACTTGAGGCTTATTTACAAACTACTGGTATACTTTTAAAAAGCCAAAACAATAAAATATATCTACGCATACAGGAAATTCTAAGAATTTCACTCATGTTCTGATTCATAACTAAAGCAACCAGTTGGTTCTCAGGGAAAGGTGCCAGTGAGGAAAAAAATCACTAAATTATTTCGGGTAAGATTCTACATGACTGTGCAAACTGCAATTCTGAGTTTCTAATACTGGATAACACTAATTCAGTTATCTCTAATTTGTTGCTTTTATGTGTCACCTATTTTTTTTATTCATAACTGACTTCTACATAGTGTAAACTAAATCAAAACAAAAAATCAAAATAGACAAAATAAATATCAGATAAACATCAAGCCTGTCACCTTTCTTGTTGTTTCAGAGATAGCTGGACTGTCTCTTTCTTTAATGCTATAAGAAATGTACAGTGTGTAACACTTTAAATAGTCTATGGTTTTTAAAATAATGTCCTTCTATATTCTTCTTGGCACCAGTGTATAACAGTTATAGACAATGTACTGATATTGCCAGTAGTGTCTAGATGGAAGACAAACTATTTATAAATGCTTACAGCACATCATACAAGGACAAAATACATGTACATGTAATACTGTGTTGTAGAAAAAAATTCTAACACAGATTACACTGTCATATAAATTTCATTAGCACCGTTTTGTAAATGTTCACTGAAACACTACAGTAAAAGAGTCCAAACTAAAGGAAATGGATAACTTAGAATTTTAAATCATCTTTCCTGCTGTTACCCACAAGTCAGAGGCATGTAAGCTGGTACATACAGATCGATGCTGGTTTCTCTAAATATAACTATAACTAAATCATGTTGTGAGAGGGAAGGAAGAGAGTCATTATGGATTATTCATTTTTTAAATCCTGATTGCATGCACATATGTATTTTGTAAGTATGTATTTAATATAACTTGAGATTCATACATGTATATGCACGTAAATGAACACACATGCTGTAAAAAAATGTTCAAAACGATCATTAATCACATTTATGTTATGATTAGGTCAAACCTGTCACCCTTCCCCTTACAGTGTATGTGTAAGATAATATAACACTTCTATCCTTTTTCAAATGTCCTTTAGCATTCTTGTTGGCACCGGCCTAATAGACAATGTACTGATATTGCTTGTAGTGTGTAGAAAGAAGCAATATCATTTAAATGCTTAATTCATGCAAGGACATTAATACTTGTACAGGTGTATGTGTTACTAATATTGTCTTGGAAAAAAATAATTCAAACAAAGATTACGACCAGAACCCCTATGTAACGTTTACTCAGAAAGTGAATCCAAAAAACGAATTGGATAACTTAGAAATTTCTTTCTAGCTGTCATCCACATTTGAGAGGCATGTAATCTGGAACATAGAAATAATGCTTGCTTCTCTAAATGCAACTTACATGTACTCAATCATACGTTTACAAGTAAAAGCAGATCTCTTGCCAGCGAGAGAAGGAATAGAGTCACCACAGACTTTTTTTATATCATGTATATCACTTGTGCCACATGTACATAGCGAACACACACGTGCAATTAACAATCATTAATCACATTTATTGTTATGACTACAATGTAGGTCAAACCTGTCACCTTTGCCTTATATTTAAGATAATATAACAGTTCTATACTTTTCTAAATTTCCTTTTGCATTCTTGTTAGACCGTCTAACAGCCCATGTACTGAGATTGCTTTGAGTGTGTAAGTGGAAGCAATATTATTAAAAATGCTTAGTACATAATCCAAGTAAACATACATGTAATATTGTCTTGAGGAGTCAAAGAACTCATCTGAAATTAATTTTTTTAAAATTTTCATCAGAACCCTTTATAATGTTCACTGGTACACCACGATGAGTGAGTCCAAATTACACCTAGTATTAAAAAACAATTATTAAAAATAATTACATGTTTATTGCTGTCACAGGTATCTCAGAGGCATGTCTAACCTTTCAAACCTTAAGATCAAATTTAAATTCTCATTTGTTACCCCTACATATTTCCTATAAACGTAGTAGGGAGAAACTGATAAAATGTCAAGCAAATTACTGTTTTTTCATCTTGCGTGATCCTGTCCTTAATTCTCATGACTACTCTGCTTTATAAAGCATTGATATCACAAGGAGAAATTTGATGCCGATCATTCTTAGGATTTAAAGGGTTATTCAAGATTACTAAGGATTAGTAAGGGTTAATAAGGGTTAATTGGAACTTACAAATCATGGCTTCTCTGAGTACATGTACAATCATTATTGACTAAATCATGCCAAGTCATGCCATGGCTTTTAATGACAGATCTCTTGCAACACAAGAGGGAATGAAGAAAGTCCTTTTGAATATTTATGACCCTGAATATTGTTTGTCTGCAAGAATTAGCGGAGAAAAAAGACAACCGAAATGAAACAAATATACCAAAACAAATGATTTATCAAGACCAATCTGTTAATTCTTGTTTCAGGTTAAGGAGAATGGATGAAAAGGTTTCTACAGTATTGTTAAGTGGATGCCACAATAAACTTTGCAACAACCCTTGCTAATAATTTTATGCAAAAAACGTCATAGCAGATACTGAGTTTAAAGGTAATTTATCATCCTTTTCTACAACGGCAAGATAATTGTGACATTGCCAATCAGATTGGTATGCCAGCATGTCATGCATCCACAAGGTAATTGTTTCGCCTTGACCAAGCATGTGTTTCCGGAGGCTCACAGTGGTTGCATGAGCATCAAACTGTGCACGGTCCAAGGTGTGAACATGCTATCCCTGACAAGATTTAAATGCTTCAATTGCACAGTATTATGCACTGTTTGTTTTAATTTTTTTTACTAAGAGGACTTGTTGTGAACTCATTATTAGCAAGCCATGCCCTAAGTGGTACAGTCTTGAGTGCCATGAGTGTGGTGTTAAAGCATTATTTTTCAGTTTTACAAGCAGCTTGCCGGTGGATTGTGTTGATTTCATTAAAAGACAGTGATGCGTGTGTCCAAAATAGTATTTTCACCCAAATGTATGTGTACATACACATGCATGTATGACAAAAAAAAAAATGTAAATTGGCACTGACCATATTCTTGGAGAATAAATAACACATTAATCAGTTTTTCTATACAAGGATGTCAATTTTTCAAAATAATCAGACAAATATAATATTCCAGAGAACTCGAAGTTACAGCAAGGTCGACTACAGTGTATTGATGAGCCACTTCTTAACATGTTGTTCAATATCTTCATCTAACCCCTCTTCAAGAGTGATATTGTTAGGTAATCAGATAACCTTGCACATGGAGGTGATTTTCAAAACCCTTAGTTGTTTTGTTACCATAGAAATAGGAAACATAATCAACATCACTCTTGTTTTACACCATTGGGCAAAAAATGTTAAACAGGATTATTAATTATTGCAAGCAAGGAGCAAAAGGGCCAAAATCATTTATAATTAACTCTGACCAAAAGCTGGTGATTTTTCAAAAACCCATGACTACCATTAATTTTTTTTCTCTAATTTTGATCCCTGAAGAATTAAGATGGAGTATTAAGTCTGCTGATCAAGATTAATTCTTTGTTATTTGAAATGTGAGTTACGACTCAAATATCAGCTTATACAGCGTACATCAAATATAGCACTTGGCTGAATATTTAGTACATTTTAAAATTAATTAACATGATATATAATTTTACTGCTTCTTCGCAAAAAGCTTTGTGATAATTTTATTGGATCCGAGGAAACAACTCACTGACAAAAATGTTTGCAGCTTCAACATCAGTTTTTATAAGGGTGTTGTTTCACACGCAGAAAACATAAGCTGGTCCCAGATTTCAGTCTGATAAATAAATAAATAAATAAATAAATACACTCTTATGGCCATCATTAAGGGACACGGGCCAGGGATTTTCCACTGCTATTTTGAAAGAATAGAGGACATTGACTTTGCCACCATTGCTTGAATTCCCGGCTCCTTTTTGAATATCCCCACTTTCTACACCCTTGAAAGCCACTGAGCAGTACTTATTTAAACCTTTTGCACAGCCTGCTTTAAAAAAGGGACCCATACTACTGCAATCAAGAGGAAAGCTCCTCCTAATCTTTGTTATATGACCACTGCTGTAAGTCCAATAAAAAAATAATAGATACAGATTACATAGATACAGAAAGAAGGGAGTGAAATTTGTGAAGTCCACATTCAAGAGATTCCTCTAAGCATAGCTTTCAACTGTAGGCCCTAAAACATTATTTTTAGAATGTAATAAAATTATTATTATTATGAAACAGTAACTCCTCCTTCTTTAAAAAAAAGAAGTTTTTGAAATGCAAATGTTGATTTCGATTTCAAAATTATTTGTTTTTGTGATAATTGTTTTAGTGCATATGACCACATGGAATTGTAAGCAGACAATGACAGTATCTAGAGTGAAATGATTGGCAGTTTGTTAAGGCCAACATTCTTAGAATGCAAGTGCTACAAGTACTGTATGTGGAAAACTCAAGTGTATCCATTCAAATGGAATCTGTTGGCAACTCTTTTCCATTCACTTCCAAAAAATTTTCATTCTGGTACGATTCCAAGCTGCTTTAATCATGTACCTGATGATACTGTTCATTCTCCTCACTTGTCTTATTGATACTGCATTGGGATCTTAAAGAGATTTGTTATGTTGACATTAAACTTAAGCGTTTGATATGGTGTGATATAAAAATTATCTGCTTCACACATAGGTTATCAAAATAAATCAAATGCACCTGTCTGAAATAAAAACATCTTAATTGAAAGCAATTCCATGTTGCTTTCTGAACTTAACTCTGCCACATGTTTCTTTTGCATAATTATAGAATATCACCTCTAAAAAAACAGTAATTAAACCCACCAAAAACAATAGAATAAAAGCCACAAAACGTGGACGGAGTAAAAATGTTGCAGGTCATCTACAAATGGATGCTGTGAAAGTAGTATTTTGTTACTAAAATTTGGAATTTGTTACTATGATTTTTTTACAGTTCATGCTGTTTTAATAATTTATGCGACTAAATGCAAATTTTTCACAGGTCACTTGATAAACAGACTTGTGTTGGCCACGCTTTGATTCACAAGCAACCACATTGGTGATTTTAAGTACTTTGTAATACCTTTGCATTTACCATAGCAAAGAAGGCAAAACATATATATATATTTTCTTTCCTGTGGAATACTTGAAAAAGACCTAACAATATTGTTGTGGGGCCATTTGCAACACCATATAATTTTTAGATTCTTTTAAGCTTACGTTTTGCAATCAAACAGAAGAGTTACAATACAAAGGCCCTCTACAATAATTAACCACGGTTATCACATGAGGAAACAAAACAAAGGATGTCATTGGTCCATTGGTCTTGCACCAACTGTTCAAATAAATAGGAGACGACAAAGTCAACCCGACCACAGGTAAAAACACTGAAGACAATAGGCTACAAAAGATTTAGCTAAACGACATCCTGGAGAACCAATATCGCGTAATATTTGAACTCGTTATCAAAATCCTGCAACTAATAACTCCATGATAAGAACCTCTATTAGTGTGAACACAGCATAAAAAAAGATGCCTTAAAAAAGCTTTCCATACTCAGGCAAAAAAATTTAAATCCGTTCTCTTGTAGTTTTTTAAATGGTTATTGTTCACCGATTGCAAGACATGCAAAATCAACACGATATTTTTTCAAAGGATAAAAATGTCTTAGAACATAATCTCACGGGACATGGAAAGAAAATTCGCCGAGGGTCTATCGAGTTAAGTCTGGGCAAAAAGCGAGCGGCAAATGTCATTTGTTAAAGAGATTAAATGATTTAAATCGGCTTGGTGGCAGTTTTAGAACATACCAAACGATTTTTAGGGAATAATCGGAGCAAAGAGATTGGATGTGACGCGAACTAAGGGTATTAACCAGGGGTCTGCTTACGTCAGCGACGCACTTGAATAAGCTCGGAGGTTTAGAAAACAACATGCTTCCTACGTGTTAAAAATTTCCGCTACCAAGACCACGGTGTTATTTACGGGTTAGTACAAATGAAAAGATCGCCAAGAACAGACGATCGCAAAAGTGGCTCCTTGTCTGCGATTCGCGAGCTGAAATCAACAACATGTATCGACTTATCCAAACAAAACATCAACACATTTTAATAACTCGATGGTTTATCTCGATTCATCAAATTGCCTGTAAATTTAACGAAAATTGTATCCGAAGTGTTTTTGGCAGACTGACCCACAAGTCTGTGTTCTGAAAAAATTATTAAGCTTATCGTTAAAAAACACGAAAAGTTTGAAAGCGTTTCCCAATTACGGTCATGTCCTCTGCCAGGATAATATAAGTCCTTAATAAAAATACCTTACGTTTATAAAACCGAGAAATGTCAAGAACTACCTTTAACGAAGCAAGCACTGCAGCCATTTGTCTCAAAGGTGCAAACTTCAAGGAAGGAATAACCTGAAAATCGAGAAAGGTAGTTTGTCGTAAGCTACGAGGAACAGAGGGCACCTAGCGTGGACACTTAAAGACTCAGGGAGGAAGAGAAAATCGTTTCTTCGATCCCAATTCAACAACATCAGCTCTGCTTCTCGAATTAAAAGCACTTCCAAGGCTGGGGCTGACTTTGGTTAAATGACGAACAATATACAAATTTTTCAGCGAAAGTGATAAAATTAGAAATTCAAATCGCCTCAAAGCTATGTTTGTTATTCATAACATTACATAGCCGACGATCACACGAGTAAAATTACAGTTTTCGCTTTTCTATCGAAGGCAAATGCCCCTAAAAGAGGTCGGAGCTGTAAAAATTGCAAAGGAGAAACGTTCAAGAAAATATATCCGATAAAATTTCACGGTTTCCTGAGTTTTTCACGATTTTACAATTCACCATACACATTCAAAGATGCTTGAAATACCAATTGGCTCAAGACGTCGAAAATAAAAAACCATAAAATGTGGTTCAACCCTCGTCTAACTTCCTGCCTTTAACAACAGTGTTTAGATTTGCTCATTACCTTTCTTGTTGCAGCAACAGTGACGTTTTTAGTCCAAAAATCCAGATTTTATAGCGTTTTAAACGGGAAGAGTAAGAAAAGACGCTTGCTACAAAAGGTTCGGGCGGATTTGAACCACACAAGCAATCAGCGACTAAACGGACCAATCAGATGGCTCCATTACTTTGTCACGCTTCACACGTTTAGGCGACAGTGCGAGAAGTCTTGAACACAACACGAATATAGAATTTCAATATATTTTTTTCCCGTTATAACCATCACTAAAGATATATTTTTGTTCTCTTTAACTGGAGTTTGGCTGAGAACAAAATAGCTCTTTTCTATGGAGACTGAAATCAACCGCGCTCATAGACAAAAAATAATACGCAAATACAGAAAGCAAAACAGGAACCGAACGGTAGGAAATATTAATTTCAGACGATTTCAGACGTACCTTCCAACTTCAACGCTGGAGGCACCTATAGCTTAAAAAAGCACCTTAGCCCTTGAAAATTATTTATTAAAACTTCGAGAACTGAGATAATTTTGTTCCTTCTGTGGCCTCCTGGTAATAGCTGGTGCGTATTTGCGGGCAAAAATTAAATTATCTACCAGCCTGGTTGACAAACACTTTAAGGTGTGACGTACGCATGAGAGTGGCATCAAACATAATACTATTGTTTACGGGCTGTTGATAGTGACTTCCTACATCAGCATATGAAGAAGTGCTCTGCCTAATAAAATGCAATGGAGTACATGAAGTGTCCTTGGCCTTGTCTTCGGAAACCAATATTTCTCCAAAACCACTTATAAACCAATTAGGCTCCCTCCACGAATTAAAATCAGCTGAAATAAATTAACAAGCTAATGTAGACAGGGAAGACAATATAGCGTCAAACTTTTTCAATTTTAAACCGGTTCCCTTTTCGTTGTTTTTAAACGATTACAAAAATTAAAATGCAAATTTATTGCAATAACTTGTTACGTATATGAGCCATGATAACGGATCCTCGATTAAAAAAAAAAGAAAAAAAAACAGATCAATTCAGAACTATTTTTACGAAACACAACTATTGAATTGAAGCCGCGGGAAAATATAGTTGTGATAAATCAATACTATTAATATAGACTTCAGCGTTACGCTGGAACGAACATCAACCCTTGTAATTTAACTGGAAGTCGAGGTATACTTGCTAATTTTTCTTACCCAGATAAACAAAACTAGTGCTCAATTCGTGACTCCCGATTACTCCGAAAATTTTTCATTACAAGAAAAGCGGAAAATGTCACCGAAATACTCCAGCGATAAAAATTAGTAAACAAAACATAACACATTTACACACGTGCGCCGAAAGGACACGACAAAGCCGCTTGATTGGTTTTTCTCAATTAAATGCATTGTTTGGGCAAAAGATATTAAACGTTCAACAACCGAGGCAAAAGGTTTTACGAGTGGATTTTATCATCATGGAGTACACTAAAAAAGATTTTCGACCAGTTTCACCTTTTGATTACCCTAAAAACTTGTGTACATGCACGATTTTTACATAACTGAGTAATTCTGCACCGGATCAGCAAACATGTGAACCAGAGCGTGTGGGTCGCATATTGCATAGAAACACAGGGCGATTACGAGCGATAATGGTGTAATCTTCAAAAGTTACAGGGAAAAACGTGTGAGAGGAACTGCCATTTGAGGTTACGCTTCAAATGCTTCCCGGTTGACTTTCGACAGTTCCTCATGGAAACTCAGTGCTAAGTCTTCCGGTTTTCCTAAACTTGCAATTGTGCCAGGTGTCCAACCGAAAACAAGTCTGGCTAGCTGACAATTTTAGCAGGTTGTAATTTCAGGAAAATAAGAGAGGCAGTTAAGGATTTGTTTCTGACACCTTTAACAAAGACGGTTCGTGGTTGATTTTAAACTTTTATCGGACAAGAGAAAACATCAATAAATATCCGTAATCCTACGTGAAACTAAAAAAGGACATAATTCACTAAATCTTCACTCTTGTCAGGCCAATAAGCTAGCTTTCGGAAAATGTTTACCCTAAGGAAAAGCATAATTTTGGCGAGAGCAATGTGTTGTTTGCTGTTTATAGAGCTATCGGATTTCCCGGCAGAAGGCGATATGGCCGTGAATTATGTTCATGTATTGGTTATGCCTGAGTTGATGAATCTGGCCGCAAGCTGATGGTAATTTCTGCCAGATTTTCACGGTTTGTTCTCTGCAGATATGTAAATTTTAGTGTGCCAAAATGGCAAGGAAATGAAAACTACTAAAGCAAATTTTCATACCCGGCTAAATCCAAGCGTACCGACCCGGATGCAGGAGGTGGCTGGCGGCGTATTGTAACTACAGTCAGTTTTCTTACTCAGTTTTTATAGAATGAATTCAGTTTATGCAGAGTTGATTCGTACTAAATCTATTTTTGACACCCTGTCAGTTTTGTCGGGTGAAACCTCCTGCGTTTAATTGTGTTTTGTTGTTTGTTTTGTTATCTCTTTTTGTACTTCCGGGTACGCCGCGATCAGCTTTATTAAACGTTGGTTAACCTGCAGAATGGTTAAAAAATCACAATGATCAGTCACCACTACTGCCGAAAGCTAATAGGCCATTTCCGAGTTCATGTCTGCCTCCTCTTCAAAGCGAGTCTAAGTGCGAAGTTTTTGTTATGAAAATTAGTTTTCATTCATATGTAAAGTAGACCTAATTACCATCACAAAAACTTCGCACTTAAGCTCCATTTACACTACAGAAAAAAAAAATGGGTCCGGACCCATTGAAAAGTGATCCGGACCAGTTTTTTTTTAACCGTTTACACGGGAAGCAATCAGGTTAGACTTATGATTGAAAAGAGCCGAAAGGCCTAGTAATTTGCACACTGTTTACACTGCTAATTTTCGGTGTCCGGACCAGACTTTTAGAAGACGGTACGGAACGGACGGAACGAAGATGCGTTTACACAGCACTTTCGAACAGCAAAAAGGGTCCTCAAAAAGGGACTCATTTTTTTTCGGTTTTGGGGCCATAGGCGCCTATGGCCCCAAAACCAGAAAAAAGCGAGTCCGGATCCATTTCATGCAAACATGGTACGGAAGGTTTACACGGCAAAAATATCTGGCCCGTACCAACTTTTTTTGGGTCCGGACCCATATTTTTCTGTAGTGTAAATGGGGCTTTAGACTCGCTTTGAAGAGGAGGCAGACATGAACTCGGAAATGGCCTATTGCCTTTCGGTCTCAAAAGAGGAGCCTGGAAACGAGTTTTCTGCCAAAGGCTTTTCAGCTGGAGTCGTCAGTGCCTAAGTGGCATCATAATTTGAAAAATGTTTTTTACTAGTTGTCAATCTTTCAGTTTGTGGACCTCTCATAGTAAGCGTTTTGGTAACAGGAGTTTTGAAGAAAGCTTCACATACATGTAGGCAATAACTAAAGCTTTAGCAATGACTGGGGCGAGCGCCTACTTGGCAGCACGTCCAATTTTTGCTCTCCATTTTTATCGGTTTTATCACGTTTTTAAACTTTTTATATTTTGATTTTGTATCTTTTTCCTCCATCCACTGACTTTACTATCAGTGGAGATGGCGCAAACGAGCACTCGCTCATTTTTGAAAGCGATTTCTTCTACAATATCTTCCTAGACTAAACCTTTGTCAGCGAGTGTTTAATTTGGAAATGTTTGGTCGATCTTAGGGATTTCAAAGAAAAAGCCAACCCGCCGAGGCTGCAGGGCAGGAAGATTTAACCAGAGACTTTCGACGGACAATGTGGCAACTATTCTCTGTCAAAGCCAAACATCATTCAGCGGTAATATTCAACAAGCACAAGGTTTTCAAGGTGAAGATAACAATTTGCATATATAATAATCTACTGGGCTGATTAAATATTCAAAGTAACACCTTCATTGGTAACCAAACTGGTAACGTGCTCGTAATCCCCCTTTCGTAGCGTGCTCCTTACAACCTCTGAGCATATATCTGATATATGATGACGAGCAAGTCGGGACCACCAGAGCGGAATAACACGCAGATTTCGGGATCACAACAGCGGGATGAAGCGCCGGATCCATGGAGGCGTTTGTATTTACTTCAAGAGTGACAGTTTCAGGTCTAAAGTTTTGGACGAATCGAACTTTCTTACTGTGATGAGCACGAAACTCTGAGGTTACGTTTGCACCCAAAGCGTCTCCCGAGAGGGTATTCATGTCTGATAATTGGTGTGGTATACCACCCTCACTGGACGAAGGCCGAGAACGATTCAATGCGAGAGCACCTATTCAGATCTCGGCTTTCTCCTGCTGAGTCAAAATTTTTCAACTGTGCACTGATCGTCGCGGGCGACTTTAACAACCTCTATGCTAAACCGAAGGAGCGTCACTTTCGTCCGAAGCAAATAGTGAAACAGCCCACAAGAAAAGACACCATTTTGGATCTTGTACTCACCAACTTACACAAATGTATGGAAAAACGTTTCCTCCCTTCGGTCTCTGGGACCATAACACCATTATGGTCGAAGCCAAAGTGAGAACGGTCACAATAGCTGCATAAAGCGAATACCTAAGCGCGACAAGAGATCGAGCCGCCTAGCAGAGCTGGGTTGCTGCCTAAGCGTCATAGATTGGCCCTGTCTGTTTTCAGGCATGGACGGTTGCGATGATTTACTAACTGTATATTGTGAAGTGATACGAACCGACCTCATAATCGTGTTGATATGTCTGACGCCTCTTGGATGACAGACCACCTCAAATCGCTTATACAAAAGAGGAAAAAGGCGTTCCGCAAATATGGCACCCAGTCGGCACAAATTAGATTTTACAGAAATATTAATCGCGGGATGAAGGCGTGCAAAGGAAATATCTATAATAGCAAGGTGGAACATGCTAAGAAAGAAGATTCAAAGCGATGGTGGACAGAAGTGAAACGCTTGTGAGGAGCCCAGTCTCACTCGGGCAACTTGAAGAACAGCATTCAACAGTTGGCGGATGTGATCAATGCAGCTCTTTGAGAGCCACTATCGTCTGCCACAACCCATGGACCAATTGCCATGTGAGGCACTTCCAGTACTACCAGAGGTGCCAGAGGTTCGCATTCTAGCAATGCTGTCAAAATTAAATCCAACTAAACCAAGCGGTCCTGACGAGATCCCAAATTGGCCACTCAAGGAGTATGCCGATCTACTTGCTTTTCCAGTGTGCAAGATCCTAAACGCTAACCTAAAAAACCCTAAAAAACCCCATATTTACGTCGTCCTAGCAATTCAGTGTTCAACACTTTGTTGGTTCAACAAAGATTGAACGTTTGACCCCATGTCATGAATGTTTGAAACGTTTGGCTGCGCGTTTAACTTTGTTACATAACAAATGTGAGACTTGTTATGTAACAATGTTAAAACACTTTTAGCCCGGGGGCTTTCAGACATAAAAAGTCATTTCGTATATCGTGCCAGTCACAGGCGATAAACAGAAACTGTTGTATAATAACGAAGTTGCGAGGGAGAAGCTACAAAATGAGACAATTCTCTAGTTCTGCAGTTTTGCCCATATTGGTTTTCAGTACTCACTCTCCTGACTATCCTGCCGAATGCCGAATTTAAGTTGACTGATCAATTGTCATCTACAAACGTAAACTCGTTAACTTAAATTTAACTGGTAAAATCGAGTGAAGACTGATTTTAAAAATATGCTTTATTTATGGACTCAATGTGTAGAGCCATGCGGGAGGCCTCGTTTGAAAGAGGTAGCAAGATTTAGACATTTGGAGTTTAACGGGGCAAAAACAACCAAACCCTTTGACGCTAAAGTTTAGGAATTTTGAAAAAGCAAAATCTCTTTGCTTCTTTCCACGTTCTGTTTTCCCATAAGATGTCAGACACCTAAGCAATAAGAAATGGATGAATTTTTATTGTTTTATGTTATCGGCTTCAAGCGGAGCGCAGTATCCTTAGATAATTTGATTAAGCTCTCCCCCCCCCCCCCCCCCAACCCTTACCCGCCCCGCTTCTTCGAATTCCCTGGACAAATGAAGTGAGGATCGCACACTCCTGAGAAAATATACTGAGCGTGGGTGAACTGACAGTCATACAATCGCCTGCAGTTACTTGCACCTCCCACGGTCAGCTTCTTATTCTTCATGATCTTTTGACGCTTTCAGATAATCGATTTTCCTAAAATTCGTGCATCGTGGCATGAATGTTTCCGGGGAAATTATTTCTGTGATCGATCGCAAAAGTTCACCTAGTCAACGGTTAAGAAATAAAACACAAACAGCGGAGATAAACATGGTAAACCGACGCATTTTATATAGACCTGACGTTTCGTACACTAGGCAACATACATTTTCAACGGTTACTGACAAAGGCCGAGGGATTAGGAAGAGGGAGGACCAAAATTAAAAAAATAATAATACTAATGTAAGAGTGATTCAGGCGAAAAAAGGCACAAAATAAAATTAATCAACAATGATTTAGATAAACATGTACAAACAAAAACTAACGATAGAAGAGTCCGACGTTTCGGCGACCGTGAGACCTTACGAGAGCTGCTACATGCCCCATATCTTGGCGCTATTGTCAAGGGAAACTAAATTAAATATGCGATTTCAAGAATAACTAAGAGTTCAGAGTTTAATCAATTTGCATAAGTTAGTCAAAGACCTTAGCGCGATTGTACATTTAATCGCGGTCGTAACTGTTCTGGCATTTTTTCAAATCGGAATCCTGCCTGTGTGTCTATTATCATAGTGTTTGCGCACTGAGGATGTCTTGCTTCCATGTCCATCAACGCGTACGAACAGATGGCCACGGGTGTATCCGACATAACCAGCATCGCACTGGTCACACTTGAAGTTATACACAACGTATTGTTGATCAATGAGCTGAGACTTAAGTTCGCTTGTCGGGAACTCCTGGGCAATCTTGCGGCTCGTAAACACTGGTGGGACAATAGCCCTGGAGCTTTAAACTGAGATCTTTTAACTGTGTCTTCACGATGTTAGCAGGCCTGGGGCCCGTTTCTCAAAGCTCCCGGTAATTACCGGGCCCGTTAAGCTGTTTTGTTTTCCATTCCAGATGGGAGTTTCAAAGGCTTTAAATATTATACAGTAAAGTTATTAGCTAAAGAAACAAAATGGACTTTATTAGAGTTCAGAACACACCCTACTTTTCTTGAGATTTTGATTTCAAAATCTGATTTCGGGCCCGTTAAGTTACCGGGTATTTCGAGAAACGGGCCCCTGGTCTTTAAAGGGTATGATGACCCGAGTAGTGTTTTCTGTCGTAGACTTAGGTAGCAATGAGGACTGGTCAGCGACCTTTAAGTTTAGGAAGGTTTTGACAGTGGAGTCCACAAGCTGCTTGGGATACTTCCGTTTAGAGAACACGGACTTCAGGCGTTCGCACTCCTCAGTGAAGTAGGACCATGACGAAGACAGGCGATATGCACGGTCGAGCACAGCTGTCAATAGGCCGCGCTTATACCTATTATCGACATGACTCTGGTAATGGAGAAACAGACCACTGTTTGTTGGCTTCGCGAACACTTTAGCTTCAATGCGGAACGCTCGGTTTAGGAGTTGAATACGGAGCTTAAGCACGCGCGTTTTTGAGACGCGAACGGCAACCGGAAGTGAGATGTTTTCCCTTTTAACTTGTCTTCACACAACTATATTTATATCGCTAAGTATCTTTTCACTATTAGAGACCCTAAGTTTAAAAGTCTGGTTGAGACCGCTATCCTGGGGTGCGAAATATTCATTTCCGGTTGCCGTTCGCGTCTCAAAAACGTGCGTGCTTAAGCTCCCTAGGAGGGGGAGCATTCCATCATTTTCGACCTCCATAGTGAACTTGATGGTGGGGTGGGCGAGGTTGAGAGTGTTGAGAAAGTCCCTAGCTGTAGACAAATCGGGCATCACGCGGTAAGTGTGTCATCAACATAACCACGATAACAAGGTGGCAGCTTACCCTCAACATCTAATTTCTCTTCAATAGACGACATGAATACGTTGGCTATTAAGGGCCTAATTCACATGAATTTGCAAAGCACATTTTTTTTAGTTTACGAAACTCTCAACTAAATTGTTTGCTTTTTGCAGATAAAGTTAAAGATAAATCATTTATTAAAAAACAGAACTCGTAGCTTTACGGCTAAATTTTTTGTGTTAAAATACATCATTCAGTAAAAATACTTAACATAGATGTAAGATGTCTAAAATACGCTTCTAATAATTCCTAAGACAATACAAATGTAATATGTTGTTTATTTGAGAAATGTTTATAACAAAATTCTGAAACCTTTTGGTTTTTATATCAGGTAAAGACAACATTTGCTAGTTTCCCTTGACAATGGCGCCAAGATGTCACCGAAACGTCGGACTCTTCTATCGTTAGTTTTTGCCTGTATATGTTTAAACTAAAATTAGTTCGAGAAAATATGCAAGTGTTCTGAGCTCCTTTCAAGCCAACTGCTTCATCACAAAACGCATGAACACATTGACGTAATTCCTACAAATCATGAACGAGCCACACTCGTATTGTGTGCACCAAACGCTCGATAACAGCACCAATTTGTGACTCCTTCTCGACAAACATGATATTCCTTCTCTCCGAGAATTAGTTAGATGCTACGAGTTTGCCCAGGAGCTGGGTAATCTTGCTATACTAGGGTGGTGTTCATCATTGACTCAGTAAGCACAGACATCAACAGTGCATATTCTGTATCTGGTCCTCTCACATTTCATATACTGCTATAGTTCAGAGAGTAAGGGTACATATATATGTTGTGCCGCGTAGCACTATAACCACATACAAGTGGTGGAACAGAGAATTAACTCTGAGGTGTAAATTAAAGTGCTAATAGAAACCCATGAAAAACCCACTGGGCGTTCAGAGAACGTGTTAAAGCATCAAGAAATTTCATGTTTGATAATCATTTTCTTTATTCTCATAACCTGTGTGTTTGCTGAAATGGTCACACTGTAAGGAGAATGTACGCTCTGGTCACTGCTAGGGCTCAGAACTGATTTGCCAAATCATAAACATGCAAAAATAAAACGAGGAAACGTCACCTTTTTACAATAACGAATAAACGTATAATTAAAATATAAGCTACACTTAGACAAACTCAAATTATTTCTGTGATTTGGAGTGATCGGAAAGCCTCACATGCAATAGTAAAAATTTTGGAGTATAAAGCAAACAGCAGTTTTAAGACATAGCACATTTTACCAACACAAGATGGGTACGTTTTTTCCAAATGGTGTGAACAGTGAAGTTGTAAGTGATCATTATGGCGAACTCAGTGGCCATGGCCACGTGCCAAATCCTAGGCTTTTATCGTGTTTATTCACGGGTGCAACCTCGTCCATGCTGTTTAATAAAATAAACATAACTTTTTCATGATAAAAATGAATACAATTTGAAAAATTAGAAACAGAAAATGAAAACTCGTTTGAACGGTATGGAAATTATCAAAGTGTGAGCACTGAGTAGTAAAGTGACTCAAGATGCACGAATATAATAATAATTGTAGGATCTATTCAAGAACTTTACAAGCATTGCGGGCCTGCTTGTTTCCCATGATTCTCTGGTAGCGATTTATATTTTTTTACTTGCCATGCACTCGGTTGGAAAAGTTTACACCAAGGAGGTTATTTGTGTAATTTTGTTTCTTTGCCAGGGATCTCTTACTGTATGAGGTACCAGCTTAAATTCATTTGTTTATTTGCATTTATTTCGTTTTATTTCGCTTCATTTCGTTTTGGTATCACTTTAGTTACTGCTATTTTTTGTTTTCATTTTAGAACCGCGCGCTTATGTATGTTGTTATTCGTGTGTATCTCATCAGTAAGAAAAAAAAAAAAAAAAACCTTCAATGAGCTAAACTGGGGCTTATAATAATTACAGTCAAACCACTCCACAATCGGCCACTTTATTTAAGACCCAGTGTTGCCCAGTATGCACTGCGTGCTGTGATCAATAGACGCCTCGCTCCCGGCGTGAAAACCAAGAGGCGCGTTAAGCATTCATAATGGGCAGTACTGGGCCTTTAGAGAGATGCTTATTGCGGTAGCGAAAAGATACGAAGCATAATCAAAATATATATCAATAAAAGAGAAACGAAAAGTAATGTTCAGAAGCAAAGAAACAAGGTGTAGTGATCCGGCTCTAAACATGTTCCGCCATTGTGCAGACTAAAACCGCTTGGTAAAGATCACGTTTTGCGACCTTTTACAATAAAAACATGGGGTTTTGTATTAACTGGCCGTTTTGGAAGGTGCACTTGGTAATTCGGAGGCATTTTTGTGGCCGTTGCCGTTGTGGAGAGGTTAAAGTAAGAGTAATTGTATTGACCGTCCGCCGAGACAAACAAAGATGACTTGTGGCGGTTCGACGGTATCACATGTATTCACGACCGTAACGAAATAGCGATGAGAGCCTATTGTTTGTCAGTTCTTTTATTTTCAGGTTTGTTAATTCCTAGCTCTTTTTTCTACGCTTTGTCAATGTTTGGCCAGGAGCCCATGTTTGTGTTCACCTATTTATAGTTAATCCAGTATTAAGCGCGTGGTCACCCTTGGAGAATGGCCCTGTGACCGCTAAGCGGTCTTTTACCAAATTACCGGAAATCGTATCTCTTGATGACTTTAAAACTGTCTTGTATTATAAGCGGCTGTATTACGCGGTCACCATTATTAAGTGGCGGCGGTCACCTTTGTCGAGGTACCAACTTACGAGCTAAATATTTTGTATTGTCTTCACCTCTATTTAACGGTCTCCTTGTTATAATTTACCCTACTAGTGCACTTAATACATTGCACATGACGTATACCAATGACCTTTTATTTCTATTGTTTTGGCACAATAAGAGATAAAAAAAACTCTTTGAGTTCAATTTGTAGAGTGATGGATAATTCGCCTTGTCACTATATATTTTTTTCTTGATTAGCTTTTATACTTTGGTCAAACTTCTCTATTAACGGTCACCCGGTTATATTAATGGAGGGTGACCACTTTATACAGGTTTGACTGTATCACAAAAATTATTATTAATGAAGCAACAGTTTTCCAAACATTTACACCTTAGTCAGCGCTCCTGAGAAAAATTAGTCACCGCTTGTTTATACGTTTCTAGCAAATTAAACATTAAAACAGGACATGTGGCTGCCGCATTTCATTAATATTTGTATTCGCGTTTGTTTAGAGTTATTTTCTGTCAGCTTATATGTCGAAATCATTAATCTGTTAGGTTTCCCCGCATAATTTTGCTCTTTGTTTAGTTCATTAGTATAAAATTCACTGCTTCACTTAAAATTCATTCTCATTTTGTACTTCGGAGACTCAACGCTGATTTTGAAAATTTTACTGCCCTTGATTCAGTTTGCTCCGTTTTTTTAAAACCATACAACGTTTCAATCGCTTTAGAATCGTTAATGAACTTCGCAAATGAAATAAAGTTAATCTATGCCAGATCAGGATAGATCGCGTTTCTTGTGGAGTTTATTCAAAGCCACGTATCCCAGACTCCCACGGTAAACCAAGCTTCCTCCAGTAGATCTCGGATGTGAGAAGCCTTTGGTCTCTCCTCCAATGTTTCCTGGAAGCACAGGTTCATGATCTCATGCAGCTGGAAAAATTCATCAAGAAGCTAAGTTATAAGTATGTATACATTAAACTTGTTGTGTGACAGACTGCTCGAAATAATCCGCTGCGACTTCTCGGTTTGATTTATCAAGCCTTCTGGCCTTTAACTTGAAGTCCGCGAAAGGACAAATCCATCCATGGAACGGGTTTATGACACCCCGTCAAGAGGGGGGCATTGGGATTCTCGGTTTTGCGATTTTGGCTATTTTTTAGACCGGGTTTTCGATTTTTGTGCCAAGAGACGTCGGTTTTTCGGTTTTGGTGTTCATTGCCGTTTGCGGATTTTTCGTTTTTTAGCATCTGGTTCTCGGTTTTCGGTCAAAACACCAGTTGTTTTCGGTTTTGGTATCCGATGTGGTTTTTGGTTTTTGCTATTTTGTCCTATTTGCAGTTCTCGGTTTTGGATGATTTTTTCTTCGGTTTTGCGGTTTCTAATATACCCCAATGCCCCCCCCCCCCCCGTCAAATTAATATCCTAAGCATTGCTTCCTAACGAGAAACAATAAGTCTGGCCCCAGTTGTTGACAGCTTATGCATTTGCGAGCCTGCAAATAACAGTCGGTCACAGGACAAATGTCTTGCAAATTTTAGGTTTTGACCGTCGAAAGCTTAGTCTGGTCGGACACTATGACCAGGGATTTTTGACCAGTCTGTTCAAATGATCTGCGTATGGGCAACAATTATTTGCAGGCTTGCATTTGTTTAGGGCCGGTCTTAGTTTTGCTTTACTTTCGAGCATTCCGGCGTTGTTATTTATATTTTCATTTATCGACATTTAACTCGTTGACATTCAGTTTTGACCAGTTTTTGAATGTGCTTCAGTATATCGGTGTAATTGGCCGTTTTTATGCTAGAGACGTTAAAGTCATCAAGACGCATTTGACGTCTGAGACGTTGAAGCCGTCTCAAACGAGACACATAAAAGTTGACAAATTAATGGGCAAAACAAGATTTTTGTGAATAAAAGACTAGGTTCTATTCTCGGAAGACACTGGGCACGAGCAAACGCGGCACCAAATAAACGTTAACACACAAACATATGAGCAAATAAACGTGGCGGAATTGCAACTTCTCAAATTTATGTCTCGACGTTGCTTAGAAGGACAGATGCAAATATTTTTTGTAAGAAAAACCAGTCTAGATGTAGCCTTGCTACAAGGCTTGTTTGTCGTGTCGACCAAGAGAGCAAGAAATTGAATCAACGAAGTGCAGATGAACAAAGGACTCAGGGCTAAATGAGTCCCAGTTATAGGGCGTGCCGTTTTTTTACTAGACGCATTGAACGTCTGAGACATTAAAGTCGTCTGTTAAGTGCGTCTCAATGACGCACTTAAAACAAGACGTTAAAGTCGTCAGACGTTAAATGCGTCTGACTTATTTATCATTTTTATACTAGACGTTAAAGTCGTCTGCTAGCATAAAAACGGCCATTTTATACGTGCTTTTTTCATATAGTGGTCACACGAAATTAGTGCGTACAACAGCTGAATAAACGTATGTTGATATGAATGTAAGCCGACGATTGGCAAGTGAATATTAAGTCCCGATGGATCGGGTTAATGAGTCCATATCGAGATAGCCTTTAGGGTCTTTCGGCGGTGGAGGCATGCTGTGAGCAAATTAAATCCAGCAGTTGTAAGGAACTGGTCTAGAACAGCTGGGTTTGAAAGCAATTGGAATTTACCTGGGTGTATTCACTTGATCCATGGCAGTGCCCTAATAACGTGGTCAACAATTGTCCGAATTGCTCAATATCCTTACCACAGGTACCCTGTTCGTCAACTGTCCAGTTTGTGGAGGCACCAGGTTCATTGACTTTGGACGCTTGAGAAAAACCACCCAATACTGCTCTGATGGGGGGAATCTATGGGAAAGACAAATATCGATTGTTGGGTGATGCTATCTCGATTACACAGAATTTAGGGAGCTTTAGCAACGAGAACAGCAAAGGCAACGAGAACGCCACAAAACAATAGGCATTAAGTCGCACAGGACCCTTGCTCTCATTAAAGAGTAAGTATGAACTTTGACAGCTGATTCCGAAAACACACGAAATATCCGGCACGAGAAGATTGTTCTTACGCTCTCAATTTAGACCTCTAGGCTCAGTCCGTGTAAAGCTGGAGTCCATTTTGTTTACGGCGTATCAGACGTTGCACATGCCATTGAAATCCAGAGATATGAGCTTCTTAATCACGCGCAATTAAAAGAATTGTGTTCGAGAGCTCGCTGCTCCCACTGCGACACTCTCAAAAAAGGAAATTTAAAGTGAAATCTTTTTATAATTTTCCGAGACGGCAAACTTGCAAATTTGTGTTCAAGCTTGCTTTGTAAATACAGAATATAAGAAACTGATTGATTGATGTACAAGGGAGATCCTGATAAACTTGGTGTACTATAATAGTGATGTGACAGAAGAGGAATTGCAAAAATACCATGGCATGGGATGGGGATTTGATTGTTATTGTTAGCCCTGGGGTGGGTCTTTTGACTCATCTTGCCTTCCCGGGGGAGGGGGTATCTGAACCTGTCTTCGCATTACGTGGAGCTATTTGGTTCTTGTTTTCTTTTATATTGAATTGTTACGCTTTTTGTAGCCTTTGTAGAAAAAGCGAACTGCATTTTACTCAGTGGTGTGTATTTCGATATACACGATCAAATACAGATTGAATGGTTAACACGTACCGTGATGTACCAATTTCATAGAAGTTAGTTCTATTTGGGCCTGTTTCCCTTGCGTCTTTCTTGCACCCAGCCTGGGATGCAAGAAAAACTTACTGATCAACTCATTCAACTTACCCTTGCGCATTGGCCAATAAGAATATTGTTTGTTGTGATGTTGTTATGAAGATATCCAAGATCTTCCAGTCGCTCAATAGCGTTGATGATGTCACTGGCAATAGCGCAAACTGCATCGAAGTTAAGAACAGTTTCTTTATCACAAAGGAAATCTTCTAAAGTGGAACTGGATACAAATTCGTAACAAATAAGCCTTGAGGGAAAAAGAGAAAAACAGCACATGAGTAATCTGCTTCTGAAGACAGTTTTTTAGGAACTGTCCAGAAACTCAATCAAAGCAATGTAATATCCAAAACACGTAACGCACAACCGGTGTTAGTCAGGCATTAGTGTTGACTCTCTTCCTAACTGATTGTTTATCAAATATCCACTTGGCATGCATTCTCTGAGTCTAGAGGTAAGGCAGCCGGGAAGTTGAAAAGTTGAAAAGTCAAACCACAGGAGACCCACTATAAATGACTAACATAACTTGAACTGGACTTACAGACTGTTGGGGCATAAGTCCCGAATCTTCTTTTTTCCATGCTCGATAGTTTGATCACCAGCTGCGGAGAAAGTACAGCAAATAATCAAAGGAAACTGATGACATGATCATAGTACTGCTGAGGCCTGTTCTTGCAATGAGGGTTCTTAATGATTATGACAAGACTGATGGTGATTATGATGGTGATTTTGATGGTGATGGTGATAGTGATGGCGATAATGGTGATGGTGGCAGTGATGATGATGATCACGGTGATGGCGATGATGGCGATATGGTGGCTAATAATGATGACAATACATACAATACAATACATACTACAACGGATAATCATAATTGCAAAGAAAAAAGAGAGAGTACCCATGGAAAAGGAAAAGATAACCGAGAAAATTATCAATGATGATACATGAGAGATAATGACCAACTGCGCACACAAAACGGATCCGGAACAGCTGTAATACTATAAACACAAGAATTAATCATTAATCTCTAGATAAAAGATTCAAGAGATGGTGCAAATTTGCTGCAAATCATCGCCCGCGCTAATACGGGGAATTTGTAAAAATATCATGACATACATAACATAAGATTCTGGTTCAAACATGAAGCTGAGGTTCTTCACTGCCTACCTTTTGAATGCCAGCGGCATCGAAGTAAGTTGATCTGCGGTTCCTCGTTACAAGCCAGGCCCTGCACTATATCCACCTCGTGATTCCAGGCTTCTTTCCATTCCTTTGCAAAGTATTTCAGTAACACCATACTCAGCATGTTTCCTTCCTCACACCAAGCTAAAGCGTAACCCTAAAACAGCAAGCCAGACATAGATTGTAGACCTTTCAACGCTTCAATTTTTATTCAGGTCAGTGCTCATTGCTGTGAAAATCCAAAAACAGTAGACACTAGAAACATTTATGGGATGTCATTGTGCTTCAAGTAAAAAGCCAATCACGGCGAGAAAACTAAACCGCAAACAGTAACGGTAATTAGTTTGTGGTTTCAGGTCGCTTCTGATTGGTTGCTGGACATGCGCACAATGGGAAATGTCAAAATCAAATCAAAGTGTTCACGGTTTTTTGGATTCGCACTGTGACTATAATTTTAGTTTTTTATCTGCAACATGGCGAAGAGTGCGCCAGAAAAGTGATAAATTTGAAGCATGAGCAATCAACTGGATGTCCGATATTTGGGGACTTTCAGACAGAACTCAGTTCCAGAACCGCTAGTTTCCCAGCCGCTGGTCAAGGGGAACAAAGGCTCATAAGCTTGATTTGCAGAGAAACAACTACAAAAATGATTGGCAGGTTGGCGACGCAAGGAGAAACCGGCATTCAACAGTTTGTTCAAATGAGAAAAGGAGTTTGTAACCAAATCAAACCAAAGAAAATCAACAAATAGCAAAAACAGCAACAAAAAAGCATGCGTTCTCAGCTAGTATTTTATGCAGTTTTAAAAGACCAGTTTCATAAATGGCGGCTGATTTATTATTATTTTGTATGCATGTTAATTAGACCTACCAGCCTCATTTTAGAACAAAAATTCTTTTGAATTTTGCACATCTATTTGAGACTGGTAAGGCTCATTAGCATGAGAACACAAGGATATTTTGTTTGGCTGCCATTATGAAATAGGCCTGCTGACAGCTGTCTAGAAAAATTTGTTATGATATTTCTAAGTATGATACAGGTCTGTCATTAAGGGCCGGGGGCCGGGAATTTTCTCCTCGTATTTTGAGGTATATCCCCGGCTACTTTTATATAAAACCAGCATGTTGACTTCACCGCAACAGCATGAGCACACACGGATATTTTGTTTGGCCGCCATTATGAAATAGGCCTGCTGATAGCTGTCTAGAAAAATTTGTTATGATATTTCTAACTATGAGACAGTTTTTTTTTTCAGGGTCGGGGGCCGGGGATTTTCCCCTTGTATTTTAAGGGATGTCCCCGGCTACTTTTATGTAAAACCAGCATGTTGACTTCACTACAGCAACTCGAATCCCCGGCTATTCTTTTGTATATCCCCACCTACATCAAAAATTAGGGACAGCCCTGATGATAATGCTGTTATACTGTTCCCTGTACGTATCGTTACACGGTAAGTTTCGGTTTTCGAGGACTACTTACTGTCAAACGTTTGCCTGCAATATCAGCTTGTAGAATATCCACTTCCTCAATTAGCCTCAGCTTAGCGTGCACGGGAACTTGTTCCCGTATTTCTGCTCTCACTTCTGAGAGAGGACTGGAACCGCAGACTGGAACAGCAGGCGATTTCAGCCGATCAACTGATTGTTTTCGCTCTGAAAAGAAATGAATAAACAAATCAAACAAATAACGGATGAACTGACGAAAGAATGAACGATCGCACAAACTGCACAAACGAACGAATAAATGAATGAATGATAAACGAAAAAAAAATACAACAATGTATGTTAAAGGTATCCATGATGCTTTCACGCGGTAGTATTTTCCTTTTGGCAGGGGATAATTGACATCGCAAAATATTACTTGGAAAGGCGCTAAACTGAACTTGTAAACCAAGCACATTTGATCTGAAATCTTCGGTAAATAAAGTTGAGATTACGTTTGCGAGTGAAAAGACATTCTTGGTTGAAAGATTGTTCTCAACATTCCAAAACTTTTTTCCCATCCAACTATTTATCTGTATATCTTATTGGTTCTAAATTACCCTTGGTATACCAGCGGCCTGCCCCTATTTCAGGTTTAAGTGTGGAAAATAGTCATGAAAGGTGTAACCTGCGAGCTCACTCTCAATTGGAGTCTCGCGCTAGAGGAGCGAGTAACGCGAGCTACGAAAGCCCGAAATGGTTCTCGTGTGAGAACCGTAGCCAATACAAAGATTGGTCGTGGAGGCTTTTTTTCGGGGAGCGTTTCAAAAACTTGGAAAGAGGTTTAGGAAATGCTCTCTCCTCTCTGCCCCGCACTTCGTCCTTTTATGTTTTACACTCTGTTCTCTGAAACAGGCTGCAGCCACCATGTGCACTTACTTGGCTTACGAGTGCGAAGTGGCTTCAATACTAAATCAGTGATGTTCTTTCGCCTTCGGTTTAAGCTTCTCTTTGTCCTCTCAGTGGAAAACGTGTATAGGATAGGATTAAGCGACGAATTAATTGGAAGGACAAAGGCAGCTATCCACACGTACGCAATCTTGTTGGGATCGTAAAATTTCCCCGCCAGGGACAAAATGTTGATTAAAATAATGGGCATCCAACAGCAAAAGTCGGTCATTACGATAAAGACGAGTCGCTTTGCCATGGCCGACTCCTTCTTTAGGTTGGTAGATCTTGCTGCGCGCGCGACACGTTTGACTGTCCAAAACATGGTAATGTACGCGATTAATATAAACATGAAGGAAATGGAGTTCAGGACGACAAAAAATGCGACTGCATATTCCCAGCCGGCTGGTTTCCCTGCGGACAACTGTAATGGCAGACAGACGGCAGAGCGGCTGTAGAATCCGAAGTTTCCGCTCTCATCGTAGAAGTAGGGTACCTTCGAGATGGGTACAAGAGATATAACTGCACCGAATATCCAAACGCCTATGCAACTGAACACAGCTGTTTTGAGCGTAAGGCGATTGAATCGAAAAGGAAACACGATGCATATGAGTCTGTCAAGTGTTATGATTGTTAGAATCAACACGGAGACCTCGCTGGAGAGCATGGATAGAGCGCCCGTCAGTTGACATCCAAGCCCGGATCTCCACTTGATATCATGTTTGAAATACTCCCCTTGCCATCTCAAGTCCACGATGGCGATAATTAAAAGATACACGCCCATAAAAAGATCCGCGACGGCCAGATTTATCAATAGGAAGGACTGAACCCTGTTTTCCTCTTTATCGATTAAGCGCCATATTATAACCAGGAAGTTTCCAACGAAGGCGAGAACGCCTAGAATCCAAATGCAGATCTGAAGTGTGTTGTTTTTCATGAGGTCGTCACAGCTAGAGAATTCGTCGACAGGGGAATCGCATTCAACACCGTAGATTGATTTCTTGGCGTAGCAACAAAACATGAAGCGATCGAGTTTCCTGTGGAGAATATGAGGAAACAATTTACTTAATCCTTTAAGCCCTAAGATCAAAACTTAAATATTATCATTTGCTGCCCCTACACCTTTTCTATAGAAGTAAAGTTGTTAAGTTGTTAAATTATCACGAAAATTAATCTTGGGTGGTCTGTTCTTAATTCTCATGACCACTTTGTTATGTGAAGCGCCGACATTACAAGGACAAATGCTATAGTGATCACCCGTAGGGTTTGAAGAGCTGTTAATACCGCGACAAATATCTTGATGAAAACTAATTAATGAAGATGTACGTGATAAGCGCAGACATGAACACTTGTTGAGCAGTAGTAAAAATAAAGCCTGAAAAACATTCACGCTTTTGTGGGCGTTGAACCCATGTTGAACCCATTAATCTGCAGCTCAAATATATGATTTTCATATAGTCACACTCATTAAAACTAATTCATGTTATGAATTTAAAATTACTCACAGAAATTTCAGATTAGTCAGCTCACTGAATGTATCAGAAGATACTTCGGACAATTTGTTATTATCCAGGTACCTGCAACAAAATGACGATTTATCAGATAATTTTTTTTACTGTCAATTACAAACCGTTTCTTACGTATTCTTATTCGAACGTAGTTCGTTCCTTTAGCAAATTTAGGTAGGTATCACTTAGGGCAGCCATCTATTTTAATTACTACTTCCTTTTCTATTTGGCATCTGTATAGACTAACTCGATCCTCTTAGCAGTGGTACTGGATTTTCCTCTGAGCTCATTGTGGAAGAAAAAAAGTCGAAAATGTAGAGACCGCTGAAGAAAGTGATCAGAGATCATTTTAACCCTTAAAGTCCCAACACCTGATAGCTGCTATACAGTTCCTTGTTTATAAGTCAAGATAATTTGGGGTGATATCAAGATAACACACCCTCTGCCTGATAAATTTGTCTATTCTCATCACCTGTCTGCTGGGCCATATATTAATATTATAAGGAGAAGGTATATACTAATCGCTTCTGGGAGTTTAAGAGTTAACTACTTACAAATATTCCAGTGACTTAAGTCCACGGAAAGTGGCCTTTACAATTGTTCTCAGTTCGTTGTTACTTAAATCCCTGCAGATAAAAAAAAAAAAAAGAAAGAAAAAAAAGATAATTATGACTACGGTAAATTCTATGGATCTTCAATTTGCTTAATTTTTAGAATGCTGGAGGGTTTTGCTCTTTAATCTTTGCACCAATTTTGAAGTTAATTTTAGCTTGCTGCAATTTTTAAATCCTATCAAGTATACTGAAAACATCCCGGAAATCATCGCTGCAAAGTTTTGAGAAATCTTACTCTGGCCATTTGCCTATTTTGAACAGACAAACTTTTGATAAAAACTTTGCAAAACAATAATAATAAAAAAAAAAACATTTGAAAAGAATATGATCATAAACTAAACTAGAACGGAACAATGAAGCTCGGGCAATGGCCTTTCTGCACCATTCACATAACCAGTTTCCGGCATCGTTTTGAGGATTACTCACGATCTATTTATTCAAATCATTTTATCATCCAAATTCTGTTCATACATAAACTGTTTGCACAGTAAACGGTTCTTTCTTTGGTAAAGAGTACAGAGTGCAGCATTCTATACTCACAGTAATTTCAGTTTTGAAAGATCTGCAAACAGGCCATTTGGTAGCGTGGAAATTTCGTTCTCTTGGAGGTACCTAAATTACATAAAATACGTGCATTAACAGGTTGGCAAGAGAATTTTGACGACACGGTCGCACATAGGAATGGTGAGAATATACAAGCACTCTTAGTTTATACTTACAAAGCCCAAAGTTATAACTACGAACAACATTTATCATCATCCTCATCATTATCATCAGCATGATCGTCATCGTTATCGCCATCGTCATCACCATCATCATCGTCATCATTGTCGTCATCATCATAATCAACGTCATCACCATCATCATTATCATCCTCATCGTCGTCGTCGTCATCGTCATGATCACCATCATCATGATCATCATCAGTCATAATCACCATCATCATTATCATCATCATCGTCGTCGTCGTCATCATCACGACCACCATCATCACCGTCATCGTGGCCGTTTTCCTCGTTATTGTCGTTATTGTCATGATCACGATTATCTTAGAAAAGCGGAACAGTTTTGATTGAAGAAATGATATCTCCATTTAGACAAGACAATCTCTATTAAAGGCAGTCGAGACGACAACACAACAAGGGAGAAAATTCGAAAAACGATAAGATAGAGAAACGAAACATAGTCAAGAAGACAACAATACAGCCGTACTTACAAGTAAGTTAAGTTGGTTTTGTTGTTGAATGAACCAAACTTCAACTCCTTTATTTGGTTCGAACGGAGGCTTCTGAACATCAAACAAAATCATCAGAGTCAAAATGAAACCTATAGTATTAGTTAGCGCATATATCACGCCCACGTAGATCAACAAACTTCGACTTTTAATTATAGTTAGTTATAGGATTGTCCTTACAATACTTCTAATCCTGGTAGGCCATCAAACATGTGTCCATCGATTTGTCGAAGAAGATTCTTTCCCAAATCACTGGAAAAAAGAAAGAAAGAAATCTTTAAAACCGTACTTATAGCCAAACAAGAAGCCTTTTCTGGAGCTAAGTCAAGGAGGACAAATAGTTTAATCCAACAAGTACTTACAGAACACGCAGATTGGAAAGTTCAGTTAAACCACCAGCCGGAATAGAGCGGAGAAAATTGGAATTGAGTCTCCTGTGACAATGACGAAATACAGTTAGAAATTTTAATCTGCCCAAAGCCGTCCCAAGGACATTTTTCAGTACATTGAGACTTATCCATACCTCATGTTGCTGGTTGCGACCATCATGGACTACTTAAGTAAACCCATGCAAATAAGGCGTATGCTTTCCATGGTCGCAATGATAAGAACAGTTTCGTCAATTAGGTTGCACTGAATTGTGGGATTTTCATTTTTTATGCCCGCAACTCAGTACAATGGCACGCCGTTAAAACGACCTCTGCCATGAAAATTTGGTCGTATTAATAAGAAAATAAGAAAATTAGTGGCCTTTTGCAGTTCGGGCCACAAAAAAGTGGTCGTAGTAATGGGATGGTCATATGGAGGGGTTCTACTGTATTGCAACGATTCCACAAAACTCATAAATTTGGGCACAACAACTGGTTTATTCAGCAGGACTGCTAGGGGTGAGATTACACGGTGAGATTGTCTTCAAGGACAATCTGGATACACGAGTAGGGAGTCGCAAAACTGCACACCATTGCCCACAATACCTGTCGAGCCACGAGCGATGCGCTTCGATTGTTTCCACCATTCGCTACCCAAAATTCGTGTGATTGTCGATATTTTCACCGTCATTGCCACTTTCTTTAAAAACAGTTAACGAGGACAGCTTTTAGTTAAGTTTTGATTCACAGAGATTGACATGCACTTTGGATACTTACAGCGTCTGTACAGAAGAGACATTTTGGAAGGAGTCTCGTTCGAGGCGGAGAAGAATGTTGAAACTCAGGTCACTTAAAATGAGACAAAAATTCAAAGCATTCAGTAAACTCCATAATACAGTCGAACCTGTATATAATGGCCCTGTATTAAACAGCCAGTTTTCAAAGTCCCGATTTTCGCATACAAACGCTGTATTTGTTACCTGTATTAGGCGGCTAAACAACATGTCATGTTATGCGGTATTTTATCGTTTAAAATGCGATCCATCGTCACTATAAAGAAATAACATCGCTAACGCTTTCCAGAAATTCGCAATGTGCTGAAGTACAGTACAGTACATACATACATACATACATACATACATACATATCCTTTATTTAAACACGATAGGGTTTAAAGCACATGGCTTGTGGGGTCATGTGAAAATAATTACAGTATAAAACTGTATTAAAATAGGGATAACATTACTTACAAAACACAAAAAATTCAATAAGTTTCTAAAAGAGAATGTTAAATGAGTTCACGTAATTACATCCGAATAAATCGACTACCATAATTAAGAGTTAAAATATTTAATAGTACAAAATTACGAACGCAAAAAATGTTCGTTTTGAATACGCTTCACTATTTAGCTAGAAATTCCTCTAATTCTTACTCTATTACTACTTTAGCTTGACCAGTTCTATTGTCTATTGTGCTACTTTTATATAATAAGCAACATTTCCGTTATAACTGCTCATTGAACGTAACACTGAACTATATGACGTAATAAGATATTTTGTTGTGAACTGTAATTCATAGAAATATAGTGCTGTATGGAGTAGAAGAGTGGAGGACAAATTATTGCACAGTACGTTTTACACAATGTTACGTATATCATATCGTTAAGTTATAAGTTGGCACTGAATTTTGTTTGATTGGTATTGATTATCCTGTTGTTTCC
Organism: Galaxea fascicularis; assembly: GCA_948470475.1. Lineage (NCBI taxonomy): Eukaryota > Metazoa > Cnidaria > Anthozoa > Scleractinia > Euphylliidae > Galaxea > Galaxea fascicularis. The sequence continues at coordinate 7,554,343 of OX419335.1, read as the reverse complement.
TTGCATGAAGTGTTTTTGTATGATACGCTATTAAAATTGACATTAGACCACGCCTATTGAGTATATTTGGTGATCCTGTATCAAGCAGCCACCTGTATTAAGCTGCCAGTTCCTCAAGCCCCGAGGGTGGTTCGACTGTCTGCACATTTGAAACAATGTTTAAAGAAGCTAAGATGCATATGGTACTCACATATATTCCAGGTGTGAAAGGTTTGCGAAATCATTCTCACGTAATTGAGATATTCGGTTCTTTTTGAAGAATCTGCAGTAAATAATTAGGATTTTTTTTATCATTTTTCTTATCATAAGAAATCTACCCTTCGTCATTCTTATTTATACAAATATTACTCAATTGCTCATTTAACTGTTGGTAAAGCAGTTAAGGTTGTTGTTGTTGCTTAGAAACGAACATTAGCCCTTATGACGCATTTTTTGGGACAAATCCGGCATAGGGAGTGTCGAACGTAATTCGCATTTGCTTTCGTTTTGCATTACTTCGCTCTGTGATTGGTTGACAAAACTCGCGCCGCTTTCTCAGCCAATGAGAAGCAAACCAAGACCAATCACCAGTTGCACGCGTGCATTTTCCCGCGCTTGGCGCCTGTTGCATGTAATTACTTCAGCTTCTGATTGGTTCAGTGAGCTGTCTTCGTCTCTTGTGATTGGTCAGAGTAATTGTTTTGGAACCGCTAGAGTTCATTTGGGACTAATCTGTTTTCGGAATAAAAAGAATGCATCCGAAAAACCTAGTTTGTAAGTATTATACATTCTTATACAAGCACGGAAATAAGCAGAATAGTCACCAAACAATGCATGCTTGTAATTCATTTCACAATATGTAAGCTGTTTTGGAGTCTGTGAAAATAAGAAATTAAAACTTACGTCCTTTTAAGCTTAAGTTGTCTTTCAAGGGAAAGGTGGTTGGAAGTTTTTGTATGGTAGTGTTTAAATATGATAATGTACTCACTATTGATCTTCATTGTAAAATCCGCGGGTGCGATCACTCAAATGGAAGATGTGAACATTGCTGTTGGTCATGGCATACAACTTGCCATAGGGGGGTCTTATTATTGTGCCATGCCCCTAAGCATTAAAGATAACCTCGTACCCAAGTCCTTTGCTGTTTAATTCACTGAAATGTGAGAGTCTGATCATCACTCAGATAACAGTTTTTAGGAGGGGAGAGGAACAGGGGAGTAAATCTCCCTTCTCCCTACTTTCTGAGCCAATTTCTCCCTCCTCCCTACTCATCCAGGTCCATCCAGTTCAATTCTCCCTACTCCCAACTTTTCTTTTTCTCCCTCCTCCCTACTTTTCCCCCCTATTTCTCCCTCCTCCCAACTTTTTTTGGGCCATTTCTCCCTCCTCCCTATTCTGTTCCTCCCCCCTCTTTTAGTCAATAATATTTTCTGGCTGTCCTGTTTATCTTATCATATTTTCCCACGAAAATAGGGTTTGAACCTTTTCAGTGGGTTAGACACATGTAAATAGCGCATTGCTTACACAGCTCCAGTGTTGAAAGGAAGGTTTCTTGGTACAGCGAGCAAGTCTTTTCCAGTCACCAGGATCCTCCTGTTTCTAACTTCACCGAACTCTTCACATTTGCAGCTCGAAGGACATCCTAAAAACACGTGTGAATCCAAAGGATTAGTGAACCAGACTTGACGCAAATCAACACCTCTTATGGCTTTCTCACCTTGTTGACGAGAAGAAGATGCTCCTTGATCACCGTGGGCTGAGAATATAAAGATAAAAATTCAATAATACAATTTGCTACGTAGCACTCGATTTAGATGATGCTCAATAAAATGTCTTTTGTTGTTACCGTAGTGCTGTTAGTTAATTAAAACCGTAAACACTAGAAATATTTATGTAATGTTATTGTTCAGTCCAAGTAGAGAGTCAATCACATGCGAGAAAACAAAACCTCAACGCACTTCTGGTTGGTTGCTGCGTAATGGGAAATGTCCAAATCAAATCAAGGGACCGGTCATTCCTTAGCAGGGGAGGGGGGGAGGGGGTCACTATTTTTTTAGCCTCACTTTGGGGAGGGCCATTAAAAAAAAAGCCTTCAAGTTAGGGGAGGTCGGAGTAATGGAGTAAGGGGGAGGGTCAGAGTTTTTTTGGATCCTTTAGAAGGCAGGGCCACAACTTCTTGGCCAAACTTTTTTCTGAGTTTAGTAGCCCTCCCCCCCCCCGCCGCTAAATAATGGCCGGTCCTCAAAGTGTTCACGGTCTTTGGATTTGCATCTAAAACCTGACGAAGCATTTATTCCCCAAACGTCCGACTGTTAATAAACAGTGTCTTCCAGCCCTCTGATAACACCACATAAAATAGATTTATTCAGCAATAGAAAGGTAAATACCGTTGGTCGAGCTTTGTAAGATTACGAGAGTACCGTTATTCTGTTAAACTGGCTACACTCCTCATCCCGAAATGATTCGCACTACAGCATTGCTGGTTTGCATGTGACGTAATCGTAACCTGCAATCAGGCTCTTTTTTTCGTTTCCTTGGTAGACCTTTCCCGCGGGAAGGACGAAACGAAAAATAGAGCCTGATACAAGTCTTCTACGGTGCATCTACCGCCCACTTTTTTGATTGATTTACATTTTCCAAAATCAGCCAATTAAAATTACTTCCGTTACATGCTACTCGCGAGTTCTCGCGCGTGAATTGCAGAGGAATGAACAAGACGCCATTTTTGTTTTGTGAACGTCGTGTTCCGCATGATTCATTGTTGTTGGGGAATAATAGTGGTTTTCGTTCCAAAGGAAGCGCTTTTAACAAATTTTATGAACACTGGGAAAGGTGATATGTGATTCGAAAGCCTATGTGATTATGATATCTTTGTTTTGGTTATGAAACACAACTGATGATTCGGCTAATCGAAGGAAGGTGATTTTAAGCTTACAGTTGTCGATGTATTTACTTTATATTCTTACGTACATGTATCTCTTCAGATAACCCTAGTTCATGTCTTCCACTCGAAATACAATGGTAAAGAAACTTTGAGTCGAGAGTGTGAGTTGTGGACAAACGGGATTTTAAGCTTTCGTAGTATTCGTGCCTTTGTTTTTAGTTTGAATGCATTACTATCATCAAAACACTAGGCAGTTTTATGCTGCCCTCACGAAATATTGAGTTATTGCCCGGGTGTAAAAATAATTAAGCGAATTAAGCTTAACTTAAGTCTTAAACTTAAATTTAATTTAGAGATCAAGAAGCCTGTACTGTGAATTAGCCAACAGTGTTTTGTTGTTGTTCCAGAGGCGAATGTACATACAAACAATAATACATAGCTTTACGGCCTTAAGCAATTTAAAACATTGACAGTGTTGCGATAACAAAAATGGTACAATTGGTACAATACAAATTAATAAGAACTTACGCTTACACCACCCGAGCTTACGTGAACCTTTCAAAATGTTTGTCCATTGAATACGAGTATTTTCTCTTGCATCCTGACATTGAAACCAATGTGTCCTTGATCTTGTATTTATCAAAGCTTGGATATGTCTTGCTTCTCGTAGAATTGTTATTGAATACAAACCAGTCAGCTTTCAAGACTTTATACCATTGTCAGGCTTTCGCGAAAGGAAATGTTCGAAACAGACAACAGAGATATCAGTGGAAACTCGTCTGGACGCTTCGTCTTTATCATTCCTCATGAAGATCATTCCGCGAATCTTTCACATGAATCCAGTATGTACCTCAAAGCAAAACTAATAAACTTTTCCCTCTCCGCTAGATAAAAAATAGACAGGCTCTACTGTTTTGTGTTATAAAACCAACTTTAGATAACTCGTTGTCCGTAATGGCGGCTCTTTCGCGAGAGCCTCGCGAACACGCATCTTAGTAACATCCGGTTTTTGAATCAGCCAATCAGATTTCGTCCAAATTCTGGACGAAGACACAGAGTCCTGTGAGACTTTGTATCAGGCCCAATTGTAGCGAGCGCCGACATAAGAAGACATAAGAGCGATGATACAATTGGGCCTGATCGCAGGTTACGTAATCGCGGCCATGTTGGTTGGTAAGAACAATAGCCTGTCTCTCAAATGGGAACTAAACTTTATTTTTGTGCAAATTCCTCGAAAAGGAACTGTATTGTATTGACATCCAACATGGCTGCTTCGTCACTTCAACAAAGATGTTGAATGACTATTTTATAAATATTCAATAGACTTGGAAAAGAAGAAATACTTACCTGAAATAGACTGATAAAAGGCTTTGAATCTTGCTACAGGCGGCTTACGATGGCAACGAAGAACAATCGTAAAATGATTTGATGAAGACACCAAAACTGGCGGATAGCTATATCCACAAAACCTGCCTACCGCGGGCGCAGTTTCGTTGCGACCATCGAAAATTTCAAGAAAACAGTCATCGCACGTTGGGTGGTCCTTCAGGCGGAATTCTAAGAATGTCAGGCGAATGATATAACGGTTTGGTACTTTGATTGTCCACTTGCAAAAGCTGTTGTCATAATAGTAACCAGGGAAGGAGGGAGAGAAGACGTAATCTGTACCTGACGTGTTGGATGTTTCACTGTAGCCTAGAAAACAAATCTCTACGTAAACTTTCAGGCCCGTGGAAAGCTCCCAACATTGTTGACCAACAATATCACACATCGTTGGACCAACAGGTTGGGTTCGTTAGATTGCTGTGCTGGAACAACAACAGTCAACGCAGTGTTCAAGAGGTGGCGGGCCCAGCAGGCAGGAGATGATCGACTTGCAGAAGAAGTCATAATAGTGTAACTTTCAGTAATTGTGAAATGACATCATTTCGTTGCTACAGTCGTTGTTTAAGGCTACTATTGACTGATAATCATCAAACTTACAGCACCCTTTGCTCGGCAGCATAAATCATGTTTTTATTGATACTGCTTGATCAATAATTAGTAGATTAGAAAATCATATACTATAAGATGAGAATCAAACATGAAGAAACCCAGAAAAAATGTTTTCTGAGTTGCAGAAGGGACTCGAACCCACGTCCTTTGTAGTCGCAGTTCTTAGATGCTCCAACCACTGAGCTACTGGAGCTCATGAGAAACTCAGAATATTCTTTCTGGGTTTTTTTTATGGTTGTTTCTCATCTGTGTGATTTTCTAATGAAGCTATAGTGATTGCTCAAAGACAGTTTTTAAATATCTCTCCCTGTTAAAAAGTTTTCGTTTGGTCTTTTAGGGGAGGTCAGAGTAATGGAGTAAGGGGGAGGGTCAGAGTTTTTTGGACCCTTTAGAAGGCAGGGCCACAACTTCTTGGCCAAACTTTTTTCTGAGTTTAGTAGCCCTCCCCCCCCCCCCCCCGCCGCTAAATAATGGCCGGTCCTCAAAGTGTTCACGGTCTTTGGATTTGCATCTAAAACCTGACGAAGCATTTATTCCCCAAACGTTCGACTGTTAATAAACAGTGTCTTCCAGCCCTCTGATAACACCACATAAAATAGTTTTATTCAGCAATAGAAAGGTAAATACCGTTGGTCGAGCTTTGTAAGATTACGAGAGTACCGTTATTCTGTTAAACTGGCTACACTCCTCATCCCGAAATGATTCGCACTACAGCATTGCTGGTTTGCATGTGACGTAATCGCGGCCATGTTGGTTGGTAAGAACAATAGCCTGTCTCTCAAATGGGAACTAAACTTTATTTTTGTGCAAATTCCTCGAAAAGGAACTGTATTGTATTGACATCCAACATGGCTGCCTCGTCACGTGGGTGAAAACCAAGAATTGAAATTGTCTATCTTATTTGAGTTTGGTCAACATGGCTTATCTTTTCAAAATTCAAACGAGGATTGATCCCAATCTTGATTGGTTGTTCGTCGATAAACCACGAGGTGATGGCGACAGCTTTACTGAACAATCCGAGATCTTTCATCCGAAGCTTATGATCACACAGAATCCTGACTTTCAGTCACAAATTAATACCAAAAGATAAGTATGCACACCGTTTTTGAGTAAAATCTCGAAATATTATCTTAGTGTTGGAATTGAAGGGACGCTCTACTCGTACAACAAGCAGGCGCTTACAGGACTGGATAACGGTGACCGAGATTAGATTTTAGGTGATGACAACAAGGATGTTGAATGACTATTTTATAAATATTCAATAGACTTGGAAAAGAAGAAATACTTACCTGAAATAGACTGATAAAATTCCCCATGATAAAGGTTACCTAGATTAGATTTTAGATGATAAGAACAAAGGCGTTGGATGACTATTTTACAAACGTTTAATAGACTTGAAACAGAAGAAACACTTACCTGCAATAATAGACTGATAAAAGGCTTTGAATCTTGCTACAGGCGGCTTACCGTGGCAACGAAGAACAATCGTAAAATGATTTGATGAAGACACCAAAACTGGCGGATAGCTATAACCACAAAACCTGCCTACCGCGGGCACAGTTTCGTCGCGACCATCGAAAATTTCAAGAAAACAGTCATCGCACGTTGGGTGGTCCTTCAGGCGGAATTCTAAGAATGTCAGGCGAATGATATAACGGTTTGGTACTTTGATTGTCCACTTGCAAAAGCTGTCGTCATAATAGTAACCAGGGAAGGAGGGAGAGAAGACGTAACCTGACGTGTTGGATAAGGTTTCACTGCAGGCTAGAAAACAAATCTCTACGTAAACTTTCAGGCCCGTGGAACGCTCCCAACATTGTTGACCAACAATATCAAACATCGTTGGACCAACAGGTTGGGTGCGTTAGAATTCTGTGCTGGAACAACGACAGTCAACGCGGTGTTCCAAAGGTGGCCCAGCAAGCAGGAGATGATCGACTTGCAGCAAACGCGAAGAAGTCATAATAGTGTAACTTTCATTACTGTGAATTGACATCATTTCAGTCGTTGCTACAGTCGTTGTTTAAGATTACTATTGACTTATGTCCAGATTATAATCATCAAACTTACTGTACGCTTGTCTTCATTCGGATATTGCTTGATCAATAATTAATAGATTAGAAAATCATATAGGTGAGAATCAAACACAAAGAAAGCCAGAAAAAAAGTTTTCTGAGTTGCAGATGGGACTCGAACCCACATCCTTTGTAGTCTTAGTTCTTACATGCTCCAACCTCTGAGCTGCTGGACCCTCGAAGAGTACATAAGGTCGCGGGCCCGAAACCCATCTGAAATATTTTTTCTAGGTCAGTTTTTGTGGTTGATTCTCATCTGGGATTTTCTAATGAAGCGATAGTGATTACTCAAAGACAGTTTTCAAATATCTCTCCCTGTTAAAAAGTTTTCGTTTGGTCTTTTTAAACCTCTCTCTTTAAAACGTAATTTCATAACTGTATCTTAATGCATACTAGTAATATTACCTCCTTTTGCCAACTGGGGCTTGTGTTGGCAATAAATGTCTGGATTCTCGTCAACATAAAGTCCTGTCAATGCCACTAGGTCTTTCTCTCTCTCTGCTTCACCATTAATGAAGACCTATGTTACATCATTAAAAAATTATAGAACTGGTAAACTCTGCACAACACGAGTTTCCTTCAGGTGGGTGCTGGATTTTATGTGTTCGTTTATTAAAATGTTCAAGGCGAGATAGAAGACTGAGATAGAAGACGAAAGCAGTAAATAAGAGTTGTCCCCCCCCCATGCCGATCATTCGTCTCTTCTTTGACTCGGACTAACGTCAACCCTTCTCTATTTTAAGCACATCTCACGCATTAATGTGTCTGGGTAAGCTGAAAGCAAGGCCGAAACAGCTGTCCATGTCTGCTAAGGCTCGGCCTTAAACTTTATTTGGTAGATTTAAGGTGTAATGCTCGCTACCATGAAGCCTTAGTGCTTTATGTGTGGCTTTCAGCGTACCAAGACACATTAATTTGTGAGGTATTCTTGTCACACCAAGCCACATTCCACAAGCTGCACATTCAGGGCCATTCCTTATCTGTTTACTCAAGACCCAATAGCAAGAAAAGGACGATTGTTAGTATCGTGCAATACCCTCCTATATATATACGGATACTATTTTCAAGTCTATCTGGTGAGCCATACAGTGTAGTGGAGGGCATTAATTGCCCAAAGCGATGTTATTGAGTGGTGCCAGTTACATAGGAAACGTCGAGTTACCTTTAACGGTACGAAGGCCAAGTACAACCGTAAGCGTAAGGAGAGTACAAGCACAGCCCGAGGAAACGATACATTAACTCAAGCAGAAAGAAGTACATAAGAGGATCAAACCGTCTCATGCCGAATAATCTGGTCGCCATTAAGGATAACTGCCTCTACGACATACAAAACATGTAGTGTGAATAAGGGTGAAACCTCACTCATCTCGCTGATGTTAACGACTTCAGCAAGTAGACAAAAGTGCTGCTACATTTGCAGTTATTTCTATGAAGCTATTACAAACCATGCTTCAATGCCTCACCTGAAATGTCGACACAGCGCTCAACGGAACTTCTCCGTAAACCCACGTCTGCCCAGTATTCTTTCCACACGACCAGATAGGTACTTGTCGATAGTTGTCTGTCTTTTGGTAAATTGTGAGCCTCTTCACCCCAGGCCCTCTTATCATGTAACGAAACTTTAAACACTTGGTATGCCAATCACGTGACCTGTTATAGTGCTGGCTCACAAGGACAGCAGTCTCGTTTAAGAGGGTAGTGTTGCCGTCTACTACAATTCGGTTGCCTGCAGAAAGATACGATTTATAAGGTAAGTTCGGGACGGGCAGAGGGGTGTTAGGTGTGAGAAGGTGCCCATGTGTTGCGTAATGTTACACACCCAGTCCCAGTTTACCTCGACTAACAACGCCGTCCTCATTTGATTCTGCCTCATCTGGATCTTGGCTGGACTCTTCACGCTCTATGAATCTGATTCTTTTCCAACCTTTTAAGCTTTTCCAACCACACCAGTTTTTTGTTATGTCACATGGAGGCTCGCCTAAATTGTTTGAGAAATGTTGACGTTAGCGATCGTCCCTCGCGTGGAGGGATAGTTGTAGGGTGTTTACGGGTGTTCGTGCGAAAACTGAAATAAAAGGAAAAGAAGGCTTCAAACGGGAGACCACCGCAGAGATGACCCCAGTAGCAGCTTTATTAATTTATTGGTAAATTTCAGCTTGAAAAAACACCCTAATAAAATTATTTTCTTTCAAGGAAGCTTTACCGCACCGTGGAGTACGGTTCCATCTTCTCCCCACTTTTGTTCCAGCATCGCACTCAGGATACAGAGACCCTACAGTTAACGGATACAATTTTACTTTGGCAAACAGCGCTCGCAAATGAAACCTTGATACTTTGACATTCAATATGTGAATGACTTTCAGTTTGGAACTGTCTGGGCTGGTCGATAGGACATGTGCTTCAATGGTTAGGATTTCATGTGGTGACAAGAGACATGTCAGAACTGGCCAGCCGGACCGGTCATTTTGAGAAGGAAATAAGCTTCTTTCGATCGTTTTCACTATAAAACCATAACTGCTATGTATACTCTTTAAAAATAAACTGATCTGGATGGACAGTTCTGATTCATAGTGGAATTCTCTTTAACAATGAACCGGTCTGGCTGGCCAGTTCTGACTAAGCATTACATACACCATGTTAAAAACAGGAACTTAAGGTAAGGTCGCGTAAATTTAAACTTTATGGATAAAAGCTAGATGTTACAATAACCTAAAGATTCACTGACTTACCAAGACAAACGAAGTCCCTTCGGAAGACATCAAAATTGACATGTGCCCCCGGACCGCTATCTAGGTCTAGAACCGCGATCCGGACAATTTTATCCACGTGCTTTTCAAAAGAGTTGGACTTTACCCTGATCATGTGTTCCTTACACTTAAGGGGGCCGAAAAAATTTTCATAGCGATGATCCACCTGTAAATATACCCTTGTCCTTGAACTACAGCCTCCGCCAATCAAGAAACTAGTTTTTGGGCCTGTTATTCGTATTAGTGATGACTTAAGAACGCCAGTTGGTGTGTCCCCCTGTATATTGCCTGCTGGAATGGCTGAGCTTGATCGATTTTCGAAAGTACCTATCCACCAGCTTCCCTGATACCCGGATGTTTCTTTGGAAAACCCGAATGTTCTTGCAAAGATATATATATATATATATTCCTTTCACGGCGTTTTCACAAACCGATTTATTTTTAGATTAAATTCGCCGCGAATATGGGACTCCCGCAGGAGCCCCAATGGCCAATCACGTCAACAAAGTTTGTTTGCGAAGCTGGATTGTCACACACCACACTGGATTGTCATCGTTACTCTTACCTTTATCGGGCTTCCAAGGAATGCGTTGACAGGGCTCTTTTATAAAGGATATTTCATCGATCGCGATGAATGGACCAGGTGCTGATGGTGTGTATCCAACAAAATCAATCTGCAGGTGACACAAAGGCAACTCCGCTATCAATATGCAGTGTATTAACTTTACGAAAAGGCAATTACAATGCAAACTTAAAACAAGAAGGACAGGGGGACTGTTGTACTTATATAATGGTACCTGTGCAAATTATGTTTTGTGCAGTACTTATCAAACTGTGAATCATTCATTTCCAGCACCAACCATCATTCTTTGAACACAAAGACACTTTGCTGCTAATCACCACCAAAAGGTCGCGATCCACATCTATGTGTCTCAACCGTGACGCAAATGATCGAACTCCGCGATCAAAGATCTTTCAACATGAAAGAGGGGGAAGCAGTGTTTCATTTTTCCTGAGATATTTGAGGTACAACACGAGGATGACTGTAGCTAAACTAACCCGGCAGGTCCTTTAAGTTTCCTTCCCAAAGTTTCTGACCAGATTTCGAGACAATGGACAGAATTAAAAATAATGGCCTGTGCGTGCCCTGGAAGGGTGTCCAGAACTTTCTAGAACAGGGCCGAGTTGCTCAAAGCCTGGTTAGCGCTAACCATTGGTTAAGTTGGATTAAAACCTATAGGTTGTCATGGTATTTAACCTCGGTTAGCGCTAACCATGCTTCGAGCAACTCGGCCCAGAACTTTAATGGTCAATCCTCTAATTCTTCATGATATCAGCTGATTATACTAAAATGGGTGACTTATGGCATGTTTAAAAATCGCGGCTGATTTTAGCCTTCAGTGATCATAACTAAAGAAATGAGTGCACATGTGCATGGCGCGTCAATTTTTCTAGGCACGCTTACCTTCGCATTGGAGCAATTGCTGGGCAATGGAATCTGTATATACGTCTTCTTATTGGTTACTTTATCCTCAAAGAAAAGTAGCATGGTTTCAGTGGAAGTTGTTCCCCGCATTTGCACCAATAGCAGAACTGTGTTTGGATTATGCTCGTGAGAACGATCACCGCCAATGTAAAACCAGAAGCGGAAGCACTTCCATTCATAAGCATGCGTGTTGATGACAGGAGATGAAAGATGTGTGGGCTGCTCTGAGGCTCCACCGGAGAGAGAGACGAACCCACCTGACACCGGATGGAACAATCAGTAGATATGGAAGAGATTAGCTCTGTCAAGTAGGAAGCAGTTGCTTTACTCTTGCCATACTAGGAGTCTAATTATTTATCTGTTATATAATGACGCTACACATTTCATCTGGAGGAAATGTACGCCTTAGCTTGAAAAAAAAAACTGTTTGTAGGCTTATGAGTGGAACACAGTGCATGCAACAGCTTAATCCATCGCTTTCTTACACAACAATTGCCTTCAGTAAAAAGTCAAACTGTTGACATCCAAAAGACAAAACAACCGAAATGAACAGAAAAAAGTAAAGAAACAAAAGAAAACACCACAATAACACTTAATGATTCTCAGTTCTCCTCACAAAATACAATTTCTAGAAAGTGTCCTATAAAAAACAGTTAAAGAAAAACCGTCTCACCCGACTTCTCCAATCCTTCCAGAAATGTGTCCAGCACCCATCCTTTTTCGGCTTCCCAATCGCACATGCTTTCTTCGAAGTGACAGTCCGGACTCGCTGGTTATGTTGGGAAAGAAGGCGCTATGTTAGCGTTACGTTTAGACTTAAAATATCAGGGAGGAACAAGGAATGCATCCGTAACTAACTGACTGACTGACTGACTGACTGACTGACAGACAGACAGACAGACTGACTGACTGAATGAATCTGATAAGTGCACGAGTAAATGAATGTGTAAAACAAAAAGGTGAATAAGGGAAGGAAAAAAGGAATGAACTTAATCTGAACTCGAAGCGCTGCGGGAAACACCGATAGGGCTCTGTCACGATGATTCCATTGCAGTTTGGCTAAAACAGATGGCAAAGTTTCATTCAAGAAGAAGAAACTGTGATTGATTTTGCCTTTTCCACACGAACAATATGACAAAAGCCAGATTTTTGAAGTTGGAACCCATCCCCTCCTGCATCAGTCATTCCTTAATATAACATGGGTTCCAGGGTTGAATCACAGATCAGTGTCTTCTGTACGTACTTTGTGCTGTAATGGTGTCGCAAGTTCCCTCCAACACCGTTAAGTCGTCAACTGCTATGTCAGCTCTGCTTCCGCTTCCAACCGTTCCTTCCAGTACAAACTTGGAAAAGCATAAAGCATAGATGAAGTTATGATAGAGTGCTGGCATTGGCATTTTTAGCTTGCATGAAATTTTTTTGTGCCATTTCTTTGTGCATAATTTTTTTGGCAGTGGGCACCCTATGCATTGCTCTTCTCTTTTCGTTGTACTATGCCTCTTTCTTTTCGTTTTTCCTTGCATGAATGCTGTTTTGGCTTTTCTTCCACCCGATCACTTTTCTAATGGTTCACTCCTTAAGACGCTTTTCCTATGCAGTATTTGAACTTGTGAGAGTACGTCACAGATTCGCTTCTAAAGACGTTGAATGGCAGGTTACTCTCAGAGGAGTTGTCCTGGCTGAGAACGTATGCGACACACAGTCTTTTCTTTAGAGCAAAAACGTACCTTATAAGAAATCGGACTATTTAGGGATATCTGTCCAAATCTCCAACGGTTTCCCTTATCTCCAGACAGCCTCCAAACAAGCGACTCTGATTGGTTAGTTGTAAGGTACACGCTCAGGTTACCAATATCTGCCCCATGCATGTGATACCAGAACTGAAGGCAAACTGTTTCATTAGGCTCAATCCAGCCACTTAGTATCCTCGCCTTCTCTCCGGGACGTCTTTGAGAAGCTTTAATGAAGATGTACGAGCCTGATAAAAAAAAAAAAAAACGGATTGTATCAATCTACTGCCTGTACTGTTAGCTGACAACTGAGCCCGAAGGAGAACGTCTAAGCATTGGAAAAATAAGAAGCAGACATCTCTCCCTTCCTTCCTCGTTTCAGTCTGCTCAGTCACCTACTTATTGCAAAGATGCTACGAAGAAGGCTTTAAAAGAAAAACTATTTTAAGATTACGCTTGGAGGATTGAGCCGATAGACAAGATGTTTAGACAACTAGTTTATTCCAGCTTAGTGGACAACAAAACTAAAACATCAACAAAGAACCACAACTGTTGCTACGACTCCTGCTAATTCCACTGTTACTGATGCTAATACCTTGTATACAACCACTGTAGCCACTACTAACACTTCATGGAGGAACAGGTGATGAATGTGTGTTAGATATTGGAATACATTTGTTGTTGAGTTTTCGAGTAATAAATAAATTAACTGGTAATGATCAAATATTGTGGTGAAATGCCAGTGTTGTGTTAAAGAGACGAAAAATTGTGACATCACTCCATAGGATCTCTTATGTTTCCTCACCATCCATTTTGAAAGAAGTGTGATCATAACTCGGCCCAGTACTCTCTGTTGGTGTCTGACCCGAGCCCACAGTCCATTGAAATGTAGCATTCTTCTCAGGTTTCAATCCACAACGACCATTTTGGAAATTGCAATGACCTCGAATAAACAACATTCGAAAAGGATCGAATATGAAAGACAACAACAACTGAACAACAACAACAACAAGAAAAGCCAAGGACTCGGGTAAAACACAGCTCATTCACTTGTGGAATTACCAAGACGATTTCCGAAGATGTTCGAATAATTCAGAAATTCTGAAGAAAATGATTACGCTCCATAGGCCCCCGGAGCCTTTCCGTCAAAAATCAGACGGAGATTTTGGGAAACTATCGTCATTTACTCCGATTTGACACGGACGTTTCACTTCTCGCGTTGGTTTGAGTTTACATGTTTCAATTATGGCTATAATAGCCCACATTTTCCAACCAGGGGTGAGAACGTTGGTCCGTAGGCGTGAGTTGGCATGAGAGCGAATTTTTCAACTCGCAGGCGTGAGATTTGGCAGGTATATGATTGAAGACAGTTGAACAACGTTAGAGATTCATTTTAGCTGCATTTTGCCAGTGTAGACAGGGACCGAAAATACATACGCAAGAGGGACAATAAACTGAGTATACGGTAGACCAAGTTTTCCCCAATTTTGCAAAGAAAACTCCTCGTTGAATTATGAACCTCGCGTTCAGGGTAGAAAGAATAGATCACACTTCTTACCTCTAAATGATCTACATCTTTTCTTTACTAGACCCCTTACTAATGTTTGATTCTTAAAAGAACACGCCAAATCATTTAGATGGCACTTCCCAGATCCTGAAAGAAATTAAACGGATTACGAGTCAAAGCTCTCCCGAGTAAAATATACTCAGCGGCTTCACAGAGTGTAGTCTCCTTAACTTTGGGATGTCACGTAACGCCTGGGAGAGCGTTGCGTGACTTCCCAGAAAACGGCTGCGAAGGAGACTACACAAAGTATAACACATGCAAAATTATCCTACCGCATACAGACGGTCTGTTAGTTCCATCTCGGCAGAAAAACGTTTGGCTGCATGTTTTGGACCAAGCTACACACGACCCGTCCACACATTGATGATCCGGACAAGGATTTCCTGAAAAGTGATTTCTCGGAATGAAACATTACACTACCAACCGGGTTTTCATAACGCTGCGATCATCATTGTAGAGGTAGGTGTAACGCAACGCAAACTTCAGTTGTTTGTAGCTACTGAGTTTGCAGTAAATTTAGAAAAAAGTTGAATAAGTAACACTAAGGAGGAATCAGCAAAAAAAGTTAACAACTGAGAAGGGCATTCTTTTTTGTATGCT
Source organism: Galaxea fascicularis (assembly GCA_948470475.1). Classification (NCBI taxonomy): domain Eukaryota; kingdom Metazoa; phylum Cnidaria; class Anthozoa; order Scleractinia; family Euphylliidae; genus Galaxea; species Galaxea fascicularis. The sequence continues at coordinate 7,539,280 of OX419335.1, read as the reverse complement.
TTTTTAGGATGGAAAGACGGACTTCAGTCCAAACGTACCGTCCTATAATTATAACAGCAGGACAATTTTTTCGGATATTATTCGACAGGGAGGATTCTAAAGCTCTCGTCAGGAAAAAAATCATGGACAGTATGACTGTTGCTCTGACATGTGAAGCGAAACGTTCTTGTGGTGTTCCCTCTTGATTATGGTCAGGTGCCTCCAAGTCTGACTTGACAAATTAGGAGAGAATTTTAAGACTTTATTGGAGTTTTCAAACGCACTGCCAGCTTCCACTTATTTACAATTAATTTACCACAGTTTGTCCGACATTTGTTGAATATTGAAGAAAGTATTAACGAAAAGGCATACGGGATAACTGAGGTCTTCAAGTAGGCATAAGCTAACATTTCAGTCACAATGGAAACGTAGTTAAGCTAAAAAGTTTAGCAAGACTGACATACGGCAGTTGTTTTCGTCATCTCCTTTAGAACAGTCTTTAGTGCCGTCACATAAAGCGGTCGCCAGCAGGCAGTTTCCTCCCTGGCAAGCAAACTTGCTTGAAGGGCATGCGCAGTTCTCCTCGTCCGAGCCATCTTTACAAGTATGGTTGCCGTCACACAAGAAATTCGTCTTCACGCATTCACCATTAGCACATCCAAACTGGTTGTCATTGCACCTAAAACCTAGGTTCAGGAAAGTGGTATTTAGTTTGAAAAAACCGTGCAAGCCCTAAACGAAATATCTTAGATTAGATCGAGCAAAACCTTTTGCCTACGCCGCGCGTTTAACGTCGGGTACGTGGTAAAAAATAGGAAAACCTGTTAAACAAGTTACAGGAAAATGCTGCCTCACAGATTCAGTCAATGTAGTTGTGGTGGCACTCTAGGATTTCATGCTCGCAGACTTTAAACAGACATAAACGTTACAGGAAAGGAAAAAGTAAACCAAAATTAACCAAAACAAAACAATGTCGCAAGTTACCTGGTTTGGCGAAATAAGGCCTTGTGGAACAATGCTGTGTTGTTATAATGACATCATCTATCGCAATATTAAGCTGTTCATCTAGAAAACCTTCTCCCTCGACAGTAACCTACAAGGACAAGGAAAAACACAATTTTACGATGAAGATTGGCTATGATGACAGTTCAGTTAAAACTCTCGAAAACTTCATATATCTCGAGTAATCTCCAGAGAAGGTAGTCTTGTTGACTTTACTGCTTCTGCTTGATGGACAATGTACTGACTCTAAAGCCTAACAATAACTATACTTAATTATTTATATACTACATACTAATCCTGAGCACTTGGTAGGCAGAAAGGGGAAAGCCAACACCACAAAGGTCACACAGACCGACCGTAAATAGCGTGAAATTGTAAGCGCAAGGCATAGCCTTTTACGGATGGGTTTTCTTCGAGATCCTTCGCCTACCTGAACAGCTGCTGCGCCTGACCAACCTATATGAGCCACCGACCATTCGTTACCATGGTAGCCGCTTAACTGCCATACAGTTATCGGCCTTTCTTGTTTTGGATCTCTGAGAAAGACCTTGAGCGTTGACTTGGATCGAGTGGGCATGAGGTAGCTAAAGCGCAAACACAGCCCCACAGTTCGATGAAATGATTTCCATGGTAACAAAGAACTTTTTATTTGAGCTTTGAAGGGGCCATCGATGAGGGCAAAATTACCTGAAAGAAGAGTTTTTAACTCGATCAATAGCTTTCTTCACCGAAACAAACAGTAGTTGGGAAGATAAAAAAGATATTTCTCCAATACTCGGACAGTTAACTAACCTCTTTGAAAAGGGAAACATGCATACTCTAAATTCGTTAAAGTGGTAACACAATTTAAGGTTAGTTCTCAAACTCACCAGGATATTTTCTGAAGCTTTTCTCGGTGGACAACTTCCACTTGACAACTTTTCCCCCCGAATTTTCCCAGCCACAGTAGTCAGATTGGAAATTACATCTCATTAATACCACCGCTGACAGAAAGAAAAGTTTAGCAAGAAAACCAGTTCATGAGTGATGCATATGAAATTAATCATATGTGAGAAATCATATGTGAACTGCGGGGATATGGCATCAAATGAAGAATGATCGTCGCAGTTGTGATCACAATTTTAACAATTGCGTGAAGAAGCCTGAAAAAAATTCAGGACTACAACGGAGCTTGAACCCGTGGACGTTTTAAAAATCAACTGGGCTTGAACCCAGTTCAGGAAAGTAAAGCAATACAGAAATACTAGCAGAGGGATGATGGCAGAAGGGTTACTGCAGATAAGTTAAGAGAACCAGTGTCATAATCTATTGAATTCAAAGACAAAAAGAAGGGAAGACGAAAGAAAACCATTTGAAACTGTCCAAAACCACGGATTGCCATGGCCCGTGTCAAAAATGAGCTAAGGGAGGTTCACGTTTTCTCGTCACCTAACAGAAAACTCATGTATTCAGTATTAATTTAGCTTTTAGAAATAGAAAAAAAATAGAATCGGTTTCTTTTATCTTGGAGCACAGCAGAATGTGCAGGAAGGATGGGGCCGGGTGGGGTGGGGAGGACTGGATGCGCTCGAATTTCTAATTCCTTTCCAAAACGTGATCTTGCCCTATAAGTCATAGGCATTCAAAATGAGACAACCGGCAGTCACATTTTTCTCTCATCATGCTAAAACGTCTGACACTGGACCGCCCTTGGTTCAAATAGGTCTTTCGCCTTCCGGTCAAAAAACAGCTAAAGAGAAGGAACCTTCTTCGCGAGGAGGGGAAATCAGTGGATCTACATTTAAAACGTTTGCCCAATTATTAGGAAAGTGTACTCGAGTGGAATGAGACAGCATACCTTGAAGCGTAACGTGCCCTAAGTTTCTCTCATCCACGAGCTGCTCTGAGTTATTGACAAATGAATAACTGATCTGAGGAATAACAACACAAAAAAAAATGGGTAACCAAGATAACCGTTTTAAAGGGGCAGTCTCACGCTATTTTTAGTAACAGATTGAAAATCAAAAATTGCTTTTCGGTTGATGCCAAAGGTAAAATAATGGTCAAAATTCCTTCAAAGGTTTATTGCAATACAAAGGAATTATAGGAGGCAGACAACCGACACAGGGATCAATTCAAACTTGAAAACGTCGGCCCAGTTTTGAAGTTTGAACTGAATTATCGTGTTGCAATTCTTTAAAAATGGATTATAACATATTTCGGCTCGTCCTTTCACTCTAAATTCACTTTGTTTCTTGGGATTAGCGATGTAGAAAGGATTCGAATATTAGCAAAGTGTTTGAAGCTAATGTTTTCGTGAGACTGCCCCTTTAAGGCATTCGGACTGAGCACATTTGAGCGGCTTTGTAGACTGTATCAGTATTCTGATATTGTTATCACAGTATCTTTTACGCCGTCACTGGCTGGTTATGCACGTATGCGATACACGTCTTGTTTTGGGAGGACCTAGCGGCGTTGCTTGACGGGCCCCAGCTGAAGGCTCGACGAAAGTGACACTGGCTGAACGCGGTGTCCAAGCCAATGGATTTTCCAACATGTGTTGTTTGTAACTGCCGGCAATAATGCTTTGAAAAAGAATTTTTCTGCAACACTTTATTGACTTCATAGCGAAATTGATTGCCAATACTTCCCTCGCTTTTGCTTCGATCGCTAATCACTTTTTCTGTCAAGACCGAAAATACCGAAGTTAGTTTTTTCAGAACTTTCGAAATACCTTGATGTGTGCAAATTATAAAACATACTAATTACGTCTATTCTTCTTTGGTGAATAGCACAACGTTTCGGCAGCCTGTGCAAGAACAATACTACGTGAAACTGAACACACGGGATTACATGATTGACAGGCCTGCCCGAAGTTACGCATGCTCTCTGTGTCTTTTGTGTCTTTTTTTGTGCGATGTTTTTCAATATCCGCGATTCTGTAACGCGGTCGAGTTTTCTGACGAGCGAAAAGAGTTGTTACTATGCAAACAGTAGTGTATTTTGTTGTTACTGTTGCCCTATTTGTATTCGTGTATCTGATCGTAAAGAAGTCACAAAGAAAGTCGTCTAAGAAAGTCACTAAACCTGGCACGGTTGTTCTACATCAGTTCCCTCGCCATGCATTTACGCGCAGAGTGATAACAGGTTCTTCGCCGTGTTTGAAGTTAGAAACTTTCCTCCGCATGGCCGAAGCTCCCGTATGAAAATGACTTCAGCATGATTTATCAAAGAAGGGTAGAATGCCGTGGATCGAGTTCAACGGACAAGAAATCGCCGATTCCAATTTCTGCGTTCGATTTTTGCATAAGGAATTTCAAGTGAATGTGGATTCACACTTGAGCGCCACGGACAGAGCAATTGGTCACAGTATTCTTACTATGTTGGAGGAAAATACGTATTGGTCAGTAATGGCGTCACTTACAAACTTAAGACGGTGGTTTCTGACACTGGAGCTTTGAAAATAATGCACAATCAGAATTTAAATTTACATTGGCGTAGCAACGCAAATTAAAGAGGAAAGATTACTAATTAAAATTAGAAATGTTCTAGCTGTGTTGTAGTTATTTATTCGTGATGTGAAGTCTGGCCCTTTTGAAATAGTGCGTGGAGAAGCTACAGATTTAAAATGTCTTGGGCAGACGCTTGAAAAAGTGTTGATTACCACGGGCTGCTTCGAAAAACGTGATCTCGTAGCTTGGGGAGGTATTGTGTCTGTGTCTGTGTTTCATGTAAATTAAGCCTGGTTTTCACTAGCGACGCAAGCATAAGCGCAAACATAAGCACAAGCGCAAGTGAAAACGGCAGCAACATAAGCATAAGCACAAGCAGAAACATAAGAGGAACGAACCCACTTATTTGTCAAGTCTGATTTTCACTACGGACGTAAGCACAAGCGCAAACACTAGAAAAGGAAAAATTTTGATCCTTGTGCTTGTGCTTGCACTTGTGTTTATGCTTGCGTCGAGGTCGTTTTCACGGTGAAATAAGAGCTGTTTTGTTTGCGCTTATGCTTGCGCTTATGCTTGCGTTGTTAGTGAAAACCAGGCTTTACATTCACGATTCTGAGATTAGAGCAGTGTGTTTTCTGATAATATGGACTTACCCTGTAGCATTCTGATGTTCTAAGCCGTTCGCTCTCCCCTCGAACCAATTTCAAACATTGTGCAATTAAACTTCAGCTTCGCCCAATTTGGATAAGATTAACCAAGTCGGCTTAAAGGCACTACGGCACGACGATTTTGTTGTTTTGGCTCAATTCTTTCCAAAAACCGTTACTTGGAGCTTTTATTCACACAAACAATGTTCCTGATAAACTATGAGGTGGATATCAAACTAATTTTATCAAAGAGAGCAACCTATAATAAGGTTTTTGGTGTTTTTTGTCGAGATAGCATCAAAACTTGAAAAAGTTGGCCCAACCTTTTCAACAATCCATTTCCATCCTTGCTGCATTGGTAGCAACAACAGACGACAGGAAACAGTTTTAGTGTCATAACAGTCTTAAATGGCAAAACTAGACCATTATTTTCGGATCTCAACTGACAGCAAGACATTTTTTTTTACCTTTAAAAAGATGCTAAAATAGCGAGACATAGCTCATTTAATTTGGATTGGTCAGATTCCACCCAGATCCCGCGATAGATCAACCGGAAATAAAGAATAAGACGGACAACTGTGCCACGGAAGTGATCTCGTGATTTAGTAGTGCCATTTTAACACAATTTTTCTTGATTTACTTAAATGAAGTGTGATACGTTAAATCCTGATTGCAGTTAAGTCACGCAAACGTGTTAAACACGAACACGGCTGTTATCAATGTGTCTATATATGAACCACTGAACTTGGGAAAAGAATGGCTCCTTTGTTATATATTAGGAAACGTAAAGGAAAGATAAAAAAGGCGATTGTGACGCTTACCTTGCATCACCTGTCACGCTAACTAAAAGCCATTGTTAAACAGAAACGTTTATTCAAAACTGAATTACGATCGTTATGAAACACATTCTAAGCATTAGGGACCTTTAGATTTCACAGATCACAGATTTCACATATTTCACAGATCTCCATTTCAACCAGCTATTCTGAACTGAAATTTCTGTATAAATGATGTACATAAATAAATAAATAAACGAATAAATAAATAAATAAATAAATAGATTCGAGTACGAGTACGAATTTTTAATTTCAAACTAGTCACCTCCCCTAAACCCTAACTCTTCCTTGTTTCCAACTCTTACTTGTTTCTACAATCTCCTGATCTATCTACAGGTAAGTGACTTACCTGTAGATCAGGAGATTGTAGAAACAAGATTAATGTCACTAGTGATCATATAAAGTACGCGAACAGGATTTGAAAAATCGTACTCGTACTCAATCTCGTACTCGTACTCATACTCAAATCTAAAGGTCCCTATTAACACGGTCCGAGTAACCAAAACGGACGCTTTATAATTCGTGGAGAATGTCTTGTTTTTCTTTTAACCCTTTAACTCCCAAGGCCTGACTAGCAATTCTCCCTTCAAGCTGCCATACATTTCCTTGTCAAGCACTTATGAGAATTTGGTGTTCAGTATTAAGATAAGAGCCTCCATCTGATCAATGTGTCTGTTCTCTTCACTGTTTGCTTTATATTGTATTATAATTGTGAGGAGTCACATGTTGATGACCTAATTACCGTGAGGTGCCAGTGTTGCTCTGTTCATTTTAGTTTTTCTAATTTAAGGGAAATATTGAAATCGCATGACCAGTACTTCTGACACCACTAGATGAGAGCAGGAGCCCATGATGAGAGTAGTGGCTAAAGTTTACTTAAACATAGGGTTAGAGTTTGAATTTTAAGATTTGGTTTTAAGGTTAAGTTCTTAGGTTAAGGGCAAGGCTAGAATGAGGGTTTGAGCAAGAGCATGAACAAGTCACGTGACTAACACTCCCACCACACTTTAGACCTACGCTAGGCACCGTTTTCTGGCCGGCTAAATCCCAATTCAGGTTTGACCGAGACCGTCATTTTCAAAATATCCACTCTGTAAAGAACTCAGAACTAAGCTTTATTGATTTAGTAACAAGATATCTCCCGTCTTAAGCTTTCCTGATTCGTTAGTTTCACTTCCTTAGACAACGCCCCTTTTTTCTACGTACAAAACGCATAGCCGCGCTGCTTTAGTCTTTAGTTAGATGTGGTCATCTTCAAGTAGTTCAAGCTTATAGCGGAGCTCCGCGCGCGCCGAAGGCGCGCGCGCGCGGAGCACCATTGATAAGAAAATATGGTAACCCATCCATCCGAGAAATTTTGGTTATGACGTCATCGTACGACCGACCGTCCGACCGACCGTCCGACCGACCGTCCGACCGTCCGACCGACCGTACGTACGTCCACCCCATCATGTAAGCCAAAGTCAAATGTGATACTCAAGTTAACCCTCTCGTGTGCAAGCTCGCATGTAGGCGCGCTTCCATATGGACTGTTTTTGGAAAGATCATTTGGCCATACACGCAGTTCTCAACCCGCGTTTTTGTGGCGGGAAATTGCATGGCCAAATTTTGA
>OX419335.1:7524273-7526773 GCA_948470475.1 Galaxea fascicularis | reverse complement strand
TTGTGATGGGTTTCTTTAATGAAAGGCCATAGGTATGCAGCCAAATTATATTATTTCCATTACAGTATGTTGCACTCCTTTTGAGAAAAAGATTAGGAAAGCAAAATTACATTATAAACTGAGTGGCACTTTTTGCCCAGAATGTGCAGTCTGGTGTTCTAATATTTAGAAAAATGTCATGACTATTAACCATTTCTCCTTTTGATTGGCTCAGATCATGCATTATTCATCTGCTAAATTTGTGTTTTTCAATGACAGAGGGGAGTTCATCATCCAAGAAAGTAATTTTTTTACATGATTGAAATCACGTCACACCACATCAGCTTCAGATGGTGCCATAACGGCTGACAAGCTTACCATACTTGTCAGCAGCTGAGCTAGGACAAGGAATTTGCAAAATTTACCATGATTAGAAAGTACAATGTGTTGAGCATGCAGGAGGAGTGGTTATCAACCTCCAAAGAAGCCAAATTCACCAATCACTGATAATGTTTTATTAATAGTACATCAATGGGATCCAAAGACGCTGAATAACACAAATCGTACAATGCAATGGCAGAAAAGTTGTTTGTACCGGGCCCCCTTCCTTTTCATTCTTTTTATTAACACAGCAAGATAACAAGTCATAATAACAAAACAAAAAAAGATAGAGGAAAAAAGGAGAGGGAAAGATGTAGTGTTAATCATACATAAAGGAAGTCTACAGTAAGTTACTAACATAACATTACATTACAAAATGACCGACCCAAATCAATTACCGGTAAATTTTCTGAGAAAAAAATGAATGGAAAAATCCCATTTTATGTACATTTTCCATCATTATAAATAATTATTATTGGTTAGACAATTAACATGTCATGAGTTAACATACCACCAGTCAGATATTTATTAATATCCAGCTTGACATTGAGGCTTGGGGCAATAAAGCAAAAAACCGGAATAAACAAGTCAGCTATGTCTTGTCCTTTCCTTTGTTTTATTCCTGCAGCCTCAATATCAAGCTAAGTATTGATAACTCATTGGTGGCCTATGAATGCGGCCATACCAATGCTTAAATGTGATATTTTTATTGGGCACAAAACATATTCATAAAGCACTGCAGTTAGTGCATGTCCATAAATATCGTACATAGGCAAGCAATGACTTGTTTTCCACATACCTTCTTACACTCTTGGAGTTATCTTACAGGGACTGCGGAGCAGGGGAAGCTGGAGGGCTCTAGCTGCCCCATTGGTTTTTTTTTTAATGTTGTGGTTTTTGAAAAAACAGAAAATGTTTCTAAAAAGAGGAATCTGTGAAAACTTATGTCAGTGTTGCTACTTTGAATGTTTATAAAGGCTACCGACAAAATGGAGATACAAATGAGATGACATTTTTTGGTGATTATTAAAATTAGAGGTATTTACAGCGATTTCAGAGACTAATTTCAAAATTATCTTCAAGAGCATACCCTTGCACCCCCCTACAGAAGCTTGCACCTTTGGTACTTGTTGACTGGCACTTTGTGCATGCCACCTTTAAGTTACCATTACAAGATAAAAATCTTCCAACAGTGCAGAGTTGTGCCAGAAATTGAAACACATTCAGGGCTCACTGAGAAGCTTCACATGTATTGGTAGTTGGAAAGTTAAACGTGGTCAATAAAACAATATTGCCTTCATAGCCCCAGTTGAAGGTGTTGTATTGAGACAAAGTTTCTGAATTACACAACCTTATTGTAAGTCTGGGTGATCTCTTTATTAGTTTAAAAGTTACTAGAGTAGTTATTCTTTCCAAACAATATGGTTAGATTCTGTGCACCCAAAGAGATGTTGGATTGAGCACCATAGGAAAAAGGAAAAAGAGTTTTACAAATTGAACAAAAAAACAGAAAACACATTCCACATGAAATTTTGAACATTTTGTCATTCTATGGTCTGTAAGAGCTAACACAGACCACCATCAAAGCTGACATCCATTTGTAAAATAGAAACCTTACTCTCAATTGGCTTTACTTTAATTTTTTAATTTCCAGCTGCAGCTTGTCTCTCTCCAAAAGTAAGTTCTCCATTTCCATATCTAGTTTCTTACTTTCCTTGGTGAGAATAATCAATTGCATTTCATGGATCTTATCTTCCATGCACTCCCTCTTCCTTTTTTTAGTGGCTGCAGCCTTTTTTGGTGAACCAACTTGGAAATCTTGATGGGAGCTGGATAACGAGGAGGCCTGCTGGGAAGAATTGCCATCAATAATAATTGGTACATGCAATTGGGCCAGGCATGTTGGTGGCAATGCTATCTCAGTGGGCACACTCACGTCACGCTCCCCTGCTTCAGCCCCACTGATCTCTTGTTCTGTAAGCCACAAACATGGTGTGTCCAGCACACTGCCTGGAACTGCTGGGACTGCTGGGGAAGATGAGTTGATGGTATCTAGCCCTACACATTCAATTTAATTAAAAATAATTTCATCTTTATATAAATTCCAGATCAAGGATTTTCCCTCCTCAGAGGTGCATGA
>OX419335.1:7501773-7521773 GCA_948470475.1 Galaxea fascicularis | reverse complement strand
CATCTCTCAGTAGCGTGACAATCGAACATCAGTATAATAAATGTTAGCAATAATAAATCCTACTGTTAAAATGAGAGAGCATTGATTCAACATGCATTACTGATAAATCACACTCTGTTTTCTTCTTTTCTGCGACAGTCGTTTTCGCTTTCACACAGGTTAGCGATCACGACGTCTGGACCCACGTGGCAATAGCCTTTTTACAGTTCCCGGCGCCATATTGGATTAGTGACCGCGCAAACCCGAAAGCGAGGCTGCCGGTGACCGGCCCAACGCGAAACCGAGATCTTTCTGCGAAGAAATCACACCTTCTGGTTCTTTATCGAGTGCTTTAAGCAATGGATGAAAGTGCAGGTGCCAAGAATAATTCCCGTAATTCCAAGAAAAGAAGTGGAAAGTACTGTGCAGTTTTTGATTGCAATAATAGCGCGTATGATGTAGAAGGCGTTCGCACAAGGCACCATTTCTTCGAGTTTCCGAAGGGCCTTCAACAAAGGAATCGATGGTGCAATCTCATCAAGCGACAGCATGGGAAAGACAACTTTTTTGTGACTGGGTCGACTGTTGTTTGCTCAGAACATTTTAGAGATGAAGACATCTTAAAAAACTTGGTGGTCGCTGGGATTTAAGGACAGGTTCGTAGTGTTTTTGAGTCTTTATTGTTGTGCTTTTGTTTTGTTTGTCTGGCAACAGCATTCCTCTCTCTATCTACCGGTAATTGTTTTGTTATTGGATTGGACTGATGCATAATATTCATGCTCTAATATTTTTTGTGTTTGTGAGTTAAGCTTATTTATTTTCCAAGGTTTATTATACTTTTCTTGGGTGATATTTCATGCTCCAACATCTTGCTTTTGCATGTTATTTCTTTGTGATATTATTCCTCCATGCTCTTTCTTTGTCAAAATGTGTTAAAGTTTTCCAAAGTTATGTTTCATGCCAGCTTGTCCTGTTGTCTTGTGATGCAGACAGTACAGCTTATAGAAGTTGGAGATAATTAATTTATAATTACAACTGGAAGTTATAGTTGTACTTATAATAAGGTCAATGACAATGACAACAGTCACAGTTTAAAATTTCTCTGATATGTTAGGTGTAGAACCAGTGCGTTTTAGCTGGACAGTGGAGAAAAAGCAAAGAAAGCCACCAGCAAAAAGAAAGCATCAGGAGACACCAGAGGAACCTGATGACACAACTTCTGGAACCGTTGAAGTTCACATACCCCCATCTGTAGTCACTTCTGAGTCATTATCAACTTCTTCTGATGCAACAGCTGCAGGTCCTTCTGGTTCGGTTACACCTGACCATGATCAGACTGAAGCAGTGTCCCTCCAGACTGAATCTGATATTGTCCTTGAACTCCAAAGAAGAATTGCATCATTGGAAATCCAGCTAACTGACTACCAGGAAAAGTGTAGTGAAGCAGGAAAAGAAAATACATGCTTGTTGGAACGCCAGTTTTCACTGGGAAAGATTAAAGGTGACAATGCTGCCATTTTATTTTATACTGGTTTACCCAGTTATGAAGCATTGATGAGCTTTTACTCTTACCTTGAGCCAAAACTGTGTAAAATGCAATACTGGAAGGGGGCAACTTTTTTGAAGGAAAGCCAGCCTTATCAAGAAGATGAACTTAAGAAGAAACCAGGGCCATCCAGAAAACTTACTTACTTCCATCTCAAGAGCTTGTTCGTAAAATATGCGTAAGGAGTTTGCTCAGTATGCAACAACGCGAATTATGTTAGACTGCACTGAGCTATTTATTCAGCGACCCTCTGCTATGTTGGCACAGTCAGAGACTTGGTCGGACTATAAACATCACAACACCTGGAAATTGATGGTGGGAGTAACCCCAAATGGGCAAGTTACTTTCTTGTCAGACCTGTGGGGTGGACGGGTATCGGACAAGCAAAATACAAGGGAAAGTGGTGTTTTAGACTTGCTGGAACCTGGTGATAATGTCATGGTTGACTGAGGGTTTGACATTTCTGGAATTGTACCTGCTGGGGTAACTGTAAATATGCCACCATTTTTGGCAGGACGGGATCAGATGTCAGCTGCTGAAACTGAGGAAACAATGAGCATCTCTCTGTCCGCATTCATGTGGAGCGTGCCATTGGCAGGATAAAAACATATCACATATTGGATGGTACATTGCCAAATACATTAAGTCCCTATGCTACACAGATAGCAACAGTGTGTGGTTTACTGACAAACTTTTTGCCTCCTTTACTCCCTCCCTCTGATGAGTAACATGTAAAGTGACAATATCTTACATGTTAAGTATTGCTAATGTTATAGTTTTTGAACCAAGCAAAAAATATTTCAGAGTTACATCAATGTGTAAGATTTTAATAATAACTTTAGAACTGTTTCCTTTGTTTTTGGTTCTTACAGTAATGTTACTCTTGGGCCTAAGCTTCCCTTTGAAATCTTAACCTTAAGCCAGTTCTTGAGCATGAATATTGTCCATATGAAAGCCAGCCACCATGGAGGTAAAGAAGCTTTCCTCTCTGCACTCTTTTTGTTAGCATCTCTGGGAAAAAAGCTCTCCTGTAAAAGAAATCAATCTTTGGGAGGAAGTCCTCATACCAGGTGCTTGAATAGAAGGAGATCTTCTCAATGAACAGGGGCATGTTTTCTCCAAAGTACACTGTAAAAATAATGCCCTTCAGGGACAAGTTGGAGCAGTACAGCTGTCCTTGAACTTGCCAAAAGTAGTCATGGTTCCTTTTAAGTTTTATTGATCCATCAGCCACCTTTTCGAGATAAAAGGTTTTTGTTTTGCATGCTTCTTCAACAGTCATACCAGCTTTGCTGAAAGGGGATTTGATTTCCATTCCCCACTTCTCATGGGTGTCAATAAAGGATACTATTCTGTCTAAGCTTGCTCCAAGGTAAGGTTTATCGTTGGACAGTAAGAGCCCAACTTCCTCCACCTTTAATGTTAAACCATCTGTACTCATTTGCCTTACAAATAAATCAACAGTTGTGAAGTTAGAATAAAGAATTGATTTAATTTTATTCGAGGGCTCAACCTTTGTTTTGGCAGCCTTTCCAAAATTAGAGGCTGTCAGCACAGTCTTCCTCTTTTCAAACCATAATTTGTTCGTTGTTTGCCCTCTGGTCAGCCTTTCAGTTTCCTGTATCTCCTCCTCAGTAATGGTAAGACCTGAAACATGTTCATCAATCATCATTTTGAACCGATTAGCAGCTATGCCATAGCTGTCAGTAAAAGCCAAGCTTTTGTCTTCCTCGGCTATCTCTTCAGTTGTAGACACTTCAGAACACTTTGACTTAAGGTCATGAAAAAGAAAAAAATTAACTGGAAGCTAAACAATTTTGGAGGCTGTCCGCCAGGGCTTTAAATCTCTCCACATCTCGGGTGCGCTGCTGGGGTGGCCTTGGATCGAACTTGATAAGTTTTGGCTGAAGTCGGATGTTTTTCTTACCAAAATTAATCTTATTTTTCTTATTAAGATTTGGTCAAGGGGCTTGGCTGCAACACTCTGATTTCGTGGTACAACCCACACTGAAAGACGTCAAGTGCAAGATAGCGGTTCGGGGTGTTGCTGCAGGCCTCTTCTTGTAAAATCTTCCAAGGCAAACAGCACACCTCCAACATGATTGCACTTTCCCTTGCCCTGTAACCCAAGTCCAGCAGGGCATGTACACGTTGCGCGCAATATGTCACTTTGAGGTGTGAACTCCACGACAACTCTATAAGGCGTCTTCTTCATAGATGGCAAAACACTGGCCTTTACATAAGTGTTCTCCTCGTAAATTTTGCTCTCTAGCCTTTTAACGTTCCCTTCGAAAAAAAATTGATACGATTTCAGTTTCTTGTAATTAGTTCCTTTGAGTACTATGTGGCGGTATTTTCGCGTTGAAACAACCAGGTAATCGTACAGCTGAATAAAATTTAGCTCTGGAAGCTGACGTAGGTCTATAGACCATCCAAGTGCGGATATTCTTCTTATGGTATTTTCAAGGCGATTCTCTGCCGGCTGCACCACGTTTCGCATGAGTATCGCGTAGACTTTGAGCACCAAGTCTGCCTTCATTCCGCCGGTCGCTTCCGAATTAGAACGCAAAAATATCCTTTACATCTTTAACGTTTAGCTTCTGAATATCCTCTAGCGTCGCAATTTCCTGCTCTTTGTGAAGTATCACCATTTCGATGCGAATTTACAAGGAACTATCAGCTGTGACCACAGTGTTTATATTCCGCGGGTCACCGGTAGCCTCGCTTTCGGGTTTGCGCTGTCACTAATCCAATATGGCGCCGGGAACTGTAAAAAGGACTATTGCATACAACGCGGTTGTCGTTATGACACACAAACTTGGCAAAACGAAATCTAAATTCCTTCCTTTATTTTATTTCGGCGCTAAGGTCTCATGTTGATCATCACGGCACAGAAAATTGCATCATTTGCCTTCTCTAATCCATCGCATTTTTCAAGTACATCCCAATTGAGTGATTTCATGTTCTACCTAAACTCAGTCTGTTCTTCAATAGAATTATACCTTAGAGTGCGCGCCAGGAAAATTGCTGAACTTACAAACAAATCACTTGAAGTACCATCTATTCACTAATTTCTTTGGTGAATAGATTGGTCACTGGGTTAGCTAACGCGTTCACACGGCTAGCTCGACTTTGAAAGAGAGACTCGGTCAGTGGTAAACTTACAAGCGATAGCAACATCGACCTTGCGTTCAATGTTCGTGACATTATGCGCGTGTAGAATGCCTAAACGATCCTTGGTCTCGTTATAACACCTTTATTTACCCTCGGCAGTTTATTTAGCACAAAGGCTAGTGGGGCCGAGCAAAACACACGAAACACAAATAATTCAAATAAACGTAACATGATAAGAATCCCAACTGGCGGGAGACTGACCAGTTGGCTATTTACAAGGATGACCGAGGAGTTGAACCAGGCACTTACCCAGAACAACACCAGCTAGTGGTCAGAGCGGGATTTGAACCTGGGTCACAGCATTGAAATCCAGCGCCCTAGACCACTCGGCCATCCTGCCTCCGAGGCCATCCTGCCTCGTTTTACCAAAATAACGGTGTCTTTGTTGGGATGTTACATGTAAAGCAAGTCATTACAAGGTTATTGCAATTGTTATTTGCTGCTGCGTGTTCCTGGTGGCCTTCAGGAACGCGCGGAACACTACCTACGTGTACTCCAGCCGATAACTTTAACTTTAAAAAGTCAATTATCAAGTAGGGAGTGTTACTACTCCTGGCCATTCTAAGTGACCATGGCAAGAAACCAATGAATGCTCGAAGCAGGTGGAATTCATCGCATATGTATTTCGTTTTTAAAACGGATGACGGTACGAGGCAATAACGAAACTCAGTTCTTGTGGAAAGCAGCAACGTAGTGCAAAAACGCAAGAACGTTGACTCGTTATAAACAAAGCGCCAGCATTTGAGAACGAACTCGGAAGAAGGTAGGTTTGTTTCAAACACGAACGATTAACAAAAAAATTGTTTCATTAGCTTGTAAGAATGCCAAAACGCGATGAAATATACAAGTTGTTCATAATGGAAATGAAATTTCCATGAGTGAAAGAATTAACGCATCAGTGAGCATCTTGAAAACAGAAACACATTATGTAGCAAAACTTGGAAACTTAGTCCTCTGAAAAGTTAATTCTCAAATAAACTCGTTTAGCAGGCTAAAACTACTGAATCCACTTACATTCACGGTAAAGTTCCCAGGTTGTTTGTAGGTTTCAAATGAGGCTTTAAATGACGTATTCACACAGGATAAGTTAAGCCCGGAATTCACTGAAATGTTTTGTTGAAGAGTCGAAATGTTCAATTCCACTGGGCAGTCTGGGCACAACACACCGTCACAACAAAATTGATAGAAACCTGTTTGCAGAAAAAGAAAACAAAATCGCTTAGATTCCCGAATGAGTTTAATAAAGGAGTTTAAAATGGTTCATCACCACAATTAACAAATACTCTACTTTCAAGGAAAACAGAATTGAAAACAACATGGTACTTGCGTGGTGAGCGAGTCTAAGAAGAAGATGGAGATTGGTGTTTGGCTCTCTTCTTTAAACGACCAGAAATGTCGAGACAAGGTGTTGTGTTCAAGGATGCCACATTAAAGATTTTTTTTTGTCGATACGTTAATGAAGCCTAACACGGATCTATAATTCTAGTCGCTTCACTCTGTTAAAATGGATAAGCCGTTTGGAAGGCAGGTACCTTCATTGATGTGCACAAAAGCCCTTTTTGTGCTTTGCGACCCACGAGATCAACGATGCCTGTATTTTAGTTGCCTTTAATTAAGTGCCATTCAAAATGCAACTTGTGCAACCAACCTGCTATGCGGAGGTTTGAGCCAACAAAAGCAGTTAGCAAAGTCCTGTTATGCAGAAGTGTCACTGCTAATCGTCTTTTTCCTGCAGACAAATACAAGATGATGAATTATTTCTGCTAGACATTATCAATCAGAGAGTAAAAAAAGATTTCTGCCCGCAGGATCAGCACCTGGAGCTGTTTCATGTAGGAAAAATGGTCGGTGAGAATCCGGGAGGAGGGTATTACTATGATGATATAACAACAACTACCGATTTGTTCTCTCAATAAACATTATTACATGTTTGCATTATAGAGAAAGATCTTCTTGCACGTGCTATGCCTTGTGAATGGCCTTAAGAATCTCTGGACATCACTTACGGACTGGTAATGCACGCCAAAGGTCATTATATTGAGCTCTGAGGATTAAGGGAATGCAATGGTTATATTAGGAGTCAAACACCTATTCACTCAAGATGAAAGTTTTTGAAAGCGCAGGGATTGCGGACGTACCACCAAACACTGGGGCCTAAGAAAACAGTTCGTGCGTGCCACGATAGTGTGAGTCACGAAGTCCATTCTATAGCGTTTTGCCCACTTCAAACCAACCTTACCTGGTTGAGTCCAGAAGAGCTTCGTTCCTGAAATAGGACGTTCATATTCGCCATTCGGCGTGCGCATGCCAGCGGAGATATGGTCATTCCCTGATTCTTCCCTCATGAATGCCTCCATGCGATAAATACGACACTTATCCAGATATACCGACGGAGAAATCTGTTCTTTGTACCTGTCAAATTGATTTGCGAGCTTACCAATGGGGCAACGAGTTGGCATCCATGCCATTACATAAACAACGACTGAACTTAAGTTTTTTCACGCCAGGTTAAAATACTTTCCTGGAGTGTTGCGTCTTAAAAACATCAAAGGCCTTTAAAATGTACTTTAAATAAGACGTTTTTGTGGCAGCGGTGAAAACAACTTAGTGTGAGAGAAGGCATAATTTGTAAACTGACAAAGCCGTAATGTTAATTTAGTGGATTGTTAGTGTCTGTGTTTATGACCTTACAACGTTTGTGCGACAAGTTATTCTTACTCGGGCAATTTGAGCAACTTCT
Organism: Galaxea fascicularis; assembly: GCA_948470475.1. Lineage (NCBI taxonomy): Eukaryota > Metazoa > Cnidaria > Anthozoa > Scleractinia > Euphylliidae > Galaxea > Galaxea fascicularis. The sequence continues at coordinate 7,514,334 of OX419335.1, read as the reverse complement.
GAAAACACAAGTGATGGTCAATCCTTAATTTTACTCAACCCATGCGATTAACTAAACTAACAGTCAACTCTTTATCTTTCTCGTTACCTGTCCCACTGATTACGCCGAGTCCATCTTTTGAGGCTGACGATTGGATGTTTTGCGACGCTCTCTTCTGCCGTCTTTTTCTTCTCTTCGATGCCTCTTTCAAGAACGTCATGTTTCCACAGCTCACAAAAGTCATCACAGGACAGGTAGAACGTGTAGTTTCCAGTTTCTGGAACCTTTTTCATTATAAAAAAACATCAACAGAGCAATTCTCACCTAGAGTGCAAACGTTTGCCTTACCTGTGTATACCAACATGCATACCGATTGGTTTGTTTCAGGGAGGCACTTACAAATAATCAAGTCGATCACTCAATCGTAATAATCAACTAAGCAAGGAAGCCACCCACCCACCCGGCCCACCCTACCACCCACCAACCAATCAGCAATAAGCTCTCCATACACGGAACATGGAACAAAAGCAAGAGCCACGCACCTCTCAGTAATCTCTTATTTCATTGGTTGTTATTAACACGCAGCTCCATTGTTTCAGGGCTAGGGTCCATTGTTTCTGTTGTTTGTTTATTGTTTTCTCAGCCTGTGAGCTGTTCCGGGAGCTGCGTGCAAAAGAGGAATGCGTCGAGGTATGTTTCTTCTAAAGGAAGCTGGGGAACGTTATCAGCTTTCGGCGCGTCGAACCTTGTTACATCCTTACTTTCAAACACTTGAATAAAAAAATGCCCCGGCAATTTTGACAAAAGCAAAGCAAGTTTACGAAGATTCATTTTCTTCGCCGAAACGACGCGCGCATTTGAAAATATAAAATCCATTCCCACCTGTAAGTAAGCCGTCAATCGTTGAATATATTTCTCTTCCACATATACTGGCGCTTCAAAATCTCGCAAAATGATCCTGCTTTGTGGCGGAGGATCAAATGCGGGGTTTTCACGCATCGTCGGTGTTTTCTTAGAATTGTAGTCTACGTTATACCACGCTTCGCGTAATACACCGCGTGCATCTCTTGAGGAATCTAGTGGGAACAAAGATGATAAAAGAGCTATTTCATATTAGCTCTCAAATTCTCCTCGAATTTGAGAACTTTCAAAATCGCGAGTAACTTTTAATTACGAATTGTACGAGAAGAGTTTGCGATTTTTTATTTATAGTTCGCTCAACAAAACTACCAACTGTATGAACCGTCGCGCAACTTGTAAATTATCGTGTATACTGATAAATTACATGTAGTCCAACAAATCATTCCAGAGAATGGCAACTTGTGTGCGTTTCAGTCCAATTTCACTCGTCAAACGTTCAAATTTACACGGTTAGCTGTGCTCACGCACCGTTGTCATGGAGTACTATTTGGGATTAATTGTACTGCTCTCGACCAGTCAGATTTGAGTAATATTGTTAAGTGTACTGCAAATGAATTAAATGATTCCCCGTGCGCATCTCTCAAGGAATCTCTGAAGAAAAGGAGTTGACAAACGAACAAAAGACAAATCATATACAGTGGAAGCCTGGCATACGACCAGCCCCTTATTACGAACACTTTTTTGAGGCCCAAACAAACCCATTTATTTTCTTATTTAAAAAAACCCTGTTAATCCGACCACCGTGTTATTACGACCAACGACCACCTTTTGGAGTTCACACTCGTTATTTTCTTTATAAAATAACCTCGTTAATACGACCAGTCAAAATGCCTGGTGAGACTACTGAAAAACAATATGACAAGCAATGACGTTTTTTTTTACTGAATGTTGGTAGCCAAAATAGCTGATTAACTGATTAGCGTGATCAACTGATGCAACATCAGGCAACCAAGATGAGGTTATTTGAAGTCTGAAGTAAATTTGTATCCCTTCGAAAACATGTCTGTATTTATCTCCCCTGTCATCGCAATCGTGCCGGAAAGACTGAATCAAAACCAAGGAATCCAGTCTAAGCAAGGATTCGTCAGTTTCTTTTGCACCACGATCCAAATGATCTTAGATCATTAATCCTGATCTGGGACGCCCCAAAGGAACGCACCCTAAATGCCTGTGATAATCAGCCCAAATATGGTCATATCACTCTCAACATTCGCCGTGTCACGTGTGCAAATAAACCTTTATGAACCTTATGAATGTGTACAATCAACAGATACGTAATTTTATGTGTCGCGGACAAAACTGGTAGCTTCCTAGCATTTTTGTAATAACTCCGTCAACTGTGCTTTGGCGTCAGCGTGTTGAATAAAACAAAATTATTATCCAGCTAAATATTGCGGATTGTAATCCGCAATAATCAAATATTTTCGCTCGCACGCAATCGGTCTAAAGGCATTACGTGACTGAATATTAAACAATAGTCTCCATTTGGGGCGAAAATACGCTCGGATATTTGTCCGCGGACATCATCTGTCCCGAGAAGCGAACAATTTTCTGAGAGCGAAGCTCGAGGAAAATTGTGAGCTCCGAGGAACTGATAATGTCCAAGGACAAATATCCGAGAATATTTTTAAAGCCAAATGGAGACTATTGTTTTATTACCCTTCGAATACTTTTCGCAACGCGCATTTGGGGGAATATTCTCGGATATTCCCCAGTTTTAGCTGGGGAATATTCAGTCACGTGATGCGTTTAGACCAGTCGCGTGCGAGCGCCAAATGGAGACTATTGCGATATTCCACGTGATTTCGCAGGATGATTGCTAATTGTAAAGAGCTACTACTGTTGCCGACTTTGTATGTTATAAAATACGAATCTGACTTACAAACTGATCGGATAACAACTTGGCAAAGAACAAGTATGACGTTGTTTCCAACCAAAGTCATTCTCACATATCGCCCACGTGCGGGCGGAGAACAATATATTCTGTATTCGAGAGATTTCCCATACTCTTTGGAACCTGTACACGTTGGGTTGAGGTTGCTTTGATAACCTGACACAGTGATGGTAATAATTCCACGGTCACGTGGGCAGCAATCGACTTTATCAGTGATTTCCACGGATTCAACATACTGTGGTTTTTCAAGGGTTACTTGCCACCAAGGGTTGGTCTCCTGGGGATTACGAAATCAGCCGATAAACGTTTTACATACATACATACACACATACATACATACATACATACATACATACATACATACATCACCGTTATTTCACCTCGGATTTACAAGAGTAGCTGTATAGCTAATTTCTCCGAGAAAGAAAAAGAGGAAAAAAAAATCGTATAGCATATGCAGTACATTAAACTACTATTTACATAAGTAACAATTGCATTGATGTTCGAAAGAAATTTGGCATATTTTAGCTCTGAACTCATTCAAGGACGTTAATGACTTCAGGTCCTCTGTTAGTTTGTTCCACATGTTTGTAGAAGTGTATCTGAAGGAGTGAAGACCATAAGTGCTGGTATTAACGTATGGGATAACAAGTTTGCTTGATCCTCGTAGGTTGCGTTCAGTATTTCTCATTTGAAAAAGACCACGTACGTACTTCGGCATCGTTTCAAAGTGAATTGCCTTAAAAACTGTTTTCATCATGTCTTGGCACCTAATACTATACAGATCAAATATTCCACTAATCAACCCATGAACTGTGACTTGAACAAAATATACACAGTAAAATTGAATGAAAAAAAAAGTCAATTCTTGTATCCATCGTTAATAAGTTGAATATTTTGTTTAGAGATAACCTCGCGATTTTCCCTGTGCAAAGGTCTTTGTTCATTTTCATTCTTGCATTTGCCGAATAAAGTATTATGTTATGTTATGTATCATGTGTGGAAGGACATCCTAGCTAACAAATAGATACAACAGCTTTTATGTTTAGGATACTCTTCGTCTTTTTAGCTAGGCGTTTTCAATAACGTGATATTTGTTTTCTTGTAACGCATGTTAGCATTGTCGAGTGAACTAATTCGCATACAAATACGATATTTTTTACCATTATAACAATTGTCAGCATTGATCATGACTGTGAACGTTAACGAAGACGAACAAATAGCTTTGTTTTTTCCAAGCAACTGAACTGCGTCATAGAAAAGGAGGACAGGAGAACTCATCTTTTCAGACAAAGAATTAAGTCAGGAGTTATTAGGTCAAAATAAAGTCATTTTGTCGCGCAAGATTACACAAGAGAACGACCCCTTAAATTTTTCCTCACCTTTTGGGAACGAAAGCAGGTTGTGTACGAGCTGTCAATGGCCAGAGAGGGACGACTAGGAAACTGAACGCTTGAACTCAGTGTCGTACTCCTTTGTGTCAAGGTATTGACTGATAAAGTAACAAAATACCCAGTCTTTGTTAGTGTTGAAAGCAGTTGCTATCGCGAGTGAAGAAATGCTGCATGCAACACAAAGTAATGCGTACTAGACGTTCGTGAAGTCATCTCCAGTTAACATTGCGCCACTAAATGTAATCTAACATTACACCTGAGAAAATATATACTCAGTACATTTAGCACTACTCTACTAGCTCTGTATTTTTGGCATCCCTTCGCATTGATGGGCTAATATAAATGTAGGTGGGAGTGAAAATTCGCCATCCCAACTGCAAAACATTATTTTGACCGTCAAATCACAATCAAGAGACCAACAACATTGAATTGAATAAAATGCCAAGCGTTTTCACTTCATTTCCAACCAATTACTTACGTTATCTACCGTGAAATACATTTTTCTCAGCAGTATCGGTTGGAGTCCGTTTGGGGTGTTCCCTCGTGAGCAGTTATTAACACCACAAAAGGCACCTTTGTTGCTGACATCAAGTGCACAACCTGTATTGACGTCATCTTCATGACAAAGATGAGTTCCAGCTAAAGCTCATTAGCCAAAGGGATCAATCAGTGTCACCAACATAGTTCTTCCACAGAACCAAAAATAAACATCTTACCTGGCCTGCCGGATTGCACATGACATAGAGCATGTACTTACCATATTGTCTTTGGCACAAGATGTGCTTCATTTGCCGACAGCGAACATTTTTTATCATCGATGAATCCGCTGACATAACAGCGCAGTTTTGGATACCATGGAAACCGACCGGATATCCCGGCATCCACAGAAAGCCATTTGATGGGGAGCCGTCTATCCAGACCCATTCGTACTTTGTATGGAGTCCAATAAACAAATTGTTTGGCTTAGGTCTCGTCTTTTCGAGCAAGTTAGAGAACGCAAGTCTCAAGCCTTCTCGAGATATCTTGGCCAGGGTACCTCCTTCAATATTACAGTGTCTAAGAGCACGTTCCCATGTTAGTGGGAATCTGGTCCTAACTGAGTAGCAACCACCAAGAAGCGGAAAGAAGTTTGGTTTGCAAGATATAGGCTCTGTGAAAAGGAAATGCACAGCCTTTGAAAATTGGATGGACGTACAGATACCGATAGTTGAGAGAAAAATGAGATGAGAAGAAAAACGGAAAACCGGTCGCTTGGTCGCTTACAAGTGAAGAATATGAGTGGACACTACCCTTTAAGACAGAAAGAGATTGGTAACAATCACATGGCCAAATTTTAAATCTTTGACAAGCTGGCCACTTGTCCTTGTCCTTAAACTGATAATGCCTCGCTTTCGAGTGCTAGCTTTTGCCCGAAAAAAATGGAACAGTTCTTACAACCAAAGAAACCGACAAAGGGTCAAAGACACCGGTTATCAATCCTTCCTCTCCCTCAAGTTGGTGTAAGACTGACCGGTGTATCATCACCAACAAAGCGGCTCAACAGGATACTCACTGGTGTGATTACATCTCGTTTTGATCTTCATTATTTCGTCCACTGATAATGCCTGACCATAAACTTGCAAGCACGAGATTCTGCCTCGGAGTGCCATGGGCTGTCCCGTCCTTGTAGCTCCAATCATTAAGTCGTAACGAGTTCCTAACTCCATCTTTGAAATAATCCGTTGTATAACCGTCCTGTTATGGACAAACACAGTCGCCAAACCCGTATGGTAGTCGTAAGTTGTACCAATAAAATTCCAAGCGCCTTCCTTCAGCACGTTCTTTTGATAGAGGACGTCACTCCGTGACAATTTCCTGCTGGAATATCGCACTTTGACAGCTAATTCTGGAGAATACACCATCATTAAACAACCGTAATAATTGGATTGTTCGTACTTGTAAACAATGCCGCTAGAGTTGTCAAGAAGGACCCATGCGAACACGCTAATCGAAAATCTGGCGTCGATGTGTCCCCCATTTTTAATTTCTACATAGCTGTTCGTGTTTCCTTTGAAGAAGAAGGAGCCATTTAAATTTCCAAACGGGCCTGTCGCAAAGGTGATATCTCTTGAGGTGGCTTTCGTGCGTCCTAGTGGTCCCTTGTCGAGGGTTCCGTTAGCCCCATTAAAGGTAAAGAGAGCCAAGGGATGGGGTACAGCTGGGAAGAGAAACAAAAAGCCGTAAGTCAAAAGGATTGGGTCAAGTGTCCTCACGGTGTTAATACCTATAGACCTATATATAGGACAAGAGTAATAACGTTTATGAAACTGTTTCAGCAGGCCAGCTTACTTATTTAGCCAGCTAACTGGTGGACATAGCTCAGGTACCATAACTTGTTTTCGTGTAAAATGTTGACACTGGTTGATTAAGCATGACGCAAGTCATTTTGGCATTGGATATATGCAATTCCCGTTGGATTTATAGACCGTAAAAAAATGACACTGAGCAAAGCTGAGGTTTTTCAGCTAAACGGCATTACCGTAATTCGAAGGCTGCAGTATCTCGAGAATCAACTAAGGGCCTAAATTTTGGACTCACTAGCGAGACAGTGTTTCGCAGCGTCCTGAGATAAATCTGGGTGCGTGTCGGTTACCGATACTATGACATTTCTTGTTCAAGGTTTTAGAGACAGCGACTGGTTCATCGTTAAATGTCAATCCACCCAACCCACCTAGAGGCTCTTCACAGATGTATCCTAGTAAGTTGGTGCATCCTAGATCATTCCAACGCCATCCATACTTCGAACTCCAACTTATGGCATTTAGGAACGAACCACAGATCCCATCCCCGCTCGGTTCTCCAGGGCCCCACAGGTTATTTGTGTTCTGTACATTTGTCCTGTTTGACCAGACCCAGTTTGGCTGACCGCTCAAACCAAGAAACAATTCCCAGTTACTGAACGACATTTGATTTCTCTGATTGGCCAAAACGTCCATCGTCAAGGCGTCATTAACTACAGCAAGGTCAGCGTCTAATTTGTGACAGAATAATCGCGCATTACTCCACGTTGCAGCATTCTGGAAATCGAACAGGAAACACGCTTGGTTGGCATTGTGCCAACCGGGTGCGCAGCCAGAGGTCACTGAACGGTTTCCTGTAGAAAAATGATCAACCAGCTTTGCAAATAACATCTAGGAGGATTATTACTCTAGTTTTTACGAGAGCATTATGGAACGCGTCTCCTTCACCATATAAACTACACACAACCCATAAATCCTTGATTCGCTCTGACGAAGGGCTAACGCTCGAACCGTCAGCTTTTAGAATCCCTGTACGGTGATCAATTTAAATTTTCAACTCCGTTGATAAAACTAAATTTTTGTGTAAAATAAGTGTCTTATTCTATGACCAAGGCAGCAAGGAGACTTGACAACTGAAAACAAAAAACTAAATAAATAAATAAATAAATAAATAAATAAATATATATATATATATATATATAATTGTGTAGATTTGCAGAAAATGTGCGATTCTCCTCAGAACTTGCCACATAAAGGTTGTTCCAATTCGGCTGAATGGCGGGGTTGGCTCAGTAGCCTAGTGGTAAGGTACCTGACCGGTGACCAGGAGACCCGGGTTCGACTCCCGGCTGAACACATTTTCACTCATTTCCTTTGTTGTTTCGATTTCTGTTCCCATCATATACTACTAAACAACTGTTAGTAGGTCTCTCAAGCCCACAATGGTGTCACTGCGTCAGGAGGATCAGTAGGATTCTCAGTCCAAACCTCACAGCATGAATGAATGTAAAACGTTAAAAAGGAAGCGAGGATGGACAACTTCTGACGTTAAAAAAGATAAAAACTATAATAAAACGTTTCGGTCGAAGGCCTTCTTCAGTTATATAATATTATATAATATTCGCTTATTGTATCTCTCACTTGGTACCCGCGCTGTGATTGGTCAATATTGCGGGCTGTGTTCTACTTTACTTCCCGCCGAAGGTTAACGTTTCCTTTTTCGCGCGCCCGATTAACCTCAGGTCGGATATTACAAATATCTTAGTAACCTCGTTTTCTCGGTCCATAAATAACTGTAATTTACGGATTCTCGCCATTTTCCCGCTTATTCGTGGCCCAAGCGCTACGGTATGGACCTCAAACACGGTTTGTAAAGGTAATCATCAAACCCAAGAGAACCTAAAAAAAACCTTTTAAAGCTTAATAGAGAAGATTTAAGCTAAAATTCACAGTAATTACAGTGGCGTCCCCTTTTTAGTTTTGCCTTAGAATGAATAAAGAGCCTGATTTGCGCTTCTGTAGCTGTACCGATTTGGCGCCAAAAATGCAGTCGCAAAGGACCTGGCGACGAATTAGCATTTTTGTATAAATAGGCGTAACGTATTTTAATTTAGACTCGCCTTGCAATCAACCGGACACATTCGTTGAAAGATAATATAAAGAGCCGTGTTAAGATGTGTGGATTACCCAACAGAATTGTAAGTAGCATTTCGCTGCGAATATTTCAGCCTTTAAGTGCAATTTCATACTTAAAACGCAAATCTTTCATTTGCTTTGCAGTTTGACTGTTGCCGATTATGTTACCGTTTCGTTGGCAACCAGTTCAGAAATAAAGTGGTTATCTGTACATCGTTGTAGCCTTCAAATTTAGGTAACGCTTCGCTACGTAAGCGCGAACTAGAGCCTAAAAGGAAGCAACAGTTGAATTTTAGCTCATTCACGGCGGACAACACCAAATCAACACCCTAATACGAGTAACCTAGAAATAACGGGTGGATTTGTACCGGGTCAATTGCTCCTTTCCTGCAACTCCATGACAAAAAGATTTAAATTATTCTCTTACCCGAATCGCTAACATTAAAAGCATAAAAAGAGAAGATGGCATCTCTCCTGCAGCAATTCATATTTCTCTGATCATCCAGGCTAATCATGGCCCCATACCGATGTCTGCCAATGATATAAACCTTTCTGCATTCGCGTTGCGCGTCTGTCTCACTGCTCAGAACAACAACGTCCATCGGAAAGTCTGAATAACGATAGACATCTAGCGCGGATGTAAAAAAACCGTGTCCACCGGACTCTCGTGAGTAGAGGAAGTGCAGTCTCTCACTTGGATTTCCCCGCGGAGATTTAAGAGCGAACTGGAATTCCTCGGAGTACTGGCTGTGGTCAGAAGGCTGCGAGGTTATTTGAAAGATTCGGCCTTTGTACGAAGACACGTAGTGCTTTGTTAGACCTACAAATTAGACAATCTGAATGATATAAAATGCTTGTCGAAGGTAACTATATTTTATTTTATCATGGTATTCATGCTAGCTTCGCAAAAAAGTGTCTTCAACAAATCAACGTCAGTTTTCTATCGCCTGTACTCTAAAGGCCCTGGCAAACGAGGACACGTTGTTGGTGACACATTGTTGCCGACACAAATGATTCCCAGTTTGCGCAGCATGGAAACACAAAATTCATTTTGTGTCCCGCGCGTTTGCGCGCCCAAGAAACATCATTAGCAACAAAGTGTCAGCAACAATGTGTCCTCGTTTTCCAGGGCCTTTATAGACCATAGGATGACGTTATAAAATGTTCAAAGCTCAAGTGGAATCACGAGTCGTAGTCGAGTGGTTTCACTGTCCAGATGAACAATTTCACTACAATTAGCCTAATAATGTAGCGAACATTTACAGAAAACAAGAATAGCTTTAAAGGCCAAATGTTGGCATTTCCGTAATAAACTACAGATGACGTTAAAATGACTTTTTTCTACGTCTTTGTTCACCCAATTTGGTAAAATGTCCACTAAATTTTCAAAACTTTCCGCTATTTTAGAAAAACAGAGGGAAAAAGTTTTAAGTGATGATGTTATCCGTGCGTTTGTCCTCTAATTGATCATAAGTAAGAAGCAATCAGAATGCATGCATAATACAGCTTATTATATAAACTCTTGTAGACCGTAGTCGGGAACCAATGTAATCAGCGCGAGAGAATTTTGACAGACGAAGGAAACAACAATTTTTCTTGTAGATCGAGTTTCCTTATGGGATGATCAAATGCAAAGGGGGGGGGGGGGGGGGGAGGGAGGTTGGAGGATTTCCTGCTTTATACTAAATAACTATAAAAATCGAATTGGAAAATGAATGACGTGCAATAAGCTTTCCTGTATGACCATAGGTACTATGCTCCAGAGGCTTATACTGGCAGTTAATCGCCTCATTGCTTGTGTCAGACACAAATTAATCAACTGTGCGTTAGGTATAGATATCTACCAATCTGCTGGCAAGTTCCTCTTCGGAATGAAAAGTCGTCCAAAGCAGCATCTCCAAGATAACTGCTACCTCTAACACCATCTATAATTACCTTGAAAAGAAAAAATACAAGAAACTATAAAGTTTTGATCACCGCAATCACATCGCCAACAAGAGAAACAGTTTCGACGTTTGTTTCATCACTGATAACATTAAAATACAGGAAAGTCTGCCTTGTCACTACTTTTAAATGTTGCTATTGTTTCAAAAATTTCTTGTATGATCTCTCTTTTAAATTTAGTAAAATTTTCCATTATTTCTCTTTATATGCTTAACCTTTTGAAGACATACCAACAAAGTATAACAATTCTATTCCACTATTCCTCTTGGTAATGTGTTCCATCTACGTAGCAAATCGTAGTTTCAAAGTTCCCTACTCATTACGTTTATTATTCATCCCTGTAACATTTAGCAACATTCTCTAGTTCTTATAGGAGCGCGCTCCTCTCACCGAAGTGGTTTCAGGGACCCCTTCAGGGAGGTCCTGTAAAAATAATCATAGTTAAGAAATAAAACACTACAGGGAAATCTCAGACCTCGGCCTCGGTATTGACCTCGCTATCGCTCAGTCAATACATCAGTCTGAGATTTCCCCGTAATTACCTCACCCTGGTAATAAGTAGTATATATTCCCTGGGCAAACAAAAACTACTTAACTTACTTGATAGATGCCAGTCTCATTGATGCTTATTTGCCCTTGTAGCCATTGATTTCCCCGATTCTCAGACTTAAGCCAAACCGGTTTTAACTCGTTTGTGCCTTGACGTTTTATATACATTACAACGCAACTCATGGTAGCCCCATACATGTGGTAGTAGAACGTCATACATTGCGCTCCCCGCATCCATGGACCCAGCAGTCGGGCAGTATCTTTGGACTTTCGTGGACTAGAAGTCTCGATGTAAATGTACATTCCAAACCCTCACAGGGAAACAGAACGGATAAGAGTACGGAATAAACGCGACTCTAGTTATGATGTGGGAAATAATTTGGCCTATTCTCTTATAACGGCTTTAATTGGTTACCAAAAGTGAAGAAGAAAAAGAAAATGGACCTGTTCCTTTTTCCTTTTTTTTTTTTTTAAGGAAACGTAGGATTATCTATAGCTTTTATATTCCGCGTTTTGTTGATGTCAATATGCTGAAGGCTTTTGCTAACTAATGAGAATAAACCACGAAACAGCAAATTACTGGCAACTCGGAGATTGTGTAAAACAGCGGAAAAGCTTCCGTCGGATGTTTAAACACTGATCAAGAGTCCAGATGACGAGGTGCAGTCGGCTTCGAGGTTTTGGCCGATACGTGATGAAACAGGCTTACGAGTATTTTATATGGTTTTTAAAACTATTGCCGAAACGCGGAGGAGCTAGTGAAGGGACTGAAGGTTCATCGTTTTTTATGATGACTGGATCACATATCCAAACCTTCAAGAATGAACAATAACGATGACGACGACAATAACAACAACATTACCTGATGTATGATCCCGGTTAGGTCCAGTGTTCACGCTGAGTGTAGTATATCGACTTTGTTTCCAGACGAAACTGAAGTTGTAACTGTGGCTCCACAGGCAGAAATGGAAATCGAAATCACAGTTCCCTAAACAATAAAGATACAACTAAAACAAAAGACATGCGTCGACAAACTTTAGAATCAGTTTTTTTTAGTAAAGCACACAATTTTGATTGTTCATGAATAAAACAGCACTGTTACGTCTTGCACCTTGAGGAACCAGTCCTGTTTCAGTTTGCTCCTCGCACAGTCCATCTGTGAATGAAACATCGTCTACGGCTATATCTCCTTGATAGCTTCTACCAACAGTTGCTGTCAGTATAATCTACAAAGGAATTCAAATGAAAGAAGATCCGGGGGCAGTTCTCAGCTGCCCTCGCAAGCAACAGTTTAGACAATTCGAAGACATTGATCACGTGCATTTTACACCAGTTACACTAATTTTGAGACTTCTTACAGTGTATCTGTTACGCCAGTTACGAAGGGCTATGCCATGGGTATGTTTCTGTCTTCCTAACGATGGTATTCTCAGACAGTATCGACAGGTAGACAGACGTGTGTGAA
>OX419335.1:7494273-7496773 GCA_948470475.1 Galaxea fascicularis | reverse complement strand
CGAGGTCGGATAGGATCGGATAAGATAAGATACGATAAGATAAGATAAGAATTACCTCCAAACATTTGTGACGGTAGGGTTTTTGCAATTGAACCGCAAGTCATGTTGTTGCTAAAACTGATATCGTCGACAGCGATGTCGCCTGTAAACGAGAGGCCTGCCACTCCTTCTAGTATAATCTGTAGACAGGAAAAAAAGAAACACAATCACACAACAAATAGATGTTTCGATGCGACATCATCATCAAGAAATGCCGAAACTTAATAGAGGCGCGAAAATCAACGGCATTTCTTGGAGTGGGATACTTATTTAAATAAGCAATTTTACGTTCATCGATCTGCACTTTGAGTGACGAGCTCAAATGACTTTTATAAAGAGCATTTCATAAACTAAACAGTGGCCAAAATTATACTAGAAACGAATCATCCATCTTTCTAATTTTTCCGTGTATAAATACAGGAAAACAGACGGATCATCCGTTAGGACGGACTCACGGAAGCTCGTCTTCGTCCGGACGGATAATCAATCGGGGCTGTTTTTGTACACAGACGAATTATCTGACGAATTACCCTTCTTTGCCCAAATTTTTCCCACACGGATGATCCGCCTCTAGTCACCCAGTCAAAATTTTTTCGACACCTTCGGAATATCGAAAATGGTTTGTTCAAGGATCTTTTATCTGGTACCAACAATGCAGCTAGATTGACAGAAAAACTGTGGAGGAAAAAATGTTTGTTCGAGGAAGCAGCTTGAGTGCAAGAGCCAGGTGGATTGACTTTCAATCAAATAGCGTTTGGAATTACTGACTTGATGGTCCTTTACCTGGTATATCCCATCATAATGTATTGCCACGCATCCTTGCGTCCAGTTACTTGTATTGAGGTTTCCATGTCGAGTCCAGATTCTAGAATCACTGCCATTGATTCTAGCATACACAGATATGGACTCAATAGTGCCGCCGTACATGGAATAGAAAAATGTCATCCCCTTGGGGCCTTTGATCCAAGGACTAAGCAGCCTGGCTTTCTCGTCATACTTTCGAGGAAGGGACGTTTCGATGTAAATATAAGAGTCATTTCCTATCAAACATTGAATGTATTATAGCTTTTGTACTTTCTTTAGAGCAATCATTATGAATTTTAACGAAAACAATAACTTCTTCTTTCATCCTTGAAGCCGGTGGAAGTGGGCATTAGGAGTTATTTGTTGTATGACAATGTGGATATGAATATGTTCCTCCAGCGGGAACAAAAGGAAGACAGTGGGCTGTCAGACAATGCCCGGATACATTGCACAGCAAGCCAAACGAGAAAATTACCACGTTAACTAGGACTTGGACGTTGTACTGATATAATCCTGCATAGTTGCTAAACCCCTTGTATGATCGATTTCTTGGAACAAAGTGACTGCAGCACTCGTCTTGGATTGCAACTGACATCGCAGGGAAAGAACGTTCCACTTCAAAAGATCACCCTGTGTCACTAAATATTTCTTGACCTATAGCCAATTTCAGTGCTATGTACAGTCCCAGATTTTGGAGCATGATTTAATCGAGAGGTTACCAAGCAGAAAACGAAGCGGTCGCTGAATATTCGAGAACATGAATGTTCTGCGTGGAGATCGACTTCAGATGGCGAGTAATATATCACCAACATTTGTCTGTCAGCAGTACCGCCTTTTTTATTTAAAAAATTCTTAGACTACATGAGCAACTTGGTTTGAAGGCGTAGAAGAACCTTGTGCTGTAAGTTTGCTGTATGTTTGCTGTTTGTGGTAGCATATTAGCAAACAAAAATGTACTTATAGCACACGGGTCTTTGCCTTCGTCGCCTTCTTTGTCAGTTCGCCTCGCCAAGTTGACTACACAAACCACTGGCAGATCATCCTATCTGTGTGAGGACGAGCGTGTGACGAAAACGATATGCCATTTGATCTCATGCAACGGCTGTAATTTGCAACCAGTTCCCTTACAAATGTTGGTGATACATTACTCGCCATATGAAATCTCCTTCAGAAATTTTATCATGTTTTCGAATATTCAACGACCACTTTGTTTAGTGCTTGGTAACCGCTTCGTCGAATCATACTCCAAGAGCTGGGTTTACACACCCCTGAAATAGTGAAAATATATGCAATCAAAACATCAAATTAAAATGAAATTGATATGGAGCCAGACGGCTTAATTTTCCTTTATCAAGCAATGGAATATAATGGGCTGCAATGTAATACCATGCAAAAAAGATAAGTTTCCAAACTCTTACCCGAGTGATCCTTTATCGGTCCTGTACCCTGGCTTGGTGTGCTTCCTCGGGCGACCAGCCAGTCGAAATGGTCCAAACCCTTAACATTTTGCCAGTTACAAAGTGTTCTTTGATCAAAATCGCAGTCACCTAAAAGTGAGAATGGAAACACGAAAACTAACTGAGAGAATTAAGACTAAAAAGTTTACTAAGGATGAGTCGGGGGTGGTACCGGAAGAACGAATTAGGTAAATTGAGAT
>OX419335.1:7436773-7489273 GCA_948470475.1 Galaxea fascicularis | reverse complement strand
AGGGAGGTCCTACAAAAATAATCATAGTTAAGAAATAAAACACTACAGGGAAATCTCAGACCTCGGCCTCGGTATTGACCTCGCTATCGCTCAGTCAATACATCAGTCTGAGATTTCCCCGTAATTACCTCACTCTCGGTTAATAAGTAGTATATATTCCCTGGGCAAATAATAAACTACTTAACTTACTTGATAGATGCCAGTCTCATTGATGCTTATTTGCTCTTGTAGCCATTGATTTCCCCGATTCTCAGACTTAAGCCAAACCGGTTTTAACTCGTTTGTGCCTTGACGTCTTGTATACATTACAACCCAACTCATGTTAGCCCCATACATGTGATAGTAGAAAGTCATACACCGCGGTCCCCGCATCCATGGACCCAGCAGTCGGGCAGTATCTTTGGACTTTCGTGGACTAGAAGTCTCGATGTAAATGTACATTCCAAGCCCTAACAGGCAAACAGAATGGATAAGAATACGGAATAAACGCGACTCTAGTTATGATGTGGCAAATAATTTGGCCTATTCTCCTATAACGGCTTTAATTGGTTATCAAAAGTGAAGAAGAAAAAGAAAATTGACCTGTTCATTTTCCCTTTTTTCTAAAGGAAAGGTATTCCGCGTTGATGTCAATATGCTGAAGGCTTTTGCTAACTAATGAGAATAAACCACGGAACAGCAATTTATTGGCAACTCGGAAATTGTGGAAAACTGCGGAAACGTTTCCGTGGGATGATTAAACAATGATCGAGAATAGAGATGACGAGGTGCAGTCGGCTTCAATGTTTTGGCCGATACGTGATGAAACAGGCTTACGAGTGTTTTATATAGTTTTTCAAACCATTGCTGAAACGCGGAGGAGCTAGTGAAAGCACTGAAGGTTCACCGTTTCTTATGATGACTGGATCACATATCCAAACCTTCAAGCAGTAACAACGACGACAACAACAATAACAACAACATTACCTGATGTATGATCCCGGCTAGGTCCAGTGTTCAAGCTGAGTGTAGTATATCGACGTCGTGCCCAGACGAAACTGAAGTTGTAACTGTGGCTCCATAGGCAGAAATGGAAATCGAAATCACAGTTTCCTAAACAATAAAGATACAACTCAAACAAAAGACACGCGTCGACAAACTTCAGAATCAGGTTTTTTAGTAAAGCACACAATTTTGATTGTTCATGAATAAAACAGCACTGTTACGTCTTGCACCTTGAGGAACCAGTCCTGTTTCAGTTTGCTCCTCGCAAAGTCCATCGGTGAATGAAACATCGTCTACGGCTATATCTCCTTGATAGCTTCTGCCAACAGTTGCTGTCAGTATAATCTACAAAAGAATTTAAATCAAACAAGATCCGGGGGCAGTTCTCAGCTGCCCTCGCAAGCAAAGGTTTAGACAATTCGCAGACATTCATCACGTGCATTTGACACCAGTTACACCAGTTGAGACTTCTTACAGTGTATCTGTTACGCCAGTTATGAAGGGCTATGCCGTGGGTATGTTTCTGTCTTCCTAACGATGGCATTCTCAGACAATATCGACAAGTCGACCGACAAGTCGACCGACCGTTGCGGACAAAATATCCAAATAATAAAATATCAAGTCAAAAATAAAAATGTGTTATCAAAAATAAAATATCAGTCCAAATGTGTAAAATATCAATTCGAAAAGTTCAAATAATTGATTTAAAACTATGTTTATTGAAACGACACGTCCTACAAAAAATATTTCGTCGAAAAAAAAAATTCGATGAGTCGAAAAAAAAAATTCGAAGTCGAGAAAATGGGGGGAGAACGCTGACCAGTTGTCATATCAGTTTGTTGATTCATAAATACGGATATGTTGAGAAATGGCGGCACGATGGCTGCCCAACACTGGAGAGTTTTTCTTCTCCCTTGCTAGTCTTATGGAAAACACTGATAGACAGCTTAGTTCAGCCTCCCATGACACCTCTGAATTTTTACTTGGGCGCCTGGATGAGTATGAAAGAACGCTTTCAACTTTACAGTCAAGAGTCAGGAAAGCTATGGGAGTCTACCTGCTCTGCAAAATGTTGTGGCAGACCTTGCGTACCTTTGCGATCGTGTGTCCTTTCTTCGATTGCATTTCGAGCAGCGACAATTTATAGCTTGGGATGACAAAGAGGGCATAGGAATGTGCGCTCTCTTGAAAATGAACACTCGCCGACAGAGTCACCTGTAGGACGTGTCGTTTCAATAAACATAGTTTTAAATCAATTATTTGAACTTTTCGAATTGATATTTTACACATTTGGACTGATATTTTATTTTTGATTACATATTTTTATTTTTGACTTGATATTTTATTATTTGGATATTTTGTCCGCAACGGAACGCCATAGACATGTGTGTGAAAGAAGACTACAACAAAGGAAACTATGTTCCTTACTATTTTCGATTAGTCAGTGTCAGTATGGGTTCCTACAATTTTACAAGTGGAGATGAAGAATACAAGGCCAATAGGAGAAAGTCACCGACCTCAAGACGTGAGCGTCTTAGCCCATGAAGTAGATGTTGAGAACACCGGCCAGCATAATCTTACCAACTATTATAAGACCATGGCTTCTGGTCCAGTCTGGGGTTTGAACCCACTAAATCAAATTGTGCCTACCTGATATTCATCGCCAGTGAAACCAATATCGATGCTTGCTTTTCTCCATTTATTTCCTTGTTGGCCTTCCATTTTCCATAGCAAGACCGTTCGATTTATCGGTGCTTCTCTTATTTGGAGAGACACTCCAAGACTCCCAATATGGTTTCCATACATGTGATAGTAGAAACGAAGACATCTAGGACCCCTTATAAGCGGGCTCAATAACTTGGCAGTTTCATTTTCTTTTCTTGGCCACGAAGCCTCGATGTAGATGTACTTTCCACCTCCTACAACAGTGAAAGAATACTCGGATAGAATAAAGATGGTTAACTTGCTTAAACTGTCAGGACTTGGTGATTAATGTGAAAATGTTTCCTTCCCTCAAATATTTTGAACGATGGTTGTTATTAGCTTTGGCTTAAGGATGCTTCTTCCAAATCGACGTTTTTACGACAATAAGGGAAAAACAGATTTTTCAAAGAAAGTTAACCAAGAATAATTCTATAAACGTTTGAAATATGTACTAACGCAAAACAATTTTTTCAAATTGAAGCTTCCTCGTTCCTGAAGAGAGCGCAGTTTACTCAGTTTTGTTTCTGCCATTTGCTAAGGCCAATCCTTTACCTGCATATTTTTTCAGTGAAAAATGGCTTTGTATTAGGAAGCACCCTCCTTTGAGAAACCCAGATTTTCCTGCAATCTCGAAAAGCGTAAAGCACAGATTCAGTGCCAAACATCTAGTACTTCCAAAGATCTTACATGTAGCTGCAGGATGTTTTTTTAAAGTTGCATACCAGTATGATCCGAGCTTGGCCCTGTTCCAAAGCTTGGGGTTCCAGTCTTTGTCCAGAGCCAGTCGAACTGGTCCCACGGATGTAGAACGTTACGCCATCCACAGAAGCTTTTACTAAAGGTACAGTTTTCTGGAATAAATTAAACAAGATCGCTCCTTGAATCAACAATTGGACACTGAAGCTGTGACTTCTTTTTTAAAAAGCAACATAATGCCACTATCGGGGAGAGACAGGTAAGACGTTATAGCTCAGCTAAATTTTCTACGTTTTCGGTTGTTTCAATTGAAGAACATGTAAGTATAAAGAGGCAACTGAGCTCCTTTGCGCAGGAAAACAAATAAAGAGATGCAAAAAGGAAAACATCCGCCCGCAAGTCAATCAGCAGAAAATGCCCAGCCACAATTTTTACGATTACGATAAAAAGAATTCGGACCACACAGGTCAATATAAATATCAGGTATCCAGGTCAAATTAGTGTGTTTGGCAATCGGACAATTTAACCACTTTGTAAACTTGTCTTATAAGATAAGATAAGATAAGATAAGATAAGACGAGGTGAGGTAAGGTAAGGTAAGATGGGACGAGGTCGGATAGGATAGGATAAGATATTGTAGCGTTGGGTGATTTGCCACGGGGTACCCCCCTTAGTACTTGTAGTCACGTGATGTATGAATAACCATGTGCTCAGTTGAGTTTGTATCTGGAGGATCGAGGATCAATAATAAACACCTGTGATTTATAGTGAATTTGTGGCGTTACATTGGTGGCAGCGGTGAACAAAACGAACTTTACGTCTACCTGTGGTCAATGGAGATATTTTGATGGTTTTCGCGACCGACTATCGTCGTTTCGTGTGGTTTTGCGTGGGAATTTTGTTTGTGTGTTTGCTCGCGTGGTTTCGTCGGTTTTCAATGGCAGAGAACTCAATCGTGGGGTCAGAATTCCAAGGGATGAGTTGTTCGACGCCAGTTAACCCTTTTACGCCGAGGAATCCGTTTAGACCAGAGTCTGATTCATCTCTAGATCCATCGGAAAATTATTTCGGAAGTTCAAGTCGCCGTTCCCCCTCTGCAAACCCGTTCGCGCCGGAGAACGAACCACATAATTATTCAACTGATTTGTTTACACACCACCGGAGGTTTATGAAACCTGTTAAAAATCCTGCGGATTATGATGGTACTCAGTCGCTACGAGATTATTTGAAACATTTTGAGCGTTGCTCTGTTGTTAATGGTTGGAGCAAAGAAGAAGCTGCTGTATTCCTGGCTGCAAGCCTTCGCAGGGAAGCTCGAAAGGTACTGAATGGCCTGTGTGACACCGACTGTCGAAATTACGAGAAGATTGTTGACAGACTGGAGCTTCGGTTTGGTGTTAAAAAACAACGCGAGTTGCACCAGGCGCGTCTTCATAGCCGTCGCCAACAGGAAAATGAAAGTGTTCAAGCTCTTGCTGCAGATATCCGGTCTATGTCCAGCCTAGCTTATCAGGATTTGTCTCCTGACACTCAGGAAAGATTTGCCGTCCAACATTTCATTGATGCCATCAAAGATCAAGACGACAGGCTCCGATTACGCAGAGATAAACCACACACCATGGACGAAGCCCTGTCGTTAGCTTGTGAACTTGAAGCATTTCGTCTCTTGGACGGGGATTGGCGAGGAAGCTCTCTGAAGGTTCGCTCTGTCGATGAAGTTGGAAGGGAGTCTGATTTGTTTAAAGCTCAGATGGAAATGTTACGTTCTGACCTTCAAGCACAACAGCAACGTCAGGAGACTCAGCAAGGTGCTCTTCAACAGTTAGTTCAGCAGGTACAGCAGCTCTCTCAGTCCATAGTTCTGAACACCTCCAGAAGCCAGCAACGCCCACCTGCTCCCCGTTATTTCAGTCGGAATGGTTCATGCTGGCATTGTAAAGAATTCGGCCATTACCGTCGTAACTGCCCAGCACGCAAATCACCTAACGACAGCAAACTGGGTTCGGGAAACGGCAGCCGGGTGTCACCCAGGGGCCAGGGGGATGCCTGAGTAAGAGTGATGTTGGCCCCACTGTTGGACATGATGTGAACAATGTTACTGTGCAGCCATTGTCGAAACAGAATATGGCTTGTCCTGATGTGCCCATGGAAAGGTCACAAGTTAGTGATAAATTACGAGGCCTTTATTTGCCAGGTTTTATTGGTGGAATTCGTGTTATGTGGTTGATAGACACTGGTGCTGCTCGTTCTATTTTGTCGTTTAAGATTTATAATTCCTTATCTGCCAATGCCAAGTTCAGTTTAAATTCAGCCAATTCTGGGATTGCTCTTGCTGATGGTCAGAAAGCGAAAACACATGGTCCGGGACATGTTGCAGTGCGCCTGGGTACTAAAGAGTTTCAAATGCATGTGATTGTGGCTGATGTTGAGGATGAGGGCATTCTGGGTATGGATTTCCTGTCACAAGCTGATTCGCATATTGACATTGTAAAGAACCAAGTGTCCATTGATGGAGAAGTTTTTGACTGTTCTGATTTCAAGAACCAGCCCCTTAGCTCACGATGCATGGTGCGAAGGTCAACAATTATTGAACCCCACACTGAGGTTATTGTCCCAGTCACTGTTCACAAGCGTTCTACTAACTTAAATCCAAAGGCATCTCAATTAGGCATGCGATTGTTAGAGCCTTGCCTCACCTCACATTTGCAACAAAAAGGCCTCTTTGTTGCAAGGACTCTGGTGGAAGTTACAGAGGACAGAGTGGTTCCCTTACGTGTTTTCAATGTTTCTGACGAGGTTTACACCTTGGCTGCAGAGACTGTGGTTGCCCTGGCTAAGCCGGTTGTTGATGTCACTTCACTGGAGTTTTATGAAGAGAATCAAGACAGTGATGTGGGCCAAGCCAGAGTAATCAGTCAGCGTACATCAAACGAAACCACTGAAAGGGCTCTACCAGAACCCCTACAGGAACTTCTACAAAGGAGCACCAGGCACTTGACTGACAGTGAAGCTGAGAGACTAGAAGAATTACTGTACAATTCCCAACATGTGTTTTCCCTTTCCGACGGAGACCTAGGCACCACACACATGGTCCAGCACAGAATTGAAACAGGCCATGTGCCCCCAATTCGACAACAACCCCGGCGCACTTCTCCATGTAAACACGATGAAATCGAACGACAAGTAACTGACCTCTTGCAGCAAGGGAAGGTCAAAGAATCGTCAAGCCCTTGGTCCTCCCCAGTTGTGCTGGTGACAAAAAAAGATGGTAGTCAGAGGCTGTGCGTTGACTATCGCCAGTTGAATGCAGCTACAGTAAAGGATGCTTTTCCTTTGCCGAGAGTTGACGACTCGCTGGCTTCTTTAAGTGGCTCCAGATGGTTTTCCACGTTGGATCTTGCTTCCGGTTACTGGCAAGTGGCAGTGGACGCAAACACCCAAGAAAAGGCAGCATTTGTAACTTCAAGTGGCTTGTACGAATGGAATGTGATGCCATTTGGCCTGTGTAATGCACCAAGTACATTTGCTAGATTGATGGAACTCGTCTTGAAGGGTTTGCATTGGAAAATTTGCTTGATTTACCTTGACGATGTGATTGTCATGGGGCGTACATTTGAGGAAGAGTTGGAACGGCTGCAACAGGTGTTTGAGCGACTGGCCTGGGCGGGGCTGAAGCTTAAACCGAGAAAGTGTTTTCTCTTCCAGAAGCGGGTTTCGTACCTGGGACATGTGGTCACGGAAGAAGGTATCAGCACAGACCCCGGAAAGGTCGAACAAGTCCGCACTTGGCCCATCCCAGAAAACAGCACAGAGGTCAAAAGCTTCCTTGGACTTGCCTCTTATTACCGCCGGTTCGTCCCTGACTTCTCAACCGTGGCTCAACCACTGTATAAGCTAACAGAATCAAAAACAGAATTTGTTTGGACAGGAGATTGTCAGCTGGCCTTTGATAGCCTGAAGGGTTCACTTACATCTGCTAGGGTCCTCGCCTACCCGACCAGAGAGGGGAAAGTTTGTGCTAGACACCGACGCATCAGACCATGGAATTGGTGCAGTGTTATCACAGCTTCAAGATGGGGTGGAAAGACCTATTGCATTTGCAAGTCGAACATTGTCTAAGTCTGAAAGTAACTATTGTGTGACTCGCCGTGAGCTCCTGGCAATTGTTGAGTTTGTCAAGCAACATCGGCATTACCTGCAAGGTACACGATTCTGCATTCGAACTGATCATGCCCCCCTACGTTCTGTCATTAAAGCTAAGGATTCAGAAGGACAACTGGCACGTTGGATTGAATTCTTAAGTACTTTTGACTTTGAGATAGAGTATCGACCAGGACAACGACATCAGAATGCTGATGCACTTTCCCGTCGACCCTGTGATGACCGTTCTAGGTGGTGTATGGGTTGGAAACTTCAGAAACAAGTGTCTTTTGTACATGTGGGTGTCCAAACTGCAATGCATGTCCCTAACCAAGACACTGACCAACCAGCAAACTGTCAAGGCCCTGTTGGTGATCGTTGTGCCACAGTCAAACTAGAACCAACATGGACGTCAAACTACTTAAGAGAGCAGCAGGAGGCGGATGCTGATCTCAAGGTCATTATTGGGTGGAAGAAAGCCAGTGAAAGGAAGCCATTGTGGGAGGATGTGTCGCCTCATAGTCGTGCTGTAAAGACCTTATGGTCGCAATGGGACCGGCTGCTCTTCATGAACGGTGTGCTTTGCCGCAAATGGGAAAATGACATTGGAGATCAAATAACCAACCAGGTTGTTCTTCCCGACACTCTTCGACAGACAGCCTTTGAAGCTCATCATAGTCACACGACTGCAAGTCATCGTGGTGTACGAAAGACCATAAGCGCTCTTCACTCTCGTTTTTATTTGCCAGGACTTACATCAGCAGTTCATGAATTAGTCGCCAGTTGCCAGGTCTGTGGATCAAAGAAAACGTGGGGGAAGAAACGTCGTGCTCCTTTAAAACAGTACGTGGTAGGGGCCCCCATGGAACGCATTGCGATTGACATTCTTGGTCCACTGCCAGAAACCCCGCGGAAGAACAAGTTTATACTGGTTGTTACGAGTTCGATTGTGTTGATGAGTGAGAAGTGGGTTGTTTGTAGACTAATCAGAACGCAGGGTTGTCGGAACAGCAACAAGGTTATTTATTCCAAATGAAAGTAGTAAACTCCGCACAAGACTTCACAATAAGCTCACACTAGGCTTATAAAATTACACTCAACCTCCGTCAAACTTCAATACTCACGGCCTCCGCCAAATGTATAAACGACCTCTGTCACACTTCAATAAACACGGCCTCTGCCAACTGTATACACGACCTCTGTCAACTTCAATAAACACGGCCTCCGCCAGCTACTCTCAGCTCTCAGCTCTCAGACTTACTTCTCTTTACTTTCTTCAACAAACACTCTGCTTCTAAAAAAACTCTAAAGCTACACCGATCGGGTTATATACTTGACAACAAAAGGTTCTAGAACTTTCCAGCTCGACTAAATAAAGAAACATTACAATGAAAAACTATTTACAGCTAATACGCAAACGGCTTAAAAATAGAATTACGGAATCACGATGATTCAGCACTAATTAAATATGCAGAACATTCTAGACACTTCCAGACAGTAACGCGAGTCACGCAATAATTTTTTGTAACACTGGTGGTTAGTGATTATTTCACTAAATGGACTGAAAGCTACCCAATACCAAACCAAGAGGCGGCTACTGTTGCTGAGAAGTTAGTGAGTGAGTTCATTTGTCGCTTCGGCGTACCCCGTGAGCTTCATAGCGACCAAGGAACTAACTTTGAATCAAAGGTGTTTGGTGAAATTTGCAAGCTGTTAGACATCGAGAAAACTCGCACTACCCCACTGCACCCCCAATCAGATGGACAGGTGGAGCGTTTCAACAGGACTCTTGTTGAAATGTTGCGCAGAAAGATTAAGGAAGACCAAGAGGACTGGGATCTTCAGCTTCCAGCTTGCATGATGGCCTATCGAGGTGCTGTTCATGAGTCAACAGGGGTTACGCCTAATCTCTTAATGCTGGGAAGAGAGCTGGAAGTTCCCTTGGATGTCTTAACCGAGGCACCTCCTGATGCACCACCACTCAAGACAGACTACGCCCTCGCGGTTCAAAAGAGATTGGCCAGTGCGCATGAGTTGGCTAGACGCCACTTGAACAAGGCAGCCATACGCCAGAAGCGGAACTATGATAAACGGCTTGCTGGTAGACCATTTGCTGTTGGCGATTCTGTTTGGCTGCACAATGTGCGTAGAAAGAAAGGGAGGAATGCCAAACTTGACTGACCTTGGGAGGGCCCTTATCTGGTGATATCAGTGCTGTCTGATGTAGTGTACAGAATCCAGAAGAGCAGGAAGGCCAAGCCAAAGATCGTTCATTCAGCCCGATTAAAGCCTTACCTGGGACCCCGACTGGAGAGATGGATTCCTAAAAGGCAGACGCAATTATCGAAACCGGGGGAGGAGGAGAGAGAGGCAACAGTTGTGGATTCTCCAATGTTTGTCGAAGATGGGCAGTCAGCTCCGGCTAATGAGAGAGAGGGAGTTGAGCTTGTCGGGTCAGATCCGGCGGTGGGAGAAGAGGATGATGTTGCTCCTAGATCTCAGAATGCTGATTGCATTGGCGCAGATAACAGTAACCAAACTGGTGATGTGAGGGAACCTGAACTTCACACGGAATTGTCAACGCCTGGTGTAGATGACCATAACACAGATGATGTCAACAGTGAAACAGTGGAGTTGACTGTACAAGTCGTACCTGAAGCAGATTCCAGTGTTTGTAGGAGACCGGCAAGACAGCGAAAGCCACCGAAGCGATATGGAAGTTGGGTGGTTGGCTAACCTGGTGATTTTGACGTGAACTTGTTAAGGACTGTTTGACATTAACGTACAGGCGAGACAATTACACAAGTTTAACGTTAAATGTCGGTTGTTTCCCAGAACGTTGGACATTGTCCTGTTTATTGAGGAATAGTCGTTAGAGACTCAATCTGTTGTGTCAAATTGTAGTTGTTTAGGTTCACTAGCAAGTGACTCGCACAGAGGACCAGCACTGGGACAGTGCTCATTTAAGGGGGGAAGTAGTGTAGCGTTGGGCGATTTGCCACGGGGTACCCCCCTTAGTACTTGTAGTCACGTGATGTATGAATAACCATGTGCTCAGTTGAGTTTGTATCTGGAGGATCGAGGATCAATAATAAACACCTGTGATTTATAGTGAATTTGTGGCGTTACAATATATATAAGATAAGAATTACCTCCAAACATTTGTGACGGTAGGGTTTTTGCAATTGAACCGCAAGTCATGTTGTTGCTAAAACGGATATCGTCGACAGCGATGTCGCCTGTAAACGAGAGGCCTGCCACTCCTTCTAGTATAATCTGTACACAGGAAAAGGAGAAACACAATCACAAAACAAATAGATGTTTCGATGCGACATCATTATCAAGAAATGCCGAAAGTTAATAGAGGCGCGAAAATCAACGGCATTTCTTGAAGCGGGATACTTATTTAAATAAGCAATTTTACGTTCATCGATTTAAGTCTGCACTTTGAGTGACGAGCTCAGATGACTTTTATAAAGAGTATTTCGTAAACTACGCTGTGGCCGAAATTATACTAGAAACAAATCATCCATCTATCTAATTTATCCGTGTATAAATACTGGAAAACAGACGGATCATCTGTTAGGACGAACTCATATAAGCGGTGGAACAGAGAATTATTTCTGAAGTGTAAATTAAAGTGCTTATAGAAACCCATGAGAAGCCCACTGGGCGTTAGCCCTAGCAAAGGGTATCAGGGAACCACACGAGGCAAAGAAAAAATCCTTATGACCTCGGTGGGAATCGAACCCACGACCTCCGGATTAGATCTACCGTTGCTCTGCCGACTAAGCTACGAGGTCGGACAGAGAAAGTCGGGGACGATAAGGATGGTGAATCGCGGCGAAGAGAACTCACGGAAGTTCGTCTTCGTCCGGACGGACAATCAATCGGGGCTGTTTTTGTACACAGACGAATTATCTGACGAATTGCCCTTCTTTGCACAAAGTTTTCCCACACGGATGCTCCGCCTCTAGTCACCCACTCAAAATTTTTTGGACTTCTTCGGAATATCGAAAATGGTTTGTTCACGGATCTTTTATCTGGTACCAACAATGCAGCTAGATTGACAGAAAAACTGAGGAGGAAAAAAAATGTTTGTTCGAGGCGGCAGCTTGAGTGCAAGAGCCGAGTGGATTGACCTTCAATCAAATAGCGTTTGGAATTACTGACTTGATGGTCCTTTACCTGGTATATCCCATGATAACTTATCGCCACGCATCCTTGCATCCAGTTACTTGTTTTGAGGTTTCCATGTCGAGTCCAGATTCTAGAGTCACTGCCATTGATTCTAGCATACACAGATAGGGACTCAATAGTGCTGCCGTACATGGAATAGAAAAATGTCATCCCCTTGGGGCCTTTGATCCAAGGACTAAGCAGCCTGGCTTTCTCGTCATACTTTCGAAGACGCCGGGACGTTTCGATGTAAATATAAGAGCCATTTCCTATCAAACATTAAATGTATTATAGCTTTTTTACTTTCTTTAGAGCAATCAATATGAATTTTAACGAAAACAATAACTTCTTCTTTCATCCTTGAAGCCGGTGGAAGTGGGCATTGGGAGTTATTTTGTTGTATGACAATGTGGATATGAATATGTTCATCCAGCAGGAACAAAAGGAAGACAGTGGGCTGTCAGACAATGCCCGGATACATTGCACAGCAAGCCAAACGAGAAAATTACCACGTTAACTAGGACTTGGACGTTGTACTGATATAATCCTGCATAGTTGCTAAACCCCTTGTATGATCGATTTCTTGGAACAAAGTGACTGCAGCACTCGTCTTGGATTGCAACTGACATCGCAGGGAAAGAACGTTCCACGTCAAAAGATCACCCTGTGTCACTAAATATTTCTTGACTTACAGCCGATTTCAGTCCTAAGTACAGTCTCAGATTTTGGAGCATGATTCGACCGAGAGGTTACCAAGCAGAAAACAGAGCGGTCGATGAATATTCGAGAACATGAATGTTCTGCGTGGAGATCGACTTCAGATGGCGAGTAATATATCACCAACATTTGTCTGTCAGCAGTACCGCCTCTTTTATTTAAAAAATTCATAGACTAGATGGGCAACTTGGTTTGAATGCGAAGAAGAACCTTGTGCTGTAAGTTTGCTGTATGTTTGCTGTTTGTGGTAGCATATTAGCAAACAAAAATGTACTTATAGCACACGGGTCTTTGCCTTCGTCGCCTTCTTTGTCAGTTCGCCTCGCCAAGTTGACTACACAAACCACTGGCAGATCATCCTATCTGTGTGAGGACGAGCGTGTGACGAAAACGATATCCCATTTGATCTCATGCAACGGCTGTTATTTCCAACCAGCTCCCTTACAAATGTTGGTGATACATTACTCGCCATATGCAATCTCCTTCAGAAATTTTATCATGTTTTCGAATATTCAACGACCACTTTGTTTAGTGCTTGGTAAGCGCTTTGTCAATTCATTCTCCAAGAGCTGGGTTTACACATACCACTGAAATGGTGCAATAGTGAAAAATATATGCAATCGAAACATCAAAATGAAATTGATATGGAGCCAGACGGCTTAATTTTCCTTTATGAAGCAATGGAATATAATGGGCTGCAATGTAATACCATGCAAAAAAGGTAAGTTTGCAAACTCTTACCCGAGTGATCCTTTATCGGTCCTGTACCCTGGCTTGTAGTGCTTCCTCGCGCGACCAGCCAGTCGAAATGGTCCAAAACCTTAACATTTTGCCAGTTACAAAGTGTTCTTTGATCAAAATCGCAGTCACCTAAAAGGTGAGGATGGAAACACGAAAACTAACCGAGAGAATTAAGACTAAAAAGTTCACTAAGGATGAGTTGGGGGTGGGACAGGAAGACTAATATTTGTTTATAACGGTAACGAATTAGGTAAATTGAAAACGTTAAATTAAGGGTTGATGTAATCAAGAAGACTCGCTATTGCGATGCAGAAACTAACGAATATGAAATTCCTGTGGAACGGTCAGGTCCCGAAACAAAATTAAGAATTCCCCGACATTGGCCCAACTTGCAATTTTCCCATAGCTAGCTGCATATGGTTGTGAGACAAGGACGATTGTAAAGACCGTCTTGAAGAAGGTTAGTGCGTTTGAAATGAAGTGTTGAGGAAAATTCTAAAGATCTCATAGACAGAACACAGAACGAACAAATTAATAAGAAACGAGCTTTAAGTGAAAGAACAGTGGCTGGAGAACTTTGTGAGAAGACAAAAGCTAAAATTAAGTGGTCATCTGAAAGGAGGAAGAGATTAGGAAAGATTGTCCTGGAAGGAAGGATAGATGGGAAAAGAGAAAGAGGAAGACCAAGAAGGCAATAGGAAACAGATATTCGGGAGTGTTTCGATAAACCAGTAACAGAAGAAGGAAGATTAGCGTTGGATAGAGAACGTTTCCGAAGTATCATCAAAGAAGAGACGTCCAATAGGATAAGCAGTTGATGATGATGGCCACTAGCTTTTAATACCCGCGAGGTACAGTTCGTGTTCCTCTTACAAACATTTGTCTAGAAAACGGGCGAATGTTTTCACACAAACGTTGGTAAAATTCTCCGAGTTAGACGCAGCCATGCATATCTCTACGATCTAAATTAAGAGATGTGACTCTTAAACTGAGCCACTTCGCTTGTAACACTTTCTAGAAATATCCATCGAACTACCCGTTGACAAAGTAGAATCAGACCAAATATGGAGAAAAGGCAAATAAAAATAATTATGCACAGCTGGTGGTCGTTCGTAAATATTAATGAAAAACAACGGAAACAAAGCAGATTTATCCCAACGATTGTTCACCATCTTAGAAGCAATTTTTTTCTTCTTTTAGAGGTACCCCTACTCTGGAGCTTCAAACAACAGACTTAAGCTAGAACAGAACCGTGGAAATCGCCCAGCTGATTCATCGAGTATAAATCATCAAGACAGTACGAGAAACAAGCTTTATTTTCAAGCCCCAATGCAAACGTTCAGGGTTTAAAACTATAATTATTACATCCTTGTTACTGGAGCTCGAGATAATGACTGAATAATCAGACTGGGGCATCTGTTGACATATAAACCCCTTGTGTACCGATGTATTCGTTTCTATGAGGCATTTGAATGTCTACGGAGCGAATAAGCGGCCAGCTTTCTTTGAAACTCATGAGGGGACGCTGCGGACCTTTACTGTAAGTATCGTTTCAAGCAGACAATTTTTCTTGTCGTTAGGGAAGGCGTCATAATCTTTAACACTCTGCGACATTCATCTGTCAACTGTCCTGTCTGAAACTCAAACAGTTGAAACTCAAACGCACTTAATAATGCTTTATTGAAAAAGTTAAATTTTGGTTGACTAACTCGTATAGATCAGCCTGCCTTCAATGCAATCAATATCTTCCAGTCGGAAGTGGCAGTAAACTGAAGAAAACAAGAAAAAAACTAATAGGGTTTCCTTTTGGCATCGGTATTTTTTTTACATTGATGGCAGAAATTCAGCTCGAGGAAGTGCACGTGCCTTCCACAAAATCTGTAATACTGGTCAATTTAAAATTTGTCAAGAAAATGTCAAAAAATACTACCGCACTTCACGCCGAATTAACTCGAATAGGTCAGGTTGGGTTGGCTTATTGACCGATTTGCGAGGTATATAAGTGGACTTTGTTTGCTGTTTTGGACGTTTTCATACAGGGATGGTGAGTTTGGGGTCATGCCGGGGGACCATCACTCCCTTTGACTAGTTTCTACAGTTAATTAATAAAATATTTTGTAAACATGTGAACCAGAAGTGTTTTTCCGCTAAAATCCTTAAAGTGTATATGACAGATTTTTTTTTTATTTGCTCGGTTAAATCTCCCCAATGTACTGATAAGTATAGCAAAAAAACAATTTTCGATAGCGATTTTCCTTTCCCGTGTTTTGATGTATCAAAAGCGTCGAATTTCACTTCGGGTGGGATACAAAGCCGCGAGACCGAAAACAGGAGACTGGGAACAATTGTGACGTCATTTCAGGACTTCAAGCTTTGCGAAAAACAGATTTCTCCGACATTTTCTTATTTTCTTTTAAACAACGCACTATTGTACCATTTCTTCGCAAATTGATCAGCTCAGAATAAGAAAATGACTGAGAAATGACATCACAATTGTTCCCAGTCTCCTGTTTTCGGTCTCGCGGCTTTGTACCCCACCGGAAGTGAAATTCGACGCTTTTGGTACATCAAAACACGGGGAGGGAAAATCGCTATCGAAAATTTTTCTTTGCTATACATATCAGTACATTCAGAGGAGATTTAATCGAGCAAATAAAAAAAAGTCTGTCATATACACTTTAACACCGGAGGGTACAAAATTTGCATTAAATTGCTTTGAGGAACTAAACCCAAAATACCAAATAGGCGCGATCGGCGGTTCTCGACGGGAAATCCTGTGTCCTGTGTCAAAGGGTTTGAAGCAAAAATAGCAAACTAAAATTGTCCGTCACAATAAAATATAACAAAAAGTCGTCAACCTTTTCTCGATAGAAACATGCAAAAACAGAAGCTAGCGCTTCACGCCGCATTATAAAAGTTAAATTTCACGTAAATTACTCGAATAGATCTTCCTGGCTTAGCTTAAAAGATAAAACAACATTAAGCGTGGTATCGTAAAAAATAAACACGAGTAGAAAGGATCTCAAGCTACCCTGGGTGCCAGAGGTTATTTTTTTCGTTTGGAGCAGGGAAATTACACGGCCAAGCCGCGTAAAAAAATAACCTCTGATCGCGCGAATACTGAACCTCATTTCCGTTCTGTGCTGTTGCCTGGGAGACCACGCTTTTCCTAAGCCAATCAGAGTTGTTGTTTCATGTCGGATGGGAAACCACGCTTTCCGTGAGCCAATTTTATTTGATGAATCAATCAACGAAGTGGGACAAATTCTGTCCCGGTGTTACGAGTTCGATTGTGTTAAGTGAAGTGAGAAGTGGGTTGTTTGTAGACTAAACAGAACGCAGGGTTGTCGGAACAGCAACAAGGTTATTTATTCCAAACGACAAATGTAGTAAACTCCACACAAGGCTTCACTATAAGCTCACACTAGGCTTATAAAATTACACTCGACCTCCGTCAAACTTAAATACTCACGGCCTCCGCCAAATGTATAAACGACCTCTGTCACACTTCAATAAACACGGCCTCCGCCAAACTGTATAAACGACCTCTGTCACACTTCAATAAACACGGCCTCCGCCAACTGTATAAACGACCTCTGTCACACTTCAATAAACACGGCCTCCGCCAACTTTCAGCTCTCAGCTCTCAAATTACTTCTCTTTACTTTCTTACTTCTCTTTAAGACACGAAGAAAACTCTACAGCTATACCGATCGGCTTATATACCTTTTTAACCTAAAATTCTAGAACTTTCGGACTCGACTAAATAAAGAAACATTACAATGAAAACTATTCACAGCGACATATGCAAACGGCTTAAAATAGAATTGCAGAATCACGATGATAAAACACTAGCCTGCAAACAGGCTCTCCATTTGGGTATTCCGAGACTTGCTCTTTAAATGGCACGCGGTCAAAGATCGGGGATTGGGGCGGGCAAGGAAGGGAGAGCCTGCAATGGTCTTTGTAAGATTTGAGTTCTGCCCCCTTTTCCGCTTGACTGATCTATCAAATTATCAAAGTGAAATGAACCAATCAGAACGAACCGGAAATGACCTTTTGGGTCAAGGCAGCTGTCAAACAACTTTTCTGCGACACGTCCGCTTGTTTACACGTAAGTTGTTATGTTATGAACTCCAACGAAACATATCGACGCAAAACTGGAAGGAAACCAGAAAGCGTCAAATCGGTTGACGAATTTTGCAGAATTTGCAAGTGTTCGATGAGGACAAAATAAGGCTCTCTGGGGTCTTTTGTGAACGTTTTCAAACCTTGTACCAGAGAGGGATTTTAAAATGTAGTTTCTGAATCTTCCTTGGCAAGGAAAACGATCAACCTTGTCAGAGTGGAGCACAATTTTCCGATTCGAATCTCCTGGCACATCTCAATATCGACGACCTTCCGGACAACACTTCAAGCGTGAAAGTCTTAGTTTTGTCTTCGAATGGGGATGTGATGATTAGAACACCTGAAGATAAAGCTACAATTTGTCCAATAAAGAAAAGGGGAAAGCAGCCGCAAATGCTTTTATTGTACACAAAGCTATGCGCGCTTATTGCACCAGTTAAGAGTTTGACACTACATGTATTTTGAAATGTAGAGACGTTGACGAGCTCGCAGCGTTCTCGAACAAACTGGTTGTGAAGAAAAATGAAGTGTATTTGTCGCTATGGAACGCCTGCATTCGTGGGTCGAGGGCACACCACTTCGGCCAAGGCAAGTAAAAAATCAGGCAACTGAGGGAGGTTTCCAAACACGTCTGAGCTTTCGAGTTCCACTGCTTTCAATCCTCAGAGAATTCGCATCTTCTTTCATCTGATCTGCAGTGGTGTTCTCGAGGAATCCAGCGATTTCATCACAGCGAAAATTTGAAACACAAAGCTTTTTTCAATGATTGTAGTCAACACGGTTAGTACATCCTTTTCATTAAGGAGACTCTTAATTGCCAGGTATTGCTCTTTCTTCAGATCAATTCGCTTTTAAATTCAAAGACGAGATAGCTTCGTTGAGCTGAGAAATAATTATCCGCGTTCGCGGTGACTGAAATACCTCTGCTCACTTATTTGAGTCGAACTGGCCAATCAGCAATTTACGTTCAGAATCTGAACGTAAATACTCAAATCGTAGAAGGACCATTGCAGGCTCTCCTCTCTCTCACCCGCCCCAATCCCCTAGCTTTTGACCGCGCGCCATTAGAAAGCAAATCTCGGAATAACCCAGACGGAGAGCCTGTTTGCAGGCTAATAAAACACTAATTAAATATACAGAAGATTCTAGACACTTCCAGACAGTAACGCGAGTCACGCAATAATTTTTCGTAACACCCGGTTTGATGATATGGAAACGAACTTCTCGGCTCCTGCGACTAGAGGCCCGTCTCTTGCCTTGTATTTTAAAGGCTATTTTAGTTTTTCAACGGGCCTCTGGAGTCGGTAAATAACGATATGGGAGCCCAAATTATTATCATCGCAATTTCAGCAAATACGGCGAAGAGTGGTGACCAATGTTTTCTAAAAGAAGGCAAAAAATGTGTATATGTATATATATTTTAATTATTTTAGATATGCTTACTGCGGGATCTCGTAAAACTATAACTGAGTACCGTATTTTTTCTGCGTGCTTGTTTAAATACGACCGTAAGCCAGGAAACGCTCTTAATGCTCCCAACCCAAGAACAGCAAAAAAAAAATACACAGTATCAAGTTTGTGGGGTAAAGGGGATTGAGGACAAAGTGCTCTAGAAAAATGTCTGCACAGGGCAAGACTACAAAATAACATTACATGGCAAAGCGGTCACAATCCTTTCTAGCCAGGGGCTCATAATCCCCCAACCCTCTCTGGGAGTCATAATCCCCACTACTGGGAGGTCCTTAACCTGTCCGAGTTAGGGAGCTGAAGGAGAGGTCAGAATCCTCTCGAGCCAGGGGGTCATAATCCCCAACCCTCTCCAAAAGGGTCAAGATCCCCAATGAAAGAGGTCCTTATCCTAAAAGATTTTCCGCTAGTTGCTATGGCAACAATGTTGTAAAGCTTCACGGGGGCTCCGTACCCCAGAATAGAAGAAATAAGTGAGTCTATGGGACAAAGTGTGACCTGTATGGGGGCACTTCATCCCAAACCCATGGTTTATTGAAATTCAAAAAGTCATTTGCAGACTTGACATAACATGATTGTAAAAGTTGCAACATTATGTTAGAAAAATACATCAGATAATGGAGTGTCCAAATGCGCCTATTAATTGCAAAGTGGACCACCAGATTAATCCTTACTGAACAATAATATATGGATATCACAGCAAGAGAAACGATGATGAGTAGCAACCCGTTAGCTGGGTGGTTAGTACACTATGTTAATACACAAGAGCTAATGTGCAAAAGCTTACAACATGCTAGGAAATGAACATCAGATAAATGATATTGTCCAGATATACACCTAGATGGGCACCAACATGGCGGCCGGAAACAAGCAGAAACATCTGTCACTGAGTTTTGCTACAAAAGCGTGATTTTATCTCTCAAAGATCTCAAAAACGTAACAATAATACTTTATTCTAATACAAGAACTGTTCAGATATCTGAATTCCCAGAAATAAGTCACCTTTTCAATCAACATCACAGCTCTCTCGCCCGTCATGTAAATGCCATGTCACGCAAAAGCTTAGAAATTCAAGCGCAGTCTATCACTAAACCATGAACCCATTCCGTGTGAAAATTTATATGAATATTAGTTTTTAGCTGCTCTTATACATAATGAAAGTAAAATTTCAGGAGGATCAATAGTTCTGAAGTTTGAAATTTAGTGACGTCATGTGATAACCAGCAATAGAGACAACACTGAAACTATTTCAGATGTTCTCAACCTGGAAAATTGATATCACTGTGAAATTTTAGTTCGTTAACGCTAGCGTAAGCCGAAAAGCAACAACAACAACAAAAATAGAATACTTTGCGGCTCTAATGACGACTTTTATTTACGAAGTTTCTTTGATGGTACTACAATATGCCTGAATATTATTTCTCGCTTTCCTGGGCGTCTGGTTTGTGTTGCAACCGAAATCAAGTCCCAAAGAATACCCAAAAAAAGCAAGGCGAACCTGGAGAAGAAACTGCGAGGCCATGTTCAAATTATTATTTTTATTATTATTTTTTAATTTTTGGTTGATCCCAAAATTATTTGCTGAGTGCTTGGTCAAAACAAAACCAAGAGATAAACATGTCATGCAGTAATAAGACAGATATGTCAATCATTTACGAAAAAACGAGCACCTACTATTGGCTCGAATTTCTCAAATAGTACTTCAAAACATTCAGTCTATGTCTAGTTTAAAAAAAATAAAATAACATTTAAGTGCGGCACCTCTTTCTGTATCACGTATATTTGGTAAAAAATAACACGAGAACGAAAATGTTCACCATAGAAACAAACTTTTTGGCACGCTAAGATAAGTTTATTGGTTGAAGAAGTGGACGGTAACTGATAAGTCGGACTGATCATTAATATCGAAAATATTAACTGGGAATAAAATCATCAATAACGGTTGCAAGTGCGAAGAGTGGTGACCAAAGGTGACTAAAACAAGACAAAAATAACAGTTTTTTTTCAGGATGGGCTCCTGGTTTTTTTTATATAATTATTTTAGGATATACAAACTACAGTCGGCTGGTAACTCTAGAAAACAGCACCGTAACTACCAGTTTTTGGCCGGCGTGCTTCTTTATTTAAGACGTGAGTCAGGAAACGTTCATAGTGCTATTTCGGAATTCAGAACCGAAGTAAGTTTTAATACCTGTACACTTCCTTTAGCTACATTTTTGGTTGGACACTGAATTAGAACGGGCTGGGTTACCTTCAGCCTAACCAAACTAGTGTTTTGTTGCTCGGGCTGTTTTCTAACATAAAGGGAGTTTGGGGCCACCACCTGCTCAGCTCCTACAGAAAGTTCAGCCTTAGTAAACAGGTGAACCGAACGTTTCAATTGCCTCGGAGAATTCAGGCGCCTCAAAACTTTGATTAGATCTCAATAAGAAACTAACACATCTCGATAGCCTAATTCTTCTCAACACCGATCATCCTCTAAACGTTTACCTAAACTTTCCGTTAAAAGTTCTTCAAACAACGAAATTAATAGACAAAACGCATTGACTTCGTATGTACAGAAAATGGCGGTTGAGAAGGTATCGGCAAATCCGACGCAAATCTTTGGACAGAACTGTGAAAAGAAACCGTGAATTTTTGTTTCACGAGCGAGCGAAATGTTTTCCCAGCTCTTAGCAGCACCGGAAAACGTAATGTAATCTTGTTTTAGAAGGCTAGATTACTCCGATTACATTCGGAATCTTTGGACTCTTTCGTTGAGAGAAAGAAAAGACATGAAGCAGGAAATATAACTTGAACACTTCTTAAATTCGTTATGGACGAAGCCGGCTTGGAAAAGGTAGACCACTGTAAAATTCTAGTTGTCTCTAACGTATTCAAAAAGGAAAAGGTTAAACGACTTTCAGTGTGATCTACTGTCGATTTTGTATATGACGTTTAAGTAACGGGAACAAAATACGTGTCAAAGATATTTTCTCACCTGGCTGGGCATTTGCTTTGCGTTCCAGCCACGAACACCAAAGAATATAAAAGATAAGTAAGTAAAAGACGGGGCCGAAGGAACAGCACACCATACTTGAGGTGCGACCGGCTGTAGAAATCGCCACCGAACGTAACTGAACAACCCAAGACAGATATATGTCATCAGTTATAATGAAGAGTGAGCCGTGAGCAATTTTTCATGACGTAGCAATAGCTGTTGTCCAACCAGACGAGCTAGCCTAATGACCACAGACTTGGTTGAAATTGGAAACATTCTGTGGTTAAATTTAACTGTTAAGATGCAGGCATCTGGAGTCGGCAAAGCTAATAATAATATAAATAAACTGTCCCCAACTTTGTAGTGCCAAGTGGCGCCAGAACGCATAACATTATAGTTATGATAAAAGTTATATATGTGTGTGTGTGTGTCGTATGTATGTATGCAACTTAAAAAATCATACTCAAAGTCACCTATTTTACCGAGTTTAATGAAAAGAAGTAAAGCAACACGGATAGGTAGCGAATTTTAGTCGAAAAATAAATGCGACACGGGAAGCACAAGGTGCGAATGTGAATCAGACGTAAGTTTGCAGACAGAGCTATGAAAATGTACGTAAATAAACATCAATTCTTGAACCTAGGGTGACAACATCAATGGGGGAGGGAATCGTTGTCTAAAATAAGGCAAAAGTAATATTTTTTGGTCCAAGTGAAAAATAATATTTTTTGGTTACTGCAGTCGTTTTATCACCGAAAAACGCAATCCCTCTCATTTAGCAAGGACAAATGCATCGTAAGTATTTCTCTTTGAACAATTCGAGAAGATGAAGCCGTATTAGATTACTCAAATTTTCATATGGAAGGCATCTAACACATGCTAAGTCATTCGTTCAGTAGTTTTGGCAACTTTTTTGATGTAACATTGCAGGCGCGGATCCAGGATTTTGAAATGGGGGGTGAATTTTTGTAATAATGTAATAGAACCAAAGCCTGGTTGAGGTGTTTGAGGTCTGTGATAAAAAAAGAAAAAAGGGGGCTCAGAGAAAAGGGGGGGGGGTGGGGGTGGGGGGGGGGGGGTGAAAATTCACCCATTTCAGCTCCCCTGGATCCGCGCCTGCATAGCGACCAGACAAAACCAGTCCTAATTTAAGGTTAAGGTGACAACAACTCAAGCACTTGTTCATTGTTAAGTTCACTATTTTCGTTACATGCACCGCGCAATTTATCATACCAAGTTAACTCTTTCTCCACCATCATCTCAACATTAAAGGCGCGTTTACACGACAGAGAAAAAGTGGCACGGATCCGACAAAGAACAGTTCCAATAGTTTTTGCAAAGAAACGGTGAACTTTTGTCTGTTCTGCGACGGGTCCAGAGGTGTTAACTTTCATGATTTACACTAAACTGAAGTTTTCTTAACGAAACATCTTACTGTGAGTTTACTGTAACTTGAATAAGAGTACAAGCTCGGCCACCAGATAAATTCTACCTCCCTGGTT
Organism: Galaxea fascicularis; assembly: GCA_948470475.1. Classification (NCBI taxonomy): domain Eukaryota; kingdom Metazoa; phylum Cnidaria; class Anthozoa; order Scleractinia; family Euphylliidae; genus Galaxea; species Galaxea fascicularis. Next base: position 7,466,035 of record OX419335.1, on the reverse strand, counting down.
TTTCTCTCTTCTCCCAGTCCAATATCCATTACTGATCGGTTTGTCGGTCTTGACCTTTGTCTTGCTCGCTGCTTTGCAAAGCTATTGCGTCCTCAGCATTCAGATCGGAGATATCCGGAACTTCTTCGTCATCGCGGAATAACGCCCCAGATTTGAGCTGCACAGTACTCTGATCTTCTAGCAACTCCCTGAGCAATTCCTCGTCATAAAATAATGAACTGTTATGGAAAGTCAAAATCGAGCTTGTGACTCCAATGTATAATAATCAGTGATTTGGCTGCCAAAGACGCATTTTCAATAAACCACCAACCAACCAACCAACCTTACATTTGTGCTAGCCATATTTTCGGCTGAGCTCCCAATTTTCCTTTGCTGACGGGGGAGGGGGTGGATGGAGGGCTGTAGAGCCCCCTTACCCTTTCCCGGGGAAAAAGTCATATGTCGAAGGACACGTCGTGTGCATACGGACAACCTAAAAAAACCTGAAAAACCCCATATTTACGTCGTTCTAGCAATTCAGTGTTCAACATTTTGTTGGTTGAAAAGTTTGGCTGCGCGTTTAACTTTGTTACATAACAAATGTGTGACTTGTTATGTAACAATGATAAAACACTTTTAGCCCGGGGGCTTTCAGACATAAAACGTTATTTCATATATCGTGCAAGTCACAGGCGACAAACAGAAACTGTTATATAATTACGAATCTGCGAGGGAGAAGCTACAAAACGCTACAATTGTCTAGTTTTGCAGTTTTGTCCATATTGATTTTCAGTACTCACACTCCTGAGTATCCTGCCTTGATCAATTGTCATCTACAAACGTAAACCCGTTAACTTAAATTTAACTGGTAAAATCGAGTGAAAACTGATTTAAATATGCATTATCTACGAAAAGTAAAAGGTCTTCTAATTTTCCTTTAAGATTAAATTACAACCGGAGAGCGAGGAGTATAGTGAGAAGGGAGGGTGGGGAAGGGGGGGGGGGGATCCGTGTGTAAATCCATGTGGGAGGCCTCGTTTGAAAGAGGTAGCGAGATTTAGACATTTGGAGTTTAACGGGGCAAAAACAACAAAAACCTTTGACGCTAAAGTTTAGGAATTTTGAAAAAGCAAAATCTCTTTGCTTCTTTCCACGTTCTGTTTTTCCATAAGATGTCAGACACCTAAGCAATAAGAAATGGATGAATTTTTATTGTTTTATGTTATCGACTTCAAGCGAAACGCAGTCTCCCTAGATAATTTGATGAAGCTCTCCCCCCCCCCCCCCAACCCTTATCCACCCCGCTTCTTCGAATTCCCTGGAATAAAATTAGGACAAATGAAGTGAGGATCGCACACTCCTGAGAAAACATAGCGTGGGTGAGCTGACAGTCATACAACCGCCTGCAGTTACTTGCACCTCCCACGGTCAGGTTCTTATTCTTCATGATCTTTTGACGCTTTTAGAGAACCGATTTTCCTAAAAATCATGCATCGTGGCTTGAATGTTTCCGGAAAAATTATTTATGTGATCGATCGCAAAAGTTCACCGAGTCAACGGTTAAGAAATAAAACTCAAACAGCGGAGAGAAACATGGTAAACCGACGCATTTTATATAGACTTGACGTTTCGTACGCTAGGCAACATACATTTTCAACGGCTACTGACAAAGGCCGAGGGATTAGGAAGAGGGGAGGACCAAAATAATAATAAAAAATAACGTAAGAGTGATTCAGGCGAAAAAAGGCACAAAATAAAATTAATCAACAATGATTTAGATAAACACATACAGGCAAAAAGTAACGATAGAAGAGTCCGACGTTTCGGCGACATCTTGGCGCCATTGTCAAGGGAAACTAAATTAAATATGCAATTTCAAGAGCAACTAAGAGTTCAGAGCAACTAATTTGCATAAGTTATACAAAGACCTTAGCGCGAATTGAGTCTGATTGCACATTTAAACGCCGTCGTAAATGGTTAATGAGCAACATCTCACTAATGAGAGAATCGAACTTGTTCTGGCATTTTTTCAACACATTGAAACAATTCCGACGGTCATACGGAATCCTGCCTGCGTGTCTATTACCGTAGTGTTTGCGCACTGACGAGGTCTTGCTTCTATGTCGATCAACGCGTACGAACAGATGGTCACGGGTGTATCCGACATAACCAGCAACGCACTGGTCACACTTGAAGTTATACACAACGCGTTGTTGATCAATGAGCTGAGGCTTAGGTTCGCACGTCGGGAACTCCTGAGCAATCTTGCGGCTCGTAGACACTGGTTGGACAACAGTCTGGAGCTTCACACTGAGATGTTTTAACTGTGTCTTCACGATATTAGCAGACTCCTGGTCTTTAAAGGGTATGACGACCCGAGTAGTGTTTTCAGTCGTAGATTTAGACAGCAATGAAGACTGGTCAGCGACATTTAAGTTTAGGAAGCAGGCGCGTAGCGTCCTATACGCATATACGCACGTGCATACTTGAAGTGAACAGAAAATTTTGAAATTTTTAGCAATTGTCTCTATTTTTAACATTTTACTTGCACGCAACCAAGATTTCGTGATGAAAACACCACTTTGATTAAATTCTAAAAACTAAAACAAAAGCTATCCCATGTTCTAACTTTGCAAAACGCAGTATTTTCGCTCAGTTTACTCAGGTTTCTAGATCATGTACTTGTGCGTACTTGAAAAAATGACCACGCTACGCGCCTGGGAAGGTTTTAACAGTGGAATCCACAAGGTGGATAGTGAACTTGATGACAGGGTGGGCGTGGTTGAGAAGGCTGAGAAAGTCCCTAGCTGTAGACAAATCACGTTGAGTGTGTCATCGACATAACGACGATAATAAGGTGGCAGCTTACCCTCAACATCTAATTTCTCTTCAATAGACGACATGAATACTTTGGCTAGCAAGGGCCCAATTCAGATGAATTTGCAAAGCACATTTTTTTTAGTTTACGAAACTCTCAACTAAAATATTTGCTTTTTCCAGATAAAGATAAAGATAAATCATTTATTAAAAAACACAACTCGCAGCTTTACGGCTGAATTATATGTGTTAAAATACATCATTTAAAAATACTTGACATAGATGTAAGATGTCTAAAATACGCTTCTAATAATTCCTTATAGAATACAAGTGTAATATGTTGTTTATTTGAGAAATGTATTATAAAAAAGTTCTGAAACCTTTTGGTTTTGATATCAGGGAAAGAGAACATTCGCTAGTTTCCCTCGACAATGGCGCCAAGATGTCGCCGAAACGTCAGACTCTTCTATCGTTAGTTTTTGCCTGTATATGTTTAAAATAAAATTAGTTTGAGGAAATATGCAAATTTAAGGTAGCTCGTTTTTGAAACACTCTTAGCGGCCACTGTTTAAAGCGACTTCAAAACATGCTGACCTGTTCACTAGATGCAACTGGAAACTGACACGAGTTCTCCATAACGGAATTTCACCACTTCTACCTGTCAAGTTGTCTTACTCCAAGCAAACACGGAAATGTCTTTTGTTTCTTTTGTCTGACCAGCCAGTTCACCCTTGTCACACGGCGGCCATATTGTTCCTGGAGACCAAAAAAGCTTTTGTTTTATCACGCCAAGCCTCGCAGTCGAAACCGTGGGGGCGAGGCTTTGCGTGGTAAAACAAAGCTTTTTTGGTCTCCCGGGACAATATGGCCGCCGTGTGACAAGGGCGAGTTGGAAAGTTAAATTTTGTTTCCCATGAATCCACGGCATTCCGACACTTTACGCATGGGTTGGCTTGTTCAAATCCCCTTTTCAATTACCGCTCCAACAACAGCTCCCCAAGGAGTTTTTAGACGTATTGATAAGTCGTACCTTTCCAAAGTGTTCTGAGCTCCTATTAGGCCAACCACTTCCTCACAAAACGCATGAACTCATTGACGTAATTCCTACAAATCATGAACAAGCCACACTCGTATTCTGTGCACCAAACGCTCGATAACAGCACCAATTTGTGACTCCTTCTCGACAAACATGATATTCCTTCTCTCCGAGAATTAGTTAGATGCTACGAGTTTGCCCAGGAGCTGGGTAATGTAGCTATACTAGGGTGGTGTTGAAGGTTCCGAATTCATCATTGACTCAGTAAGCACAGACATCAACAGCGCATATTCTGTATCTGGTCCTCTCACATTTCATATACTGCTATAGTTCAGAGAATTTGGTTTAACATCAAGAAATTTCATGTCTTTATTGTCATAACCTGTGTGTCTGCTGAAATGGTCACACTGTAAGGAGAATGTAGGCTCTGGTCACCGCTAGGGCTTAAAGGGTTAAATCTGTAATTTACAGGCTCGCCATTGGTTGTGATAAAAACGCCTTTTCAAAATGGATGTTTTCTGGCTTTCTTAATGGACTGAAAAGAATGATAATGAATAATGATCAGAACTGATTTGCCAAATCATAAACATGCAAAAATAAAACGTGGAAACGTCGCCTTTTTACAATAACGAATAAACGTATAATTAAAATAAAAGCTGCAATTAGACAAACTCAAATTATTTCTATGATTTGGAGTGATCGGAAAGCCTCACATGCGATAGTAAAAATTTTGGAGTATAAAGCAAACAGCAGTTTAAAGACATAGCACATTTTACCAACACAAGATGGGTACGTTTTTTCCAAATGGTGTGAACAGTGAAGATGTAAGTGATCATTATGGCGAACTCAATGGCGAACTCAGTGGCCACGTGTCGGCCACGTGCCAAATCCTAGGCTTTTATCGCGTTTATTCACGGGTGCAACCTCGTCCATGCTGTTTAATAAAATAAACATGACTTTTTCATGATAAAAATGAATACAATTAGACAAATTAGAAACAGAAAATGAAAACTAGTTTGAACGGTATGGAAATTATGAAAGTGTCAGCACTGAGTAGGGAAGTGACTCAAGATGCACGAATATAATAATAATTGTAGGATCTACAAACATTGCGGGCCTGCTTGTTTCCCATGATTCTCTGGTAGCGATTTATCTTTTTTTACTTGCCATGGACTCGGTTGGAAAAGTTTACATCAAGGAGGTTATTTGTGTAATTTTCAGTGTTTCTTTGCCAGGGATCTCTTACTGTATGAGGTACCAGCTTAAATTCATTTGTTTATTTGCATTTATTTCGTTTTATTTCGATTCACTTCGTTTCGGTATCACTTTAGTTACTGCTATTTTTTGTTTTCATTTTAGAACCGCGCGCTTATGTATGTTGTTATTCGTGTGTATCTCGTCAGTAAGAAAAAAAAAACACACACAAAAAAAACTTCAATGAGCTAAACTGGGGCTTATAATAATTCCAGTCAAACCACTCCACAATTGGCCACTTTATTTAAGACCCAGTATTGCCCATTATGCACTGCGTGCTGTGATTAATAGACGCCTCGCTCCCGGCGTCAAAACCAAGAGGCGCGTTAAGCATAATGGGCAGTACTGGGCCTTTAGAGAGATACTTATTGCGGTAGCAAAAAGATACGAAGCATAATCAAAATATATATCAATAAAAGAGAAACGAAAAGTAATGTTCAGAAGCAAAGAAACAAGGTATAGTGATCCGGCTCTAAACATGTTCCGCCATTGTGCAGACCGTAAGACCGCTTGGTAAAGATCACGTTTTGCGACCTTTTACAATAAAAACATGGGGTTTTGTATTAACTGGCCGTTTTGGAAGGCGCACTTGGTAATTCGGAGGCATTTTTGTGGTCGTTGCCGTTGTGGAGAGGTTAAAGTAAGAGTAATTGCATTGACCGTCCGCCGAGACAAACAAAGATGGCTTATGGCGGTTCGACGGTATCACATGTATTCACGACCGTAACGAAATAGCGATGAGAGCCTGTTGTTTGCCAGTTCTTTTATTTTCAGGTTTGTTAATTCCTAGCTCTTTTTTCTACGCTTTGTCAATGTTTGGTCAGGAGTCCATGTTTGTGTTTACCTATTTATAGTTAATCCAGTATTAAGCGCGTGGTCACCCTTGGAGAATGGCCCTGTGACCGCTAAGCGGTCTTTTACCAAATTCCCGGAAATCGTATCTCTTGATGACTTTAAAACTGTCTTGTATTATAATCGGCTTGTATTACGCGGTCACCATTATTAAGTGGCGGCGGTCACCTTTGTCGAGGTACCAACTTACGAGCTAAATATTTTGTATTGTCTTCACCTCTATTTAACGGTCTCCTTGTTATAATTTACCCTACTAGTGCACTTAATACATTGCACATGACGTATACCACTAACCTTTTATTTCTATTGTTTTGGCACAATAAGAGATAAAAAAAACTCTTTGAGTTCAATTTGTAGAGTGATGGATAATTCGCCTTGTCACTATATATTTTTTTCTTGATTAGCTCTTATACTTTGATCAAACTTCTCTATTAACGGTCACCCGGTTATATCAATGGAGGGTGACCACTTCATACAGGTTTGACTGTATCACAAAAATTATTATTAATGAAGCAACAGTTTTCCAAACATTTACACCTTAGTCACCACTCCTGAGAAAAATTAGTCACCGCTTGTTTATACGTTTCTTGCAAATTAAACATTAAAATAGGACATGTTGCTGCCGCATTTCATTAATATTTTTATTCGCGTTAGTTTAGAGTTATTTTCTGTCAGCTTATATGTCGAAATCATTAATCTGTTAGGTTTCCCCGCATAATTTTGCTCTTTGTTTAGTTCATTAGTATAAAATTCACTGCTTCACTTAAAATTCATTCTCATTTTGTACTTCGGAGACTCAACGCTGATTTTGAAAATTTTACTGCCCTTGATTCAGTTTGCTCCGTTTTTTAAAACCATACAACGTTTCAATCGCTTTAGAATCGTTAATGAACTTCGCAAATGAAATAAAGTTAATCTATGCCAGATCAGGATAGATCGCGTTTCTTGTGGAGTTTATTCAGAGCCACGTATCCCAGACTCCCACGGTAAACCAAGCTTCCTCCAGTAGATCTCGGATGTGAGAAGCCTTTGGTCTCTCCTCCAATGTTTCCTGGAAGCACAGGTTCATGATCTCATGCAGCTGGAAAAATTCATCAAGTAGTTATAAGTATGTATACATTAAACTTGTTGCGTGACAGACTGCTCGAAATAATCCGCTGCGACTGCTCGGTTTGATTTATCAAGTCTTCTGGCCTTTATTTTGAAGTCAGCGAAAGGACAAATCCATCCATGGAACGGGTAAGAGGGGGGCATTGGGACTCTCGGTTTTGCGATTTTGGCTATTTTTTAGATCGGGTTTTCGATTTTTGCGCCAAAAGACGTCGGTTTTTCGGTTTTGGTGTTCATTGCGGTTTGCGGATTTTTCGTTTTATAGCATCTGGTTCTCGGTTTTCGGTTTTGGTATCCGATGTGGTTTTTGGTTTTTCCTATTTTGTCCTATTTGCAGTTCTCGGTTTTGGATGATTTTTTCTTCGGTTTTGCGGTTTCTAATATACCCCAATGCCCCCCCCCCCCCCCTCTCCGTCAAATTATTATCCTAAGCATTGCTTCCTAACGAGGAACAATAAGTCTGGCCCCAGTTGTTGACAGCTTATGCATTTGCGAGCCTGCAAATAACAGTCGGTCGCAGGACAAATGTCCGGCAAATTTTAGGTTTTGACCGGCGAAAGCATAGCCTGGTCGGACACTATGACCAGGGATTTTTGACCAGTCTGGTCTCTTGTCCGGCCAAAACGTTATCGTGGTCTGACAAATGATCTGCTTATGGGCAACAATTATTTGCAGGCTTGCATTTGTTTAGGGCCGGACTTAGTTTTGCTTTACTTTCGAGCGTTCCGGCGTTGTTATTTATATTTTCATTTATCGACATTCAACTCGTTGACATTTAGTTTTGACCAGTTTTTGAATGTGCTTCAGTATATCGGTGTAATTGGCCGTTTTTATGTTAGAGACGTTAAAGTCGTCAAGACACATTTGACGTCTGAGATGTTGAAGCCGTCTGGTATAAAAACGAGACGCATAAAAGTAGACAAATTAATGGGCAAAACAAGATTTTTGTGAATAAAAGACTAGGTTCTATTCTCGGAAGACACTGGGCACGAGCAAACTCGGCACCAAATAAACGTTAACACACGAACATGTGAGCAAATAAACGTGGCGGAATTGCAACTTCTCAAATTTATGTCTCGACGTTGCCTAGAAGGACAGATGCAAAAATTTTTATAAGAAAAACCATTGTAGATGTAGCCTTGCTACATGGCTTGTTTGTCGTGTCGACCAAGAGAGCAAGAAATTGAATCAACGAAGTGCAGATGAACAAAGGACTCAGGGCTAAATGAGTCCCAGTTAGGGCATCCCGTTTTTTTACTAGACGCATTGAACGTCTGAGACATTAAAGTCGTCGGTTAAGTGCGTCTCAACGACGCAATTAAAACAAGACGTTAAAGTCGTCAGACGTTAAATGCGTCTGTCTTATTTATCATTTTTATACTAGACGTTAAAGTCGTCTGCTAGCATAAAAACGACCATTTTATACGTGCTTTTTTTCATATAGTGGTCACACGAAATTAGTGCGTACAACAGCTGAATAAACGTATGTTGATATGAATGTAAGCCGACGATTGGCAAGGGAATATTAAGTCCGGATGGATCGGGTTAATGAGTCCATATCGAGATAGCCTTTAGGGTCTTTCGGCGGTGGAGGCATGCTGTGAGCAAATTAAATCCAGCAGTTGTAAGGAACTGGTCTAGAACAGGTAGGGATTTACCTGGGTGTATTCACGTGATCCATGGCAGTGCCCTAATAACGTGGTCAACAATTGTCCGAATTGCTCAATATCCTTGCCACAGGTACCCTGTTCGTCAACTGTCCAGTTTGTGGAGGCACCGGGTTCATTGACTTTGGACGCTTGAGAAAAACCACCCAATACTGCTCTGATGGGGGGAATCTATGGGAAAGTCAAATATCGATTGGTGGTTGATGTTATCTCGATTAGACCGAATTTAGGGAGCTTTAACAACGAGAACAGCAAAGGCAACGAGAACGCCACAAAACAATAGGCATTAAGTCGCACAGGACCCTTGCTCTCATTAAAGAGTAAGTATGAACTTTGACGGCTGATTCCGAAAACACACGAAATATCCGGCATGAGAAGATTGTTCTTACGCTATCAATTTAGACCTCTAAGCTCAGTCCGTGTAAAGACGGAGTCCATTTTGTTTACGGCGTATCAGACGTTTGAGAGCTCGCTGCTCCCACTGCGACACTCTCAAAAAAGGAAATTTAAAGTGAAATCTTTTTATAATTTTCCGAGACGTCAAACTTGCAAATTTGTGTTCAAGCTTGCTTTGTGAATACAGAATATAAGAAATTGATTGATTGATGCACAAGGAGGATCCTGATAATCTTGGTGTACTGTAATAGTGATGTAACAGAAGCGGAATTGCAAAAATACCATGGCATGGGGTGGGGATTTGATTGTTATTGTTAGCTCTGGGGTGGGTCTTTTGACTCATCTTGCCTTCCCGGGGGATGGGGTATCCGAACCTGTCTTTGCATTAAGTGGGGCTACTTGGTTCTTGTTTTAATAGAGAAACAGCTTTAATTCTTTCATATTGAATTGTTATGCTTTTTGTAGCCTTTGAAGAAAAAGCGAACTGCATTTCACTCAGTGGTGTGTATTTCGATATACACGATCAAATACAGATTGAATGGTTAACGTTGGAGATCTAGCAACTTCATAGAAGTGAGTTCTATTTGGACCTGATTACCTTGTGTCTTTCTTGCATCCAGCCTGGGATCCAAGAAAAACTCACTGATCATTTCATTCAACTTACCCTTGCGCATTGACCAATAAGAATATTGTTTGTTGTGATGTTGTTATGGAGATATCCAAGATCTTCCAGTCGCTCGATAGCGTTGATGATGTCACTGGCAATAGCGCAAACTGCATCGAAGTTAAGAACAGTTCCTTTATCACAAAGGAAATCTTCTAAAGTGGAACTGGATACAAATTCGTAACAAATCAGCCTTGAGGGAAAAAGAGAAAAAACAGCACATGAGCGACGTACTTCTGAAGACATTTTTTAAGGGACTGTCCAGAAACTTAACCAAAGCAATGTAATATCCAAAACTCGCAACGCACAACCGGCGTAAATCAGGCATTAGTGTTGGCTCTCTTCGTAACTGAGTTTGAAAAAAACAAATCACCGCTCAGTTATCGAATAACCACTTGGCACGCGTTCTCTGAGTCTACAGGTAAGGCAGCCGGGCCGTTGAAAAGTTGAAAAGTCAGAGACAAACCTCAGGAAACCCACTTTGCAGTAACTAAAAGTGGCTAAAGTAACTTGAACTGGACTTACAGACTGTTGGGGTATAAATCCCGAATCTTCTTTTTTCCATGCTTGATAGTTTGATCACGAGCTGCGGAGAAAGTACAGCAAATAATCAAAGGAAACTGATGACATGATCATGGTACTGCTGAGGCTTGTTCTTGCAATGAGGGTTGTTAATGATTATGACAAGACTGATGATGATTATGATGGTGATTTTGATAGTGATGGTGATAGCGATGGCGATAATGGTGATGGTGGCGGTGATGATGATGATGATGATGATGATGATGATGACGGTGATGGCGATGATGGCGATATGGTGACGGATGATGACAATTGAGGTAACAAAACATACTACAACGGATAATAATAATTGCAAAGAAAAAAGGGAGAGCCCCCATGTATAAGGAAAAGATAACCGAGAAAATTATCAATGATGATACAAGAGAGATAATGACCAACTGCGGACACAAAACGGATCCGGAACAGCTGTAATAATGTAAACACAAAAAATAATCAACTAAGAGATTCAAGAGATGGTACAAATTTGCTGCAAATAAGCCGCCTTTCATCGCCCCCGCTAATACGGGGAATTTGTAAAAATATCATGACATACATAACATAAGATTCTGGTTCAAACATGAAGCCGAGGTTCTTCACTGCTTACCTTTTGAATGCCAGCGGCATCGAAGTAAGTTGGTCTGCGGTTCCTTGTTACAAGCCAGGCCCTGCACTATATCCACCTCGTGATTCCAGGCTTCTTTCGATTCCTTTGCAAAGTATTTCAGTAACACCATACTCAGCATGTTTTCTTCCTCACACCAAGCTAAAGCGTAACCCTAAAACAGCAAGCCAGACATAGATTGTAGACCTTTCAACGCTTCAATTTTTTATTCAGGACTGTGCTCACTGCTGTGAAATCCAAAAACAGTAGACACTAGAAGTACTGTGCTTCAACGAAAAAGCCAATCACGGCGAGAAAACTAAACCGCTAACAGTAACGGTAATTAGTTTGTGGTTTCAGGTGTCGCTTCTGATTGGTTGCTGGACATGCGCACAATGGGAAATGTCAAAATCAAATCAAAGTGTTCACGGTTTTTTGGATTCGCACTGTGACTATAATTTTAGTTTTTTTATCAGCAACATGGCGAAGAGTGCACCAGAAAAGTGATTAATGTAAAGGATGAGCAATCAACTGGATGTCCGATATTTGGGGACCTTCAGACAGGACTCAGTTCCAGAGCCGCTAGTTTCCCAGCCGCTGGTCAATGGGAACAAAGGCTCATGAGCTTGATTTGCAGACAAACAACTACAAAAATGATTGGCAGGTTGGTGACGCAAGGAGAAACCGGCATTCAACAGTTGTTCAAATGAGAAAAGGAGTTTGTAACCAAACCAAACCAAAGAAAATCAACAAATAGCAAAAACAGCAACAAAAAAGCATGCGCTCTCAGCTAGTATTTTATGCAGTTTTAAAAGACCAGTTTCATAAATGGCGGCTGATTTATTATTCGTTTGTATGCATGTTAATTAGACCTACCAGCCTCATTTTAAAACAAAAATTCTTTTGAATTTTGCTAGTTAAGGCTCATTAGCATGAGAACACAAGGATATTTTGTTTGGCCGCCATTATGAAATAGGCCTACTGACAGCTGTCTAGAAAAATTTGTTATGTTATTTCTAACTGTGATAATGCTGTAATACTGTTCCCTGTACGTATCGTTACACGGTAAGTTTCGGTTTCCGAGGACTACTCACTGTCAAACGTTTGCCTGCAATATCAGCTTGTAGAATATCCACTTCCTCGATTAGCCTCAGCTTAGCGTGTACGCGAACTTGTTCCCAAGTTTCTGCTCTCACTTCTGAGAGAGGACTGGAACCACTGATGACGTTGGTCACTAAAGTGGGTCCATCAGACGATTTCAGCCAATCAACTGATTGATTTCGATCTGAAAAGAAATGAATAAAAAAATCAAACAATTAACGGATGAACTGACGAAAGAATGAACGATCTCACAAATGCACGAACGAACGAACAAATGAATGAATGATAAACGAAAAAAAAAATACAACAATGTATGTTAAAGGTATCCATGATGCTTTTACGCGGTAGTATTTTCCTTTTGGCAGGTGATAATTGACATCGCAAAATACTACTTGGAAAGGCGCTAAACTGAACTTCTAAACCAAGCACATTTGATCTGAAATCTTCGGTAAATAAAGTTGAGATTATGTTTGCGAGCTAAAAGTCATTCTTGGTTGAAAGATTGTTCTCAACATTCCAAAACTTTTTTCCCATCCAACTATTTATCTGTATATCCTATCGGCTCTAAAATACCCTCGATATACCAGCAGCTTCCCCCTATTTCAGGTTTAAGTGTGGAAAACAATCATGAAAGGTGTAACCTTCGAGCTCCGCACTCTCAATTGGAATCTCGCGCAAGAGCAGCGAGTAACGCGAGCTACGAAAGCCCGAAATGGTTCTCGCGTGAGAACCGTACCCAATACAAAGATTGGTCGTGGAGGGTTTTTTTGGGGAGCGTTTCAAAAACTTGGAAAAGAGGTTTAGGAAATGCTCACTCCTCTATGCCCCGCACTTCGTCCTTTTATGTTTTACACTCTGTTCTCTGAAACAGGCTGCAGCCACCATGGGCACTTACTTGGCTTACGAGTACGAAGTGGCTTCAATGCTAAATGAGTGATGTTTTTTCGCCTTCGGTTTAAGCTTCGCTTGGTCCTCTCAGTGGAAAACGTGTATAGGATAGGATTAAGCGACGAATTAAGTGGAAGGACAAAGACAGCTATCCACACGTACGCAGTCTTGTTGGGATCGTAAAATTTCCCCGTCAGGGACAAAATGTTGATTAAAATAATGGGCATCCAACAGCAAAAGTCGGTCATAACGATGAAGACGAGTCGCTTTGCCATGGTCGACTCCTTGTTTAGGTTAGTAGATCTTGCTGCGCGCGCGACACGTTTGACTGTCCAGAACATGGTAATGTACGCGATTAATATAAACATGAAGGAAATGGAGTTCAGGACGACAAAAAATGCGACTGCATATTCCCAGCCAGCTGGTCTCCCTGCTGAAAACTGTAATGGCAGACAGACGGCAGAGCGACTGTAGAATCCGAAGTTTCCGCTCTCATCGTAGAAGTAGGGTACCTTCGAGATGGGTACCAGAGATATAACTGCACCGAATATCCAAACGCCTATGCAACTGAACACAGCTGTTTTGAGCGTAAGGCGATTGAATCGAAAAGGAAACACGATGCATATGAGTCTGTCAAGTGTTATGATTGTTAGAATCAACACGGAGACCTCGCTGGAGAGCATGGATAGAGCGCCCGTCAGTTGACATCCAAGCCCGGATCTCCACTTGATATCATGTTTGAAATACTCCCCTTGCCATCTCAAGTCCATGATGGCGATAATTAAAAGATACACGCCCATAAAAAGATCCGCGACGGCCAGATTTGTCAATAGGAAGGACTGAACCCTGTTTTCCTCTTTATCGATTAAGCGCCATATTATAACCAGGAAGTTTCCAACGAAGGCGAGAATGCCTAGAATCCAAATGCAGATCTGAAGTGTGTTGTTTTTCATGAGGTCGTCACAGCTAGAGAATTCGTCGACAGGGGAATCGCATTCAACACCGTAGATTGATTTCTTGGCGTAGCAACACAGGATGAAGCGATCGAGTTTCCTGTGGAGAAAATGAGGAAACGATTTACTTAATCCTTTAAACCCTAAGATGAAAACTTAAATTCTCATTTGCTGCCCCTACACCTGGGAATAAGTTGTTAAATTATCAAGAAAATTAATCTCGGGTTGTCTATTCTTAATTTTCACGACCACTTTGTTATGTGAAGCGCCGACATTACAAGGAGAAATAATATGGTGATCACCCGTAGGGTTTGAAGAGCTGTTAATACAGGGACAAATATCTTGATGAAAACTAATTAATGAAGATGTACGTGATAAGCGCAGACATGAACACTTGTTGAGCAGTAGTAAAAATAAAGCCTGAAAAAAATTCACGCTGTTGCGGGCGTTGAACCCATGTTGAACCCATTAATCTGCAGCTCAAATATATGATTTTCATATAGTCACACTCATTAAAAAATTTAAAATTACTTACAGAAATTTCAGATTAGTCAGCTCACTGAATGTATCAGAAGATACTTCAGACAATTTGTTATTATCCAGGTACCTGCAACAAAATGACGATTAATCAGATAATTTTCTTTTACTGTTAGTTACAAACCGTTTCTTACGTATTGTTATTCGAACGTAGTTCGTTCCTTTAGCGAATTTAGGCAGGTATCACTTAGGGCAGCAAGACTTCGAATAATCGAATCCCACAACGAATTCATTTATTGTAATTTGTTTCCATCTATTTTAATTACTACTTCCTTTTCTATTTGGCATCTGTATAGACTAACTCGATCCCCTTAGCAGTGGTACTGGAGTTTCCTCTAAGCTCATTGTGGAAGAAAAAAAGTAGAAAATGTAGAGACCGCTGAAGAAAGTGAGCAGAGATCATTTTAACCCTTAAAGTCCCAACACCTGATAGCTGCTATAAAGTTCCTTGTTTATAAGTCAAGATAATTTGGGGTGATATCAAGATAACACACCCTCTGGCTTATAAATTTGTCTATTCTCATCACCTGTCTGCTGGGCCATATATTAATATTATAAGGAGAAGGTATATGCTAATCGCTTCTGGGAGTTTAAGAGTTAACTACTTACAAATATTCCAGTGACTTAAGTCCACGGAAAGTGGCCTTTTCAATTGTTGTCAGTTCGTTGTTGCTTAAATCCCTGCAGATAGAAAAAAGGATAATTATGACTACGGTAAATTCCATGGAACTTCAGTTTGCTTAATTTTTAGAATGCTGGAGGGTTTTGCTCTTTAATCTTTGCACCAATTTTGAAGTTAATTTTAGCTTACTACAATTTTTAAATCCTATCAAGTATACTGAAAAAATCCAGGAAATCATCGCTGCAAAGTTTTGAGAAATCTTACTCTGGCCATTTGTCTATTTTGAACAGACAAACATTAGATAAAAACTTTGCAAAACAATACTAATAATAAAAACATTTGAAAAGAATATGATCATAAACTAAACGAGAATGGAACAATGAAGCTCGGGCAATGGCCTTTCTGCACCATTCACATAACCAGTTTCCGGCATCGTTTTGAGGATTACTCACTATCTATTTATTCAAATCATTTTATCCTCCAAATCCTGTCCATACATAAACTGTTTGCACATTAAACGGTTCTCTCTTTGGTACAGAGTAGAGAGTGCAGCATTCTATACTCACAGTAATTTCAGTTTTGAAAGATCTGCAAACAGGCCATTTGGTAGCGTGGAAATCTCGTTCTCTTGGAGGTACCTAAATTACATAAAATACGTGCATTAACAGGTTGGCAAAGAGAATATTGACGACACGGCCGCACATAGGAATGGTGAGAATATACAAGCACCCTTAGTTTATACTTACAAAGCCCAAAGTTATAACTACGAACAACATTTATCATCATCGTTATCGCCATCGTCGTCATCATCATAATCAACGTCATCGTCATCATTATCATCATGATCACCATCATCATCCTCATCCTCATCGTCGTCATCGTCATCATCATGATCACCATCATCATGATCATCTTCAACATCCTCCTCATCGTCGTCGTCATCGTCATCATCCTCATCATCATCGTCGTCGTCGTCATCATCACCACCACCATCATCATCACCGTCACCGTGGCCGTTTTCCTCGTTATTAGGGACCTTCAGATTTGAGTACGAGTACGAGATCGAGTACGAGTACAAGTTTCTAATTTCAAACCAGTCATCTCCCCTGAACCCTCACTCTTCCCTGTTGCTTACCAGTAGATCACGAGATTCTAGAAACAAGATTAGTGTCATTAGTGATCATCTGAAGCAGGCGGAAAAGATTTCAAAAGTCGTACTCGTACTCAATCTCGTACTCGTACTCAAATCTGAAGGTCCCTATTGTAATGATCACGATTATCTTAGAAAAGCGGAACAGCTTTGATTGAAGAAATGATATCTCCACTTAGACAAGGCAATAGGCAGTCGAGACGACAACACAACAAGGGAGAAAATTCGAAAAACGATAAGATAGAAAAATCGTAAATGGTTTGAACCCAGGAGTCATGTCATAATTAAGTGAAGTACGATCGTCCGGGTGAGTGTAGTCCTGAGAAGGACTGTTTGAGGTGACATTGACTGACGTTTCGACAACCTGAGCGGAAGTCATCATCAGAGTCAACTTGACTCTGATGATGACTTCCGCTCAGGTTGTGGAAACGTCAGTCAATGTCACCTCAAACAGTCCTTCTCAGGACTACACTCACCCGGACGATCGTACTTCACTTAATTAAGATAGAAAAACGAAACATAGTCAAGAAGAGAACAATACAGCCGTACTTACAAGCAAGTTAAGTTGGTTTTGTTGTTAAATGAACCAAACTCCAACTCCTTTATTTGGTTCGAACGCAGGCTTCTGAACATCAAACAAAATCATCAGCGTCAAAATGAAACCTATAGTATTAGTTAGCGCATATATCACGCCCACGTAGATTAAAAAACTTCGACTTTTAATTATAGTTAGTTATAGGATTGTCCTTACAATACTTCTAATCCTGGTAGGCCATCAAACATGTGTCCATCGACTTGTCGAAGAAGATTCTTTCCCAAATCACTGGAAAAAAGGACAGAAATCTTTAAAACCGTACTTTTAGCCAAACAAGAAGCCTTTTCTGGAGCTAAGTTAAGGAGGACAAATAGTTTAATCCAACAAGTACTTACAGAACACGCAGATTGGAAAGTTCAGTTAGACCACCAGCCGGAATAGAGCGGAAAAAATTGGAATTGAGTCTCCTATGACAATGACGAAATACAGTTAGAAATTTTAATCTGCCCAAAGCCGTCCCAAGGGCATTTTTCAGTGCGCTGAGAATTATACACCCCTTATGTTGCTGGTTGCGACCATCATGGACTACTTAAGTAAACCCCCGCAAATAAAGCGCGTGCTTTCCGTGGTCGTAATGATAAGAGCAGTTTCATCAATTAGGTTGCACTGAATTGCGGGATTTTCATTTTTTATGCCCGCAACTCAGTACAATGGCACGCCGTTAAAACGACCTCTGCCATGAAAATTTAGTCGTATTAATAAGAAAATAAGAAAATAAGTGGCCTTTTGCAGTTCGGGCCACAAAAAAGTGGTCGTAGTGATGGGATGATCATATGGAGGGGTTCCACTGTATTGCAACGATTCCACGAAACTCATAAATTTGGGCTCAGCAACTGTTTTATTCTGTAGGACTGCTAGGGGTGAGATTACACGGTGAGATTGTCTACAAGGACAATCTGGAATCATGTGATACACGAGTAGGGAGTCGCAAAATTGTTTCCACCACTCGCTACCCAAAATTCGTGTGATTCTCGATATTTTCACCGTCATTGCCACTTTCTTTAAAAACAGTTAACGAGGACAGCTTTTAGTTAAGTTTTGATTCACAGAGATTGACATGCACTTTGGATACTCACAGCGTCTGCACAGAAGAGACGTTTTGGAAGGAGTCTGGTTCGAGGCGGAGAAGGATGTTGAAACTCAGGTCGCTTAAAATGAGAAAAAAATTCAAAACATTCAGTAAACTTCATAATACAGTCGAACCTGTATATAATGGCCCTGTATGAAGCGGCCAGTTTTCAAAGTCCCGATTTTTGCTCATGCAAACACTGTATTTATTACCTGTATTAGGCGGCCAAACAACATGTCATTTTATGCGGTATTTTATCGTTTAAAATGCGATCCATCGTCACTATGAAGAATTAACATCGCTAACGCTTTCCAGATGTCCGCAATGTGCTGAAGTACAGTACAAAATTACGAACGCAAAAAAAAATTGTTTGTTTTGAATACGCTTCACTCTTTACCTAGAAATTCCTCTAATGCTTACTCTATTATGCACCAGTCAATGTAAACCCCCCCCCCCCAACCCGGGAATAGGCGGGGAATTGGACAAACGGACTGGCGAAAGTGAGCCAATGTTCCCGCCCCCAGGTCAATGTTTTCGTTCCAATGTCCTTGCTTGTCCCCGCCTACCAGTGAAGGTCTATTTGAGTGTTGTCATAAACATCACTAATAAGAAAATAAATGAGACAGCAAAGTAACATTCAGTGTCTTTAATGATTTATGCATCTTTTGAGTTAATAAATAACCTTTAATATCTCTTCCAGGGAGCCTTGCTACCTGTAATAATTAGCAATTTATTAAGAGAAGGATGGCAAGCAAGATGTAAGGATAAAATAGATTTTTGAAGAAACAAGTTTAACTCACATTTCTCTCCGCCATATTTAGTCCCTTTTAGGTTTGCTCCCAGTCTCTTCGCAACATAGTTCTTCACTCCAACCTTCGGCAGATTTATTTCCCTGCTTCCGGTACCGATGAAGAAAACCTCGTCCAAGACCCCGCATACCGGGACAGTTTCGAATGTCACACGTTGGATTTTGTCCCGCTAATGTCCCCGTTTTTCCCGAGTTGGTGGGGGTGGGGGGGAGATTTACATTGACTGGTGCATTACTACTTTAGCTTGACCAGTTTTATTGTCTATTGTGCTACTTTGGTATAATCAGCAACATTTCCGTTATAACTGCACATTGAACGGAACTATGATATGACGTAATGAGATTTTTTGTTGTGAACTGTAATTCATAGAAATATAGTACTGTATAGAGTAGAAGAGTGGAGGACAAATTATTGCACAGTACGTTTTACACAATGTTACGTATATCATATCGTTAAGTTATAACTTGGCACTGAATTTTGTTTGATTGGTATTGATTATCCTATTGTTTCCTTGCATGAAGTGTTTTTGTATGATACACTATTAAAATTGACATTTGACTACGCCTATTGAGTATATTTGGTGATCCTGTATCAAGCAGCCACCTGTATTGGCCGTTCCGAAATTCAAAAGGGAACTGGGGCGAGTTTCAAAGTTTGAAGTAATCGATAAATTGACACCATCACATAAAAGATAACATTGAGTTTAGTTGTTTGACCAAGTTTGACTCTTTTAGGTTGAACAGAAACCAAGTTATGGACCTTGAGGCTGCGTCCACCAAAACCAGGGTTTTGGGGGACGCGGTCACAACATTAAGACATTTGTATGGATTTTGAGCTATGTTTCAAGGTCCATAACTTGGTCTCTGTTCAACCTAAAAGAGTCAAACTTGGTCAAACGACCAATTTCAATGTTATCTTTCATGTGATGGTGTCAATTTATCGATTACTTCAAAATTTGAAACTCGCCCCAGTTCCCTTTTGAATTTCGAAACGGCCAATTAAGTGGCCAGTTCCTCAAGTCCCGAGGGTGGTTCGACTGTCTGCGCATTTGAAACAATGTTTAAAGAAGCTAAGATGCATATGGTACTCACATATATTCCAGGTGTGAAAGGTTTGCGAAATCATTCTCGTGTAATTGAGATATTCGGTTCTTTTTGAAGAATCTGCAGTAAATAATTAGGATTTTTTTTATCATTTTTCTTATCACAAGAAATCTACCCTACGTCATTCTTATTTATACAAATATTACTCAATTGCTCATCTAACTGTTGGTAAAGCAGTTAAGGTTGTTGTTGCTTAGAAACGAACATTAGCCCTTATGACGCATTTTTGTTGGGACAAATCCGGCATAGGGACACTCGTAATAGACATTGGTAGGGCGGCGTTCAACTGAGTGTCGAACGTAATTCGCATTTGCTTTCGTTTTGCATTACTTCGCTCTGTGATTGGTTGACAAAACTCGCGCCACTTTCTCAGCCAACGAGAAGCAAACCAAGACCAATCGCAAGTTGCACGCGCGCATTTTCCCGAGCTTGGCGCCGGTTGCATGTAATTACTTTAGCTTCTGATTGGTTCAGTGAGCCGTCTTCGTCTCTTGTGATTGGTCAGAGTAATTGTTTTGGCACCACTAGAGTTCATTTGGGACTAATCTGTTATTGGAATGAAAAGAATGCATCCCAAAACTCTAGCTTGTTACTTTTTTCACCCCATTCCTATACAAGCACGGAAATAAGCAGAATAGTCACCAAACAATGCATGCTTGTAATTCATTTCACAATATGTAAGCTGTTTGGGAGTCTGTGAAAATAAGAAAATAAAACTTACGACCTCTTAAGCTTAAGTTAGCTTTCAAGGGAAAGGTGGTTGGAAGTTTTTGTATGGTAGTGTTTAAATATTATAATGTACGCACTATTGATCTTCATTGTAAAATCCGCGGTTGTGATCACTCAAATGAAAGATGTGAACATTGCTGTTGGTCATGCCATACAAGTTGCTATAGGGGGGGTCTTATTATTGTGCCATGCCCCTAAGCATTAAAGATAATCTCGTACCCAAGTCCCTCGCAGTTTAATTCACTGAAATGTGAGAGTCTGATCATCAATCTGATAACAGTTTTCAGTCAATAATATTTTCTGGCTGTCCTGGTTATTTTATTATATTTTCCCACCAAAATAGGGTTTGAACCTTTTCACTGGATTAGACACATGTAAATAGCGCATTGCTTACACTGCTCCAGTGTTGGAAGGAAGGTTTCTTGGTACAGCGATCAAGTCTTCTCCAGTCACCAGGATCCTCCTGTTTCTATCTTCACCGAACTCTTCACATTTGCAGCTCGAAGGACATCCTGAAACACGTGTGAATCCAAAGGATTAGTGAACCTGACTTGCGCAAATCAACACCTCTTATGGCTTTCTCACCTTGTTGACGAGAACAAGATGCTCCTTGATCACCTTGGGCTGAGAATATAAGGATAAAAATTCAATAAAACAAAAACAATTTGCTACGTAGCACTCGATTAAGATGATGCTCAATAAAACGTCTTTTGTTGTTACCGTAGTGCTGTTAGTTAATTAAAACCGTAAACACTAGAAATATTTATGGAATGTTATTGTTCAGTCCAAGTAAAGAGTCAATCACACACGAGAAAACAAAACCTTAACGCACTTCTGGTTGGTTGCTGCGTAATGGAAAATGTCCAAATCAAATCAAGGGACCGGTCATTATTTAGCAGGGGCGGGGGGATCACTATTTTTTTAGCCTCACTTTGGGGAGTACCATTTAAAAAAATGCCTTTTAGGGGAGGTCAGAGTAATGGAGTAAGGGGGAGGGTCAGAGTTTTTTTGGACCCTTTAGAAGGCAGGGCCACAACTTCTTGGCCAAACGTTTTTCTCAGTAATAATGGACGGTCCTCAAAGTGTTCACGGTCTTTGGATTCGCATCTAAAACCTGACGAAGCATTTATTCCCGAAACGTCCGACTGTTAATAAACAGTGTCTTCCAGCCCTCTGATAACACCACATAAAATAGTTTTATTTAGCAATAGAAAGGTAAATACCGTTGGTCGAGCTTTGTAAGATTACACTCCTCATCCCGAAATGATTCGCACTACAGCATTGCTGGTTTGCATGTGACGTAATCGCGGCCATGTTGGTTGGTAAGAACAATAGCCTGTCTCTCAACTGGCAACTAATTTTTATTTTTGTGCAAATTCTTCGAAAAGAAACATCCAACATGGCTGCCTCGTCACGTGGATGAAAACCAAGAATTGAAATTGTCTATCTTATTTGAGTTTGGTCAACATGGCTTATCTTTTCAAAATTCAAACGAGGATTGATCCCAATCTTGATTGGTTGGTCGTCGATAAACCACGAGGTGATGGCCACGGCTTTACTGAACAATCCGAGATCTTTCATCCGAAGCTTATGATCACACAGAATCCTGACTTTCAGTCACAAGTTAATACCAAAAGATAAGTATGCACACCGTTTTTGAGTAAAATCTCGAAATATTATCTTAGTGTTGGAATTTAAAGGACGCTCTACTCTTTAATACAACAAGCGGGCGCTTACAGCACAGGATAACGGTAAACGAGATTAGATTTTAGGTGATGACAACAAGGATGTTGAATGACTATTTTATGAATATTCAATAGACTTGGAAAAGAAGAAATACTTACCTGAAATAGACTGATAAAATTCCCCATGATAAAGGTTACCGAGATTGGATTTAAATAAATATTCAATAGACTTGGAAAAGAAGAAACACTTACCTGCAATTGACTGATAAAAGGCTTTGAATCTTGCTACAGGCTGCTTACCATGGCAACGAAGAACAATCGTAAAATGATTTGATGAAGACACGAAAACTGGCGGATAGCTATAACCACAAAACCTGCCTACCGCGGGCGCAGTTTCGTCGCGACCATCGAAAATTTCAAGAAAACAGTCATCGCACGTTGGGTGGTCCTTCAGGCGGAATTCTAAGAATGTCAGGCGAATGATATAACGGTTTGGTACTTTGATTGTCCACTTGCAAAAGCTGTCGTCATAATAGTAACCAGGGAAGGAGGGAGAGAAGACGTACCCAGACGTGTTGGATAAGGTTTCACTGCAGGCTAGAAAACAAATCTCTACGTAAACTTTCAGGCTCGTGGAACGCTCCCAACATTGTTGACCAACAATATCAAACATCGTTGGACCAACAGGTTGGGTCCGTTAGATCGCTGTGCTGGAACAACAACAGTCAACGCAGTGTTCAAGAGGTGGCGGGCCCAGCAGGCAGGAGATGATCGACTTGCAGAAGAAGTCATAATAGTGTAACTTTCAGTAATTGTGAAATGACATCATTTCGTTGCTACAGTCGTTGTTTAAGGCTACTACTGACTGATGATCATCAAACTTACAGCACCCTTTTCTCGGCAGCATAAATCATGTCTTCACTGATACTGCTCATTTGATCAATAATTAGTAGATTAGAAAATCATATTACTATTAGATGAGAATCAAACATGAAGAAACCCAGAAAAAATGTTTTCTGAGTTGCAGATGGGACTCGAACCTACATCCTTTGTAGGCTTAGTTCTCAGATGCTCCAGCCACTGAGCTACTGGAGCCTCGAAGGTCGCGGGTCCAAAACTCATCAGAAACTCAGAATATTCTTTCTGGTTTTTTTTTATGGTTGATTCTCATCTGTGTGATTTTCTAATGAAGCGATAGTGATTGCTCAAAGAACGTTTTTAAATATCTCTCCCTGTTAAAAAGTTTTCGTTTGGTCTTTTCAAATCTCTCTCTTTAAAAAGTAGTTTCATAATTGTATGTTAAGGCATCCGCTATTAATATTACCTCCTTTTGCCAACTGGGGCTTGTGTTGGCAATATATGTCTGGATTCTCGTCAACATAAAGTCCTGTCAATGCCACTAGGTCTTTCTCTCTCTCTGCTTCACCATTAATGAAGACCTATGTTACATCGTTAAAAAATTATAGAACTGGTAAACTCTGCACAACACGAGTTTCCTTTAGGTGGGCGCTGGATTTTATGTGTTCGTTCTTTAAAACGTTCAAGGCGTGACAGAAGACTGAGATAGAAGACGAAGCAGGAAAAAAGAGTTGTCCCCCCTATGCCGATCATTCGTCTCTTCTTTGACTCGTACAAACGTCAACCCTTCTCTATTTTAAGCGCACCTCACAAATTTATGTGTCTGGGTAAGCTGAAAGCAAGGCCGAAACAGCTGTCCATGTCTGCTCAAGGCTCGGGCTTAAACTTTATTTGGTAGATTTAAGGTGGAATGCTCGCTACCATGGGGCCTTAGTGCTTTATGTGTGGCTTTCAGCGTACCAAGACACATTAATTTGTGAGGTATTCTTGTCACACCAAGCCACATCCCACAAGCTGCACATTCAGGGCCATTCCTTCTCTGTTTACTCAAGACCCAATAGCAACAAAAGGACGATTGTTAGTATCGTGCAATACCCTCCTATAAATATACGGATACTATTTTCAAGTCTATCTGGTGAGCCATACAATATAGTGGAGGGCATTAATTGCCCAAAGCGATGTGGTACCAGTTACATAGGAAACCTCGAGTAACCTTGAATGGTACGAAGCCCAAGTACAACCGTAAGCGTAAGGAGAGTACAAGCACCGCCCAAGGAAAAGATACATTAACTCAAGCAGAAAGAAGTACCTAAGAGGATCAAACCTACCCATGATAATCTGGTCGCCATTAAGAATCACTGCCACTACGACATACAAAATATGCAGTGTGAATAAGGGTGAAACCTCACTCATCTCGCTGATGTTAATGACTTCAACAAGTCGACAAAAGTGCTGCTACATTTGCAGCTATTACAAACCATGCTTCAATGCCTCACCTGAAATGTCGACACAGCGCTCAACGGAACTTCTCCGTAAACCCAAGTCTGCCCGGTATTCTTTTCACACGACCAGATAGGTACTTGTCGATAGTTGTCTGTCTTTTGGTAAATTGTGAGCCTCTTCACCCCAGGCCCTCTTATCATGTAACGAAACTTTAAACACTTGGTATGCCAATCACGTGACCTGTTATAGTGCTGGCTCACAAGGACAGCAGTCTCGTTTAAGAGGGTAGTGTTGCCGTCTACTACAATTCGGTTGCCTGGAGAAGAATACGTTTTATAAGGTAAGTTCGGGACGGGCAAAGGGGTGTTAGGTGCGAAGTGTAAACTTCCACCCAATAAAGACTATTGTACTTACAAGATTAGAGGAAATTTCACTATTTAGGACAATAAGCAAAAAGCAAATCTTAGCAAGGGGCAAGGGCACTACAGTTCAAAGGGAAATTTGGGGATAACCACAGTTCAGCGATAATAAGGCAACTCATATTCTGGACAGGTTCAGTTAAACTACGTAACAATCCAGGGCATTTTTTTGGCTCAAATCGAAGCGCAGTTAAATTGCGAAAAGCTTGGCTGCCTCTCTGAAGTTTTTTGTTGTATTCTAGTAGCCCTTACCAAGAACTGCCTTTCCCGCATATTTATGAAACGAGCAAGAATGACTTTGTTTTAAGTCGAGAGAGCAGAGAGCAAATCGTGATCATCGCCCAGAATGTGGCGACACATCCGGGACTTTTTTTGAATGGTCGGCGCGAAAATTCAAACCATTAAGGATACCAGACGCTCAGACAAAAGAAAATTGGCGCCAAAAACCGACTACCAGCGCTCACGTTAGGCGAGTTTTAGCGCAATCTTTTTGCGCTTCGTAATAGTTAGCATATGGCTTTTGCAGATGATAAATCAAATTAGATAATGAGACATTTTGCGGGCTTTTACCAGCAGTTGAACCAGTTGGAAATTTTGGTTGAAGTTGGCGTATTTTCAGACAATTTTTGTATGGGGAGATGATTGGAGGCTGAATTTTTCAGTAAAAGATTGATCCTCCCCAGAGTTAGCATAGGGCTTTGTTTGCTTATTGTTTAAAGATACTCCCTGCCAATTTTCAGACCAAAAGAACGATTCAAAGTGGTTGGAAAATTAAACTTTGGAACTTTTTTCTGACCCTTCAGGATTCTCTTTGCTCAGAGAAGATTACGACATTTTTAATTTTAAAGACATGTTTCGATGTTGCCAACATCATTGTCAGTTACACAATATTTGAAAAACCGTTGGACTTTATAACAACTAGGTAAAACATACATAATTAATTAAGATTAAGTGACAAAAATATTTGAGTGAGTTACAAAGTGTGAAAGAACATAAAGCCTAAAGCGTAAGTGTCAGGTTGACGTGATGAACTTGTTGGTTTAAATTAGGCTTTTCCCAATTTATATGCATAGCCTCCTTAAGTTTGAGTTGAAATCTAGTAGGGGCGGAATCAAGAATTTTGAAACAATCTGTAGAGCAAGATTAACGGCAACGTTCTGAACTTAGTAAGTGTTTGAAAATGTGTGAGGACTTGTCTGAAGAGAGATGTTCACGGACACGTGTGGAAAAATGACGACTAGTTTTGCCGATATAGCAAGCATTACAGCAAGCACAAGTAAATTTGTAAATCACACGTGGTAAACACCAGTTTGATGTCAAGATCATTACAATAACGATTAACAAGGCGACGTATTTTGCTTTGAGCTACAGTAGAAAAGTAGCTAGTAGCTACAGTAGCTACAGTTGTTATGTGCTTAAAAGAAACGCTGTGATCTTGGGTAATTTAAGATGTGCACAACACATACATGGTAACAAAATGAGGCACCTGCTTATGAGTGAATAGACGGTGTTCACTCATGTGACCAGCGGCCATATTGGTTTATTGAAACAGTTCAATTCCCAGAAGACGGGTTTACTCCTCCAACATGGCCACCGTGGCGTCAAGTACACAGAGTTTCTTAAGCCTTGAAAGCAGCCATTTCATTAAACACTTACCTTTTCTGTCCAGGCACGATCGAATCCATTTGACTTCTACTTCCTCCTTCAGTCCTGTTCTGACTGTTTCCCAGGCCTTCACGTTTCCTGCTTCCGACCCGCATCCATGTGACATGCGCAATATCTCCTCTGCCTTGATAGAGTAGCTCCACAAATTGAACCCACTCAGCGTACCCTTGATGGAGGTCAAATTTGCGTTTGGTGTCCTGAAACCAATGGTCATAGTTCCTCCCCCTAAGAAACAACAATTGCGATTGACAAGAATTCGTTGAAGACCATACATCACCCCATCAATAACAATGTTATCTGTTTACAAACATTGACGTCGAATTTTCTTGAGATTCAAATTTGACAACCACCAAACAAAGGCAGTCATTGTTTCAACAGCCAAAAAACCTCTGGTGGGCAATTTGATAGGGAGCTTCAGCAACGAGAACGTGTTTGAATAAAATATACTGTTGTTGTTTAGCATTTCGCTAATTAGTAGCGGTACCTTCGATTCCCAAATGAATTGCACTCGACCAAAAATCTTCAGTCTGAAATGTTCTTTCTCCATCTATATAAACATCTAACAACCCATCCCTGGCTACCCACGTGACACACACGTGGTGCCACGTGTCATCCACAAGTCCAACTGGTAACACCCTGGACATAAAAATAGAGCAAAGAAGAAAAAATAGTTTAAAAGAAACCATGAGTCATTTTTAATTACTGTAAGTAGAAAATAATTTCGGACTCCTAAAATTGCTTTGTTAATTCCGATTCAAATGTAGCTGCTTATTTAGGACAATTGTTGTTTGCGATAGACTCTAAGTAAATTGTCTCAACGATTTTAAATTGCTTGTCGTAGAACGGAGATTGCCGCTTAACAGCAGAGTAGTCGCTGAGAGAAAATCAACTGTAATTAACCATAAATGACTTCTTGGTACCTTCTGTTCTTATCCAATTGAACGCCAACAGTGTTGTTATCGCAGTAGAATGCAAACTCAAGCGAGTCGCCTTGCTCGGACGCCACTTTGTATTCTATAAAGAAACCGGCGTGTGCTGTCTTCAACCAAAAGCACAGAGTAAAGCCGTGACGAAGGGGTGAAATATCCGAGAAAGACACATCACTAACGTTGGAGTCAGGAAGGTGGAGCTCGTAGTTATCCGGATCAATAAAGCCTCTTTCTATGTTATAAAAAATTCATACCGTTGAGTATACATTTCATAACAAGGCATTTCTATTGAGATGAGGAGGACAGTTGAAGACTTTGCGTTATCGAGAGCTGTACGTGGCGGGGCACTTGTTTGTTGAAGGTCTCCGATCAATCACAGACCTCTCAGTCAAAGCCAGTTATATTAAGTCTTATTTCAAACAGTTTCGTTCACTGAGTATACCTGTACTACGAGGTTTTGTCAAAAAGACCTAGCCTTAGCATGAGCCGCGTAACGTGACCGTTTTTCAAGAAACGTCGCTTGACACGTCACGTCACAAGGTGATACGTCGCCGTTAAAGAGAAGGTGCTCATGTGTTGCGTAATGTTACACGCCCAGTCCCAGTTTACCTCGACTATCAACGCCGTCCTCATTTGACTCTGCCTCATCTGGATCTTGGCTGGACTCTTCACGCTCTATAAATCTGATTCTTTTCCACCCTTTTAAGCTTTTCCAACCACACCAGTTTTTTGTTATGTCACATGGAGGCTCGCCTAAATTGTTTGAGAAATGTTGACGTTAGCGATCGTCCCTCGCGTGGAGGGATAAAATGTAAGGTGTTTAAGGGTGTTCGTGCGAAAACTGAAATAAAAGGAAAATAAGGCTTCAAACGGGGCATCAGCGCAGAGATGACCCCAATAGCAGCTTTATTAACTTATTGGTAAATTTCAGCTTGAAAAAACACCCTAATAAAATTATTTTCTTTCAAGGAAGCTTTACTCCAGCGTAGAGTACGGTTCCATCTTCTCCCCACTTTTGTTCCAGCATCGCACTCAGGATACAGAGACCCTACGGTTAACGGATACAATTTTTCTTTGGCAAACAGCGCTCGTAAATGAAACCTTGATACCTCGAGATTCAGTGTGTGGATGGCTTTCAGTTTGGAACTGTCTGGCTGCTCGATGAGACATGTGCTTCAATGGTTAGGATTTCATGAAGTGACAAGAGACTTAGGGTGCTTACTAAAAGTCAGACCTGGCCAGCCGCACCGGTCATTTTGAAAAGCTTCTGTCGATCGTTTTCGTTATAAAACCATCACTGCGATGTATACTCTTAAAAAGATAACTGATCTGAATGGACAGTCCTGATTAATAGTGGAATTCTCTTTAACAATGGTAAGCGCCCCTAGAGTCACCTTAACTTATGGAGCAAAATGAACAGCGCTAGCACTGTGTGAAGTTCTGCTTTATATAATAGCTTTTACATTGATGGGCACAATATAGGGTTTCAATCACATTTTAAAATCAAAAAGTCCAAACCAAATGTAAACATGTTACAATGTTACGGATAAAAGCTAGTTGTTACCATAAACTAAAGATTCACTGTCTTACCAAGACAAAGAAGTCCCCTCGGAAGTCATCAAAATTGACATGTGCCCCCGGACCGCTCTCTTGGTCGAGAACTGCGATCCGGACAATTATTCCCACGTGCTTTTCAAAAGAGTTGGACTTTACCCTGATCATGTGTTCCTTATACTTAAGCGGGGCCGAAAAATTTTTCATAGCGATGAT
>OX419335.1:7421773-7426773 GCA_948470475.1 Galaxea fascicularis | reverse complement strand
ATGTTATTTTAGCTTAAGCTTAAGCGTAATATTTTGCCCGTGCCTTGTTTCAAAACAGATTTGGTGCATGTTGAAATCAAACAATAACAATGAGTAATGAATCAAATGTTTTCTTTAAAATATGATTTATTACAAGAAGTTAGCTACCCATCAAAATGGGCAGTAAATAATAGTCTCCATGTACAGTAATAGCATATTTCTATGATATATATTTTTCTGTATAGCAAAATAAGATAATAATGAATATTATTAGCCTTTCTGATCATGTTTATGAATTTTCATTTCTAGAAAGTGTCCTATAAAAAACAGTTATACAAAAACCGTCTCACCCGACTTCTCCAATCCTTCCAGAGATGTGTCCAGCACCCATCCTTTTTCGGCTTCCCAATCGCACATGCTTTCTTCGAAGTGACAGTCCGGACTCGCTGGTTATGTTGGAAAAGAGGGCGTTATGCTTAGCGTTATTTTTAGACTTAAAATACCAGGGAGAAACAAGGAATGCGTCCGTAAATAACTGACTGACAGACAGACAGACAGACAGACAGACAGACAGACAGACAGACTGAATGAATGACTGAATGAATGACTGACTGAATGAATGAATGAATGTGATAAGTGCACGAGTAAATGAATGTGTAAAACAAAAAGGTGAACGAGGGAAGGAAAAAAGGAATGAAATTAATCTGAACTCGAAGCCCTGCGGGAAATACCGAACCCGGAAACCAAATTTAATAGGGCTCAATCACGATGATTTCATTGCATTTTGGCTAAAACAGATGACAAAGGTTCATTCAAGAAGAAGAAACTATGACTTATTTTGCCTTTTCCACACCAAAAATATGACAACAGTTTGAAAAAACTGGCCAGATTTTTGAAGTTGGAACCGATCCCCTCCGGCGTCAGTCATTCCTTAATATAACATGGGTTCCAGGGTTGAATCACAGATCAGTGTCTTCTGTACATACTTTGTGCTGCGATGGTGTCGCAAGTTCCATCCAACACCGTTAAGTCGTCAACTGCTATGTCAGCTTCGCTTCCTCTTCCAACCGTTCCTTCCAGTACAAACTTGGAAAAGCATCAAGCATAGATAAAGTTATGATAGAGTGCTGGCATT
Organism: Galaxea fascicularis; assembly: GCA_948470475.1. NCBI lineage: Eukaryota > Metazoa > Cnidaria > Anthozoa > Scleractinia > Euphylliidae > Galaxea > Galaxea fascicularis. The sequence continues at coordinate 7,425,659 of OX419335.1, read as the reverse complement.
GGCATTTTTAGCTTGCATGAAATTTTTTTGTGCCATTTCTTTATGCATGAATTTTTTTTAGCAGTTGACACCCTATGCATTTCTCTTCTCTTTTCGTTGTACGATGTTTCTTTCTTTTCGTTTTTCCTTGCACGAATTCTGTTTTGGCTTTTCTCCCACCCGATCACTTTTCTAATGGTTCACTCCTTAAGACGCTTTTCCTATGCAGTATTTGAACTTGTGAGAGTACGTCAGAGACACGCTTCTAAAGACGTTGAACGGTAGTTTGCTTTCAAAGGAGTTGTCCTGGCTGAGAACGTATGCGACACAGTCTTTTCTTTAGAGCAAAAACGTACCTTATAAGAAATCGGACTATCTAGCGATATTTGTCCAAATCTCCAACGGTTTCCCTTATCTCCAGACAGCCTCAAAACAAGCGACTCTGATTGGTTAGTTGTAAGATACACGCTCAGGTTACCAATATCTGCCCCATGCATGTGATACCAGAACTGAAGGCAAACTGTTTCATTAGGCTCTATCCAGTCACTCAGTATCCTCGCCATCTCTCCTGGACGTCTTTGAGAAGCTTCAATGTAGATGTACGAGCCTGATTAAGAAAAACGGATTGTATCAATCTACTGCCTGTACTGTTAGCTGACAACTGAGCGCGAAGGAGAATGTCTAAGCATTGGAAAAATAAGAAGCAGGCATCTCTCCCTTCCTTCTTCGTTCATGTCTGCTCAGTCACGTACTTATTGCAAAGATGCTGCAAAGGCTTTGGGAGAAAAGCTATTTTAAGACTACCCTTGGAGGATTGAGCCGATGGACAAGACGTGTAGACAACTAGCTTATTCCAGCTTAGTGGACAACAAAACTACAACATCAACAAAGAACCACCACTGCTGGTAAGACTCCTGCTAATTCCACTGTTACTGATGCTAATACCTTGTATACAACCACTGTAGCTACTAGTAACACGTCATGGAGGAACAAGTGATGACTGTGTGTTAGATATTGGAATACATTTCTTGTTAGGTTTTCAGTTTGGCTTAATGAAGAAGGACCGAGCAATAAATAAATAAACTGGTAATGATCAAATATTGTGGTGAAATGGCAGTGTTGTGTTAAAGAGACGAAAAAATGTGGCATCACTTTCAAGTTAATTGTCTCCATAGGATCTCTTATGTTTCCTCACCATCCATTCTGAAAGAAGTGTGATCATAACTCGGCCCAGTACTCTCTGTTGGTGTCTGACCCGAGCCCACAGTCCATTGAAACGCGGCATTCTTCTCAGGTTTCAATCCACAACGACCATTTTGGAAATTGCAATGACCTCGAATAAACAACATTCGAAAAGGATCGAATATGAAAGACAACAACAACTGAACAACAACAAGAAGATAAACCAAGGACTCGGGTAAAACACAGCTCATCCACTTGTGGAATTATCAAGACGATTTTCGAAGATGTTCGAATAATCAACAGAAGTTCTCAAGAAAATGAATTGCGCTCCATACGCCCCCGGAGCCTTTCAGTCAAAAATCAGAGATTTTGGGAAACTATCGTCACTTACTCCGATTTGACACGGACCTTTCGCTTCTCGCGTGGGTTTGAGTTTACATGTTTCAGTTGTGGCTATAATAGCCCACATTTTCCAACCAGGCGTGAGAACGTTGGTCCGTAGGCGTGAGTTGGCGTGAGAGCGAATTTTTCAACCCGCAGGAGTGAGACTTGGCAGGTATATCATTAAAGACAGTTGAACAACGTTTTAGCTGCATTTTGCCTAAATACATACGCAAGTGGGACAGTCACAGAGGGCGTTTTCCATTTACCAAGAAATTCCGGAAATTCCGGTTGGGATGTAAATGGCACACACGTTTTTGGTTCGTTCCACTGGAAAATTTCCGGAATAAACGGAACTTCTGAAAAGGTAGTCCTGTTTTCCCGTTCGAAACTTTCCGATGGAAAATGTCCGTTCCATTTATGAGTTTCACAAGGTTTTTCCAGTTCCAGACCTTTCACGGTCATATCATTGGTAAAATGGCGGCTCCTTCTTCCGTTCTTCGGTCCCCTCGAATAGTTTATACGAATGCCCCGTGTGCAATGGACTAGCACCCGATCTTCAGACGTTAATGAATCACAATTGTGCGATGTATGCCAAAGGTAAGTAGAATTTATTGAAGAAAACATTCAATTTTTCAAGGGTTCTTTGAGCGTTCCGATTGTTTCCCGCGTAACACTTTGCATCTGAAATTAAACAAGGTCTTTCGTTATTCTCCTTTCACAGTTGGCGTTTCAAGTGCTGCCCCTCCGTGTAACCAACTTGAAAACGTAACTGATAGCTCAGGCTCGAGTAAAAACCTGGAAAGATGGGAAGATTCCGATGTTTGATTGCTGATCACAACGTAGCCTCGCGAGGGACCCTGGGAATGAATGGAACTTGTGTCAAATGGAACACCTTCTTCACCGTTGGTCGTTTCCCACCGAAATTTCCGGAATTTTTTGCTAAATGGAAAACGCCCTGAGTATACGGTAGACCAAGTTTTCCCCAATTTTGCAAAGAAAACTCCTCGTTGAATTATGAACCTCGCGTTCAGGGTAGAAAGAATAGATCACACTTCTTACCTATAGATGATCTACATCTTTTCTTTACTAATGTTTGATTCTTAAAAGAACACGCCAAATCATTTAGATGGCACTTCCCAGATCCTGAAAGAAATTAAACGGATTACGAATCAAAGCTCTCCCGAGTAAAATGTACTCAGCGGCCTCACAGAGTGTAGTCTCCTTCGCAGCCGTTTCTTTGGGATGTCACGTAACGCTTGGGAGAGCGTTGCGTGACTTCCCAGAAAACGGCTGCGAAGGAGACTACACAACGGTAGAACACATGCAAAATTATCCTACCGCATACAGACGGTCTGTTAGTTCCATCTCGGCAGAAAAACGTTTGGCTGCATGTTTTGGGCCAAGCTACACACGACCCGTCCACACATTGATGATCCTGACAAGGATTTCCTGAAAAGTAATTTCTCGGAATGAAACATTACACTACCAACCGGGCTTTCATAACGCTGTGATCACCATTGTAGAGGTAGGTGTAACGCAACGCAAACTTCAGTTGTTTGTAGCTACTGAGTTTGCAGTAAATTTAGAAAAAAGTTAAATAAGTAACACGAAAGATGAATCAGCAAAAAAAGTTAACATCTGAGAAGGGCATTCTTAAATAATTTCTTTGTATGCTTTTTTAGGATGGAAAGACGGACTTCAATCCAAACGTACCGTCCTATAACAGCAGGACAATTTGTTCGCGCATTATTCGATAGGGAAGATTCTGAAGCTCTCGTCGAGAAAAAATCATGGGTAGTATGACTGTTGCTCTGACATGTGAAGCGAAACGTTCTTGTAGTGTTCCCTCTTGATTATGGTCAGGTGCCTCCAAGTCTGACTTGACAAATTAGGAGAGAATTTTAAGACTTTATTGGAGTTTGCAAACGCACTGCCGGCTTCCACTAATGTACAATTAATTTACCACAGTTTGTCCGACATTTGTTGAATATTGAAGACAGTATTAACGAAAAGGCATACGGGATAATTGAGGCGTTCAAGTAGGCATAAGCTAACATTTCAGTCACAATGGAAACGTAGTTAAGCTAAAAAGTTCAACGAGACGGACATACGGCAGTTGTTTTCGTCATCTCCTTTAGAACAGTCTTTAGTGCCGTCACATAAAGCAGTCGCCGGCAGGCAGTTTCCTCCCCGGCATACAAACTTGCTTGAAGGGCATGCGCAGTTCTCCTCGTCTGAGCCATCTTTACAAGCACGGTCGTCGTCACACAAGAAATTCTTCTTTACGCATTCACCATTAGCACATCTAAACTGGTTGTCATTGCACCTAAAACCTAGGTTC
>OX419335.1:7361773-7416773 GCA_948470475.1 Galaxea fascicularis | reverse complement strand
AACACATTGAAACCAAAAATTCGCTTTTCGGTTGATGCCAAAGGTAAAACAATGGTTAAAATTCCTTTTAAGGTTTACTGCAATGCAAAGAAATTATACTAATACGATTTCGGAGGCAGACAACCGACACAGGGATCAATTCAAACTTGAAAACGTCGGCCCAGTTTTCAAGTTTGAATTGAATTTTCGTGTTGCAATTTTCTAAAAATGGATTTTAACATTACGGTTTGTCCTTCCACTCTAAATTCGCTTTGTTTCTTGGAATTAGCAATGCAGAAAGGATTCCAATATTAGCAAAGTGTTTGAAGCTAAAAGTTAGTGAATTTTGAGCAAAAATCACGAACACCTTCGTGAGAGTGCCCCTTTAAATCATTATATGATGATTTTGTCGGACTTCGGACTGAGCACATTTGAGCGGCTTTGTTGACTGTATCAGTATTCTGATATTGTTCTCACAGTATCTTTAACGCTATCACTGGCTGGCCCTGCACGTATATGCGATGCACGTCTTATTTTGGGAGGGCCTAGCGGCGTTGCTTGACGGGCCCCAGCTGAAGGCTCGACGAAAGTGACACCGGCTGAACGCGGTGTCCAAGCCAATGGATTTGCAGCCAATCTCTAGAGACGCAGATAACAAAGGTGAAATGGACAAATGCTGGTGGACGAACAAAACAAGCTAATGAGAGATCTATTGTTTACCGTCCACCAGCATGGCGGCGATGACGTAACGCGAAAACCACCTATAATGCTGGCATTGAAAAATAATTTTCCGCAATACTTTATTGACTTCATAGCGAAATTGATTGCCAATACTTCCCTCGCTTTTGCTTCGATCGATAATCGCTTTTTCTGTCGAGACCGAAAATACCGAAGTTAGTATAAGTTGTTTCAGAACTTTCGAAATACTTTCGATGTGTGCAAATAAGAAAACATATATACTAATTACGTCTATTCTTCTTTGATGAACAGCACGTTTCGGCAGTCTGCGTAAGAACAATACTACATGAAACTGAACACAAGGGATGACATGACTGACAGACCTGCCCGAAGTTACGCATGCTCTCTGTGTCTTTTCTAGCTCGCTTGCATATTCCCGTGCGATGTTTTTCAATGGACACGATTCTGTAACGCGGTCGAGTTTTCTGAAGAGCGAAGAGAGTTGTCACTATGCAAACAGTAGCGTATTTTGCAAGTGAAGAGTGATCATCGCAGTAAATTTTCCAATTTAAGCAACTGGAAAGAAGAAGCCTGAAAAAATCAGGGCTTCAACGGGATTCGAACCCGTGACCTCCGCGATACCGGTGCGATGCTCTACCAACTGAGCTATGAAGCCACACATTGGGAGCGAGGTCAATTTATTGAGTTCATATTTTCCCGCACAGTGAAGTGATGTGAAGTATATATGAAATAGTTCATATTTGTACTGCGGTTGTAGATGCAAGTGAAGAGTGATCATCGCAGTAAATTTTCCAATTTAAGCAACTGGAAAGAAGAAGCCTGAAAAAATCAGGGCTTCAATTTATTGAGTTCATATTTTTTTGAAATATGAACTCAATAAATTGACCTCGCTCCCAATGTGTGGCTTCATAGCTCAGTTGGTAGAGCATCGCACCGGTATCGCGGAGGTCACGGGTTCGAATCCCGTTGAAGCCCTGATTTTTTCAGGCTTCTTCTTTCCAGTTGCTTAAATTGGAAAATTTACTGCGATGATCACTCTTCACTTGCATCTACAACCGCAGTACAAATATGAACTATTTCATATATACTTCACAGTGGCGTATTTTGTTGTTACTGTTGTCCTATTTGTATTCGTGCATCTGATCGTAAAGAAGTCGTAAGGGAAGGCGTCTAAGAGAACCACTAAACCTGGCACGGTTGTTCTACACCAGTCCTCCCGAAAAGATTACTTTTGGCCAAGGGTAATAACTGGTTCTCCGCCGTGTTTGAAGTTAGAAACTTTCCTCCGCATGGCGAAGTTCCCGTATGAAAATGACTTCATCTTTACATTTTCAAAGAAGGGTAAAATGCCGTGGATCGAGTTCAACGGACAAGAAGTCGCCGATTCCAGTTTCTGTGTTCGGTTTCTGCAAAAACTTGAGAATTTCAAGTGGATGTGGATTCACATTCGAGCGCCACCGAAAGAGCAATTGGTCACGGTATTGTGACCATGTTGGAGGAAAATACGTATTGGCAAGTCAGACGTCTTTAGTCCACCACAGTGGCTTCTGACTTTAGACTACCGACTCTAGCAACAAACTAATAAGAAAGACCGACACTACAGGGACTAAACTCAGGCCAAGAATGCTAATTCCACAGCCAACCTCTCCTTATTGTGTAACCTCAACCTCTCGTAATTTGTGTCACATTGAGCCATTTTGTGCACTTTATATCTGCCTGAATTAATACAGTATATTATTATACTATCCGATATTGTCACAGCATGTCCTTTAAAAGGTCGTCCAGAACAATTTGACCCGCACTAATTGTGTTCTTCCCACAGATCCCCACAGATCGTAACAGAATATCAAACAAACGAGACGGACTGTTTAACATGATAGCGGACCTTTAGTTACCGATACCTTAGAGAGATTCAACTATGACGAAAAAAAAAAAAAACTTTTCGTAGCCTGCGTAGCAGCCGTTTCCTTTCCTTAAAACCGCGAGAGAGTGCGAAAATAAGGAGTAGGGGGAGGGGGTGAGGCGAAGGAAAGAAACGCCTGCAATCAGACCAAGACATTTTACCGAACGCACCCAAACAGACCGCATTCCCTTGGGGCACCAACTGTCACATTAGAGCCAATGATCAGTAACTTCCGGTAAACCAGTTTTGACAAGCAGATGTCAAATTTTTCATGTCACTTTTTGATTGACGGGCTACTAACCAATCAAATTGTGCTATTGCTCCCCGTTCGTGGGCGAACGGAGTTCGGTAAAATGTTTGGGATTGATTGTAGGTCATTCCTTTCCTCCCTACCCCCTCCCTCTTCTCGCTCACCCCGTCCCCACTTCTCCCTAATTTTTTGCTCACCCCAGGCGCTCTCCCGCTTTATCGCTCGCTTGTTTGATCTCCGTCTGGAAAAGGAAAGGAGACGGCTGCTACGCAGGCTAACTTTTCGTTTTGCGACGCGCCGATAACTTAATTTAGTCTCGAAAATGAGAACAAATTGGAATTTGCGAATAAGAGGTCTTGCGAATCGCTCGAGAATCGCGTTTTCTACGTATTCCCTGATAAACGGGTTATCGCGAGGATCATAACGCAAAGCGATATCTTGTCAGGGAAAAGTCACGTTTGCTCTGGGTTACATAAATGCCCCTTGATCTTGATCAAGGGCCATCAGTGATCATAAATAATTTTCGGTAAGCGAGACTTCCAGTATGGGGTCTTTACAGTTCTTAGTTCGCTCAGTTAACCCAAGTTCGCGGCGAAGGTTTGTATCGCCAGACTCTTCATGTATTTTTTTCAAGCAGCTAAAACGGACAGGCCAACCTCAGAAATCTTTTTTTATAAGAATATATTTTATAAGAATATCGAGGATGAAATTTGCGAAATTTTAAGAATATTTTAAGAATAAAGCCGAGGCTGAGATTTTGTGCGGTTTCTGTGCAAAATGCTTTTTTTAAAACTAAAATGGCCAAGTGTCGTTTGACGTGACATCTTGACTTCGTTGACTGCAGCGAAAAGCGATGGAGCACGTGCACAACTCTCTCCTCCGCAGAGGCCAAAGGTTTTTTTTCGGGAGGATCCGCTGAGTAATGTAAGTGCAGGCACAGGTTTACAGGCGACGGCGGAAACCGCGGGAGCCTCTGCCATATACCACGCCCAAGACGGCTGCCATCCGGGGGGAGATTGCAATATTGGGTTATTTGAATTCAGATTTACCATCAAGAGACAGCTCCTGAAGAGAACAGTCAAGCTCCGAATCCTCCGCCATATTCTTCCAAGAGAAAAAAGAAAAAGACATCATACAAGATCACCCCCCACGGGCTTCAGGGGGGCCTTCGAAGTACAACACTTTTGCTTCGTTTCTTGGAAATTATTGAATTAGACCTCAAAAAAACTAATGCAAACTGTAGCAAAATAATTAGCAATGGGTTTCTGTGAGTTTCAAGCTGTCAAGTTTACCCAACGCCGAGAAATCTATCGATGTACGAGAAAACGACAAGGATGTACGAGAAGTCGACGTACATCTGGCAGAGGTTCTCCGCACGATCGATCCATTCGACTTTGCGCCTGCACTAACGTCTTACAGCGGATTTATATAACGAACGTTAGAACCTCTGCGGAGGAGAGAGCGTGCACAATGTAACGTAGTCTCCCTCGCAGTCGTTTTTAGTCTCGTCACGCAACGAGACTAAAAACGTGCGAGGGAGACTAAATGTAACGCGATACAGATCTAGACACCAAAGACTTGAAATTGATACTCCAATAAATTCTAAAACGGAAATGTCGTAAGATATAATTTAAGAATAATAAAAGAATATTTTCGGCTTAAAATAGTGAAAGTGAAAAATTTAGAATAAACTTTCTCTACACCATCGTTTTTCTTAGTTACAATCAACCTCCCTGGTGCGAAAATTGCGTGTTTTTTTTTACCGCAGACGTCAGTACAAAAACGAAATTACTCGAACTTAACTCATTACTCATAATTCAGGAAGAAAACATGTAACGAGTGTCTGTAAATCTCACATGGACTCGGCTTAATTTTCCATCAGACTAAGCGATAACCCAACGTGTCCTCGTCAACGTTGCCGTAATCATTCGGTTTAAGCTCCCGATTATCTGTTGCAAACTCGGAGTGAAGAATTATCCTTTATTTTCTTCACATGCAACTATCACCTCACGGATGTGACTTAGGCGAGCGCATGGTGTACTGACTTTAAAGCCCACACTCTTTAGTTCTGACTACCATGTCCTTGCCGATAACTTTAAATATAAGTTCTTTCAACAAGCCGCCAAGCAATTTCTCGGAAGGAATTCGGAAAGAGGAGTGTAAGGAAGAGACATCACAATGTGAGTCACCAGTTTTCTTTGCTTATTTTTCATTCTCCTTTCATCCCTCAGGACGCTGGTCTACACGCGCATTTTTTCCGAGTATGGCGCGGAATTTCGGGAGAAGTGGTTTGGTGTTTTTTTCCCGCCATTGCGATACCTTATTCGTTTCATGATACAAAGGAAATACTGGAACCAGCTGTGGTCTCATGGGATTGGTCGACAAACGGTGCAAGAGATGTTTGGGATAGCCGAAAGAGATTTGTTCGCAGTGTCGGAGATTTTGGGCGAAAAGAAGTTCCTGTTTGGAGAGAAGCCTTGTTTAGCTGACGCCTCACTCTTTGCCTTTGTTGCGGGCTGTACATGGGATATACCGGAATGCCCTATTGCTGACATTGTCAAGTCAAAAGCGCAGTATCTTGACAGGCACGCTTACAGAATGAAAGAGTTGTTTTATCCAGATTGGGAGGAGATCATGTCAGGAAAAGTTAAATCTGAATAAGGCGAATTCAGAAACAAACCCGCCGTTCAGAGGTTTGATTCTGGACGCAATTCCATTTTTAGATTCGTAGCTATTTTCATAAGAAAACTGCTAAAAACACAGCTAATATGGCAACATGATAAAATTATACAGCTATTACCCAAATGGGGTCTCCAAGTGGCAAATGGATGTTCGGAAATTGTAATTTGCTACCGTTCACGACCACTGCTCACAACTGAGTTCATTTATGTCATATCATGAAATAACATGCAATCCCTTGATGTCATAAACTTCACCACTTGCGCGTGCTCCTTGCCGAAAACACTGTAATATGTTTTGAATGGATGATACTTCTAATAGCACACAGGCACTGTTTGAGAATGGCTTATAGTATTTACCCTATGCATCTCTCAGTAGCGTGACAATCGAACATCAGTATAATAAATGCTAGCGATAATAAATCCTACTGTTAAAATGAGACAGCATTCATTTGATTCAACATGCATTACTGAAAAATCACACTATGTTTTCTTCTTTTCTGAGACAGTCGTTTTCGCTTTCTCGCAGGTTAGCGATCACGACGTCTAGACCCACGTGGCAATTGCATACAACGCGGTTGTCGTTATGACACACACTTGGCAAAACGAAATCTAAATTCCTTCCTTTATTTCATTTCGGCACTAAGGTCTCATGTTGATCATCACGGCATAGAAAATTGCATGCATTGCCTTCTTTAATCCATCGCATTTTTTAAATACATCCCAATTGAGTGATTCTCTACCTTAAGTCAGTCTGTTCTTCAACAGAATTATACCTTGGAGTGCGCGCCAGGAAAATTGCTGAACTTACAAACAAATTCACTTGAAGTAACATCTATTCACGAATTTCTTTGGTGAATATATTGGTCACTGGGTTAGCTAACGCGTTCACACGGTTAGCTCGACTTTAAAAGAGAGACTCGGTCAGTGGTAAACTTACAGGCGATAGCAACATCGAGCTTGCCTTCAATGTTCGTGACATTATGTACGTGTAGAATACCTAAACGACCCTTAGTCTCGTTTTACCAAAAGATATCAAACGGTGTCTTTGTTGCGAGGTTACATGTAAAACAAGTCATTACAAGGTTACTGTAATTGTTACTTGCTGCTGCGTGTTCCTGGTGGCCATCAGGAACGCGCGGAACACTACCTACGTGTACTCCAGCCGATAACCTTAACTACTTAGGGAGTGTTACTACTCCTGGCCATTCCAAGTGACCATGGCAAGAAACCAATGAATGCTCGAAGCAGGAGGAATTCATCGCATATGTCTTTCGTTTTTAAAACGGATGACGGTGCGAGGCAATAACGAAACTCAGTTCTTGTGGAAAGCGGCAACGTAGTGCAAAACCGCAAGAACGTTGACGCGTTATAAACAAAGCACCAGCATTTGAGGACGAACTCGGAAGAAGGTAGGTTTGTTTCAAATACGAACGATTAACAAAAAAAAAAATGGTTTCATTAGCTTGTAAGAATGCCAAAACGCGATGAAATATACAAGTTGTTCATAAAGGAAATAAAATTTCCATGAGTGAAAGAATTAACGCATCAGTGAGCATCTTGAATACTGAAACACTTTATGTAGCAAAACTCGGAAACTTAGTCCTCTGAAAAGTTAATTCTCAAAAAACTCGGTTAGCAGTCTAAAACTACTGAATCCACTTACCTTCACGGTAAAGTTCCCAGGTTGTTTGTAGGTTTCAAATGAGGCTGTAAATGACGTATTCACACAGGATAGGTTAAGCGCGGAATTCATTGAAATATTTTGTTGAAGAGTCGAAATGTTCAATTCCACTGGGCAGTCTGGGCAGAACACACCGTCACAACAAAATTGATAGAAACCTGTTAGCAGAAATATAAAAAAAAATCGCTTAGATTCCCAAATGAGTTTAATAAAGGAGTTTAAAATGGTTCACTACAATTAACAACAGTACTACGCTACTTTCAAGGAAAACAACATGGTACTTGCGTGGTGAGCGAGTCTAAGAAGAGGATGGGGATTAGAGTTGGGCTCTCTTCTTTAAAGGACCAGAAATGTTGAGACAAGGTGTTGTGTTCAAGAATGCCACATTAAAGATACTTTTTTTGTCGAGACGTTAATGTTGTGTTTGTATTTTACCGATTGAAGCCTAACACAGATCTATAATCCTAGTTGCTTCAGTCTGTAAAATGGAGAAGCCGTTTGGAAGGCAGGTACCTTCATTGATGTGCACAAAAGCCCTTTTGTGCTTTGCTACCCAGGAGATCAACGATGCCTGTATTTTAGTTGCCTTTAATTAAGTGCCATTCAAAATGCAACTTGTGCAACCAACCTGCTATGCGGAGGTTTGAGCCAACAAAAGCAGTTAGCAAAGTCCTGTTATGCAGAAGTGTCACCGCTAATCGTCTTGTTCCTGCAGACATATACAAGATTATGAATTATTTCTGCTAGACATTATCAATCAGAGAGTAAAAAAAGATTTCTGCCGGCAGGATCAGCGCCTGGAGCTGTTTCATGTAGGGAAAATGGTCGGTGAGAATCCGGGAGGAGGGTATTACTATGATGATATAACAACAAATACCGATTTGTTCTCTCAGTAAACATTATTACATGTTTGCATTATAAAAAAAGATCTTCTTGCAAGTGCTATGCCTTGTGAATGGCCTTAAGAATCTCTGGACATCACTTACGGACTGGTAATGCACGCCATAGGTCATTATATTGAGTTCTGAGGATTAACGGAACGCAATGGTTATATTAGGGATCAAACACCTATTCACTCAAGATGACAGTTTTTGAAAGCGCAGGGATTGCGGACGTACCACCAAACACTGTGGCCTAAGAAAACAGTTCGTGTGTCCCACGATAGTGTGAGTCACAAAGTCCATTCTATAGCGTTTTGCCCACTTCAAACCAACCTTACCTGGTTGAGTCCAGAAGAGCTTAGTTCCTGGAATAGGACGTTCATATTCGCCATTCGGCGTGCGCATGCCAGCGGAAATGTGGTCATTACTTGATTCTTCCCTCATGAATGCCTCCATGCGATAAATACGGCACTTATACAGAAAGACCGACGGAGAGATCTGTTCTTTGTACCTGTGAAATTGATTTGCGGGTTTACCAATAGGGCAACGATTTGGAATCCATGCCATTACACAAACAACGGCTGAAATCAAAGTTTTTCACGCCGGGTTGAAATACTTTCCCTGCAGTGTTGCGTCTTAAAAACATCAAAGGCCTTTAAAATGTACTTTAAATAAGACGTTTTTGTGGCAGCGGTGAAAACAACTTAGTGTGAGAGAAGGCATAATTTGTAAACTGACAAGGCCGTAATGTTAATTTAGTGGATTGTTAGTGTCTGTGTTTATGACCTTATGACGTTTGTGCGACATGTCATTATTACTCGTGCAATTTCAGCAACTTCTGAGAACACAAGTGATGGTCAATCCTTAATTTTACTCAACCCATGCGATTACGTAAACTAACAGTCAACTCTTATTATTTCTCGTTACCTGTCCCACTGATTATGCCGAGTCACTCTCTTGAGGCTGACGATTGGGTGTTTTGCGACGCTCTCTTCTGCCGTATTTTTCTTCTCTTCGATGCCTCTTTCAAGAACGTAATGTTTCCACAGCTCACAAAAGTCGTCACAGGACAGGTAGAACGTGTAGTTTCCAGTTTCTGGAACCTTTTTCATTAAAGAAAAACAAGGTCAACAGAGCAATTCTCACCTAGATTGCAAATGTTTGCCTTACCTGTGTATACCAACATGCATACCGATTGGTTTGTTTCAGGGAGGCAAGTGTATTGTAAGCTTACAAATAATCAAGTCTATCACTCAATCGTAATAATCAACCAAGTAAGGAAGCCACCCACCCACCCGGCCCACCCTACCACCCACCAACCAACCAACCAATCAGCAATAATCTCTCCATACACGGAACATGGAACAAAAGCAGGAGCCACGCACCTCTCAGTAACCTTTTATTTCATTGGTTCTTATTAACACGCAGCTCCGTTGCTTCAGGGATAGGGTCTATTGTTTCTGTTGTTTGTTTATTGTTTTCTATCCTGTTTTATATCCTGTGAGCTATCCTGTGAGCTGTTCCGGGAGCTGCCTGCCGCCTTAACAAGAGAGGAATGCGTCGAGGTATGTTTCTTCTAAAGGAAGCTGGGGATCGTTATCAGACTTCAGCGCGTCGAACCTTGTTGCATCCTTACTTTCAAACACTTGAATAAAAAAATGCCCCGGCAATTTTGATAAAGGAAAGCAAGTTTACGGAGATTCATTTTCTTCTCCGAAACAACGCGCACATTTGAAAGTATAAAATCCATTCCCACCTGTAAGTAAGCCGTCAATCGTTGAATGTATTTCTCTCCCACATTTACTGGCGCTTCAAAGTCTCGCAAAATGATGCTGCTTTGTGGCGTAGGATCAAATGTGGGGTTTTCACGCATTGTCGATGCTTTCGAAGTCTTAGAATTGTAGTTAACGTTATACCACGCTTCACGTAATACACCCCGTGCATCTCTTGAGGAATCTAGTGGGAACAAGGATGATAAAAGAGTTATTTCAATTAGTTTAGGAAATCGCACGACCTCGATCGAGTACAATTCGTGATTAATAGGTACGACTGATTTTGAAACCTCTCAAAATTCTCCTCGAATTTGAGAACTTTCAAAATCGCGAGTAACTTTTAATTACGAATTGTACGAGAAGATTTTGCGAATTTTTAGGTATAGTCCGCTGAACAAAACTACCAACTGTATGAACCAGAGTTTGTAGAGGGGTCCCCTTTACAAACTCTGGTATGAACCGTCGCGCAACTTGTAAATTATCGTGTATACTGATAAATTACATGTAGTCCAACAAATCATTCCAGAGAATGGCAACTTGTGTGCATTCCAGTCCAATTTTACTCGTCAAACGTTTACGCACCGTTGTCATGGAGTACTATTTGGGATTAATTGTACTGCTCTCGACCAGTCAGATTTGAGTAATATTGTTAGGCGTACTATAAATTAATTAAATGATTCCCCGTGCGCATCTCTTAAGGAATCTCTGAAGAAAAAGAGATGACAAAAGAACCAAAAAAAACAAAAACAAAAACAAAAAAACAAATTATATACAGTGGAAGCCTGACATACGACCACCCCTTTATTACGACCACTTTTTGCGGCCCTAACAAAACGCATTTTCTTATTGAAAACCCTGTTAATCCGACTACCGTTTTATTACGACCAAAGACCACCTTTTGGAGTTCACACTCGTTATTTTCTTCATGAAATAACCCCGTTCACACGAGCAGTCAAAATGGCTGGTGAGACTTCTGAAAAACAATATGACAAGCAATGACGTTTTTTACCGATAGTTGGTAGCCAAAATAGCTGATTAACTGATTAGCGTGATCAACTGATGCACCATCAGGCAACCAAGATGAGGTTATTTGAAGTCTGAAGTAAATTTGTATCCCTTCGAAAACAATATGTCTGTATTTATCTCCCCTGTCATCGCAATCGTGCCGGAAAGACTGAATCTAAACCAAGGAATCCACTCTGGGCAAGGATTCCTCAGTTTCTTTAATTTTGCACCACGATGCGAGTGATTTTAGATCACTGATTCTGACCTGGGACGCCTCAAAGGAACGCACCCTAAATGTCTGTGATAATGCCCAAATATGGTCATATCACTCTCAATTTTAATTTTATGTGTTCCGGAGAAAACTGGCAGTTTCGTAACACTTTTGTAATAACTCAGTCAACTGTGCTTTAGTGTCAGTGTGTTGAATAAAACAAAATTATTATCCAGCTAAATATTACGGATTGTAATGCATCAAATATTTTCGCTCGCGCGCAATTGGTCTAAAGGCATTACGTGACTGAATATATAAACAATAGTCTCCATGTGGGGCGAAAATATGCTCGGATATTTGTCCGCGGACATCATCTGTTCTGAGAAGTGAACAATTTTCTGAGCGCGAAGCTCAACGGAAATTGTGAGCTCCGAGGAACTGATAATGTCCAAGGATAAATATCCGAGAATATTTTTAAAGCCAAATGGAGACTATTGTGTTAATCATCCTTCGAATATTTTTCGCAACGCGCATTTGGGAATATTCCCGGTTATTTTCACATGGCTCGTTTTCCTTTGTTCTTCGAGGCTGATTATATAGAATAAACCCCGCTTATTAACAACTGTCTGAAAAGCTGGGGGCGGCTTTCATTGTAACAGGGGAGTGCGGGGCTGATATTTTAATAACCCCTTAGGGGATTATTAAAGTTGATAATCTCCTAGGTGAATATTACAGGTCAGCTTTCTTCTTGTTTGCTTTAGTCTCTTTTTCAACACTGCCGATTGAGACTTCTTGATGCTCGTCCGAGTGGTCAAGGCTGAACAACCCTTCTATCGCCTCCTCAACATTAAACTGAGCGTTTTCGTGGTCCACTTGCCGATTGTTCGAAGATACAAATTTCTCTAACTCATTGCCCCGATTTAACGAGCCATTAAAACTACTTTGTGTGAGGAAAAGTTCTTCCGCAGAGTCACTCGTTTCTGCCATCCTTGCAGTACAGTGTGAAAAAATGAAGTAGTTGTGAAGCTGTCAGTATTTTTTGACAATGTCCAAATCACAGAGCCATTTTCCCAATCTTACATGTGTTGTAATGCTTCTTTAGTATGCATATGGTTGTTTTGGCCGGTAAACCAAAAGCAAAAAAAAAAAAAAAAAAACGTCTATAGCGATACTCATCGTTACGTCACCTATTGTTATTTATGTCTCAACCAGAGATCTATTAGTTATTGAGACAAAGGGTTCTTTTGTTTTACGGTGAGCAAATTTGAATAACAAAACAAATTGCTCATCAATGTTTGTAAACAGTGAATACAGCTATTATGCTGTTTTACAATGGTAAACCCCACCGCGTTTTTTCGCAACTATTGTTCTACTGTCAAGTGTATACACGGAAAACTATTTGTTTGTTTGTTTTGTCAGTGTACGTGTGTCAAAACAACGAACCCTTACATATTCCCCAGTTTTAGCTTGGGAATGTTCAGTTGCGTGATGCGTTTAGACCAATCGCGTGCGAGCGAAAATATTTGATGGATTGTAACCGGTGATATTGTCGCGCCAAATGGAGACTATTGCGATATTCCACGTGATTTCGCAGGATGATTGCTCATTGTAAAGAGTTACTACTGTTGCCGACCTTGTATGTTATAAAATAAGAACCTGACCTACCAACTGATCGAATAACAACTTGGCAGAGAACAAGTGTAACGTTGTTTCCAACCAAAGTCAGTCTCACATATCGACCACGTGCGGGCGTACAACAATGTATTCTGTATTCGAGAGATTTCCCATATTCTGTGGAACCTGTACACGTTGGGTTGAGGTTGCTTTGATAACCTGACACATTGATGGTAATAATTCCACGGTCACGTGGACAGCAATCGACTTTGTCAGTGATTTCGACGGATACAACATACTGTGGTTTTTCAAGGGTTACTTGCCACCAAGGGTTGGTCTCCTAAGAGCATAACGTGGGGATTACGAAGTAAGTCAATCAACGTTTTACAGAACACATTAACAAACGTTCGACTAAATATTACACTAATCAACCCATGAACTGTGACTTGAACAAAATATACTCAGGAAAATTGCATGAAAAAAAATAGAATTCGATGACGGATATAATGCGAGCAGTCGTCCTTTTTTCCCTCCAGGGGATCTCTCAAAGCAACCTCGTTCCCAGGGCTTTTCCCTAGAAAGAAAAATGGCGGCGGTCACGTGTCCATCTTACACCCTGAAATCCTGAGTGTAATAAATTAGCGTTTTTTCCCGCCGCCATTTTTCTTTCTAGGGAAAAGCCCTGGGAACGAGGTTGCACTCAAAGGACAAAATTGCCTTTCTCGTGGCTCAGGGGGAAAAAAACTAGTGTGGGCCACAAAGGGGAAAAATTAAGAAAACATATATGGCCCAATCATTATTTGTTAGGTAAGAAAAGAATCATTCTAAGTTCTAGTTTGTTAAATCTCTACTTGAAGAAAAACGCAGAGAATTTTTATCGTTAGTTCACTGCTATAAAAATAGTTTTTGGAATAGCTAGTCTTCCGGTCCATTTCAGAACTTTTTATGCTCACCAGGGGCGCTTTCCATTTACAGGATCCATCCGGATGGAAATTTTAGGTTTAAATATTCAATGCTGCAGCTTGTTCAAATACAAAATGGATAAGCCACAAAATGTACTAGTATCACTTGGGAAACTGAGAAAGAACAGAAAAAGTGCATTGATTAAGCCGATGGTCCATTATTTCTGAAACGTTCCAAATGGAATGGTATGTACCATTTGATTTTCCAACCAGAATTTCCGGTTTTTCCGTGTAAATGGAAAGCGCTCCAGATCTCATCGTACTCCCAAAGTACTCAATTCTTGTACCCATCGTTAAAAAGTTGAATATTTTGTTTAGAGACGTTTTACATGCTGGTTCCTTATCTCTATATAAGAATAAACTAAAGACTTATCAATGTAAGTCAGTAGTTGTAATAGTTGTAAATAGTGTATACATATACATATTTGATTCTTAGATTTTTTAAATTTTTAGTTGGGGAAATTGTTTTCAGATAGAGATAACCTCGCGATTTTCTCTGTGCAAAAGGTGTCTTTGTTTATTTTCCGTTTCTGCATTTCCTGAGTAAAGTATTATGTTATGGTATGTTATGTATCATGTGTGGAAGGACATCCTAGCTAACAAATGGATAGATACAACAACTTTTACGTTTACAACAACAACAACAACAACAAGGTTTATTTGAACTGTAAAATTACATTAAGTACAAATTAAACAAGAAAGAAATTAAAAATACATACAGTTGCTGGTCACCCAAAATAACTAAAGAGCTAAACTAGTTGGGTGACCACCATATATTAATTGAAAGTAAGTATGTGGTCAGAAAAAAAGCATTTTACATTTTACATATTAAACACTTACTAAAGAAATAAATTACAGAACAAATAATTCTTAAAAATGTATACAAAAAAAAGTGAAGATAAAGAACTAAATAACAAAATCACCAAAACATAGCAATTAGTAGTAAGACTTAATACAGATTAATGAAATGCATGCATAATTCTCTTTTGAAAGAATAAGGAGTAAGAATCTTAAATCTCTCATCAGTTTCATTCCATAATGTAGGTCCATTGTATCGAATATTAAATTTACCATAGTTTGTTCGAATTTTTGGAACATAAAATGTTGTCCTAGTTGCGAAGCGAGTGTTGACATTATGCTTATCTGAAGTTTTAATAAAAAATGAATCAAAAATCCAGGCGTTTTCAAAAAATCATTTCTTACTTGATATTTGTTTTCTTGCATGCTTTTAAATTTATTAGATTTGATCGTTGTGCGCATGTTAGCATTGTCGAGTGAACTAATTCGCATAGAAATACGAGATCTTTTACCATTATAATAATTGTCAGCATTGATCATGACCGTGAACATTAACGCAGACGAACAAATAGCTCTGTTTTTATCAAGCAACTTAAGTCAGGAGTTATTAAGTCAAAATTAAGTCATTTTGTCGCGCAAGATTACACAAGAGAACAGCCCCTCAAATTTTTTCCTCACCTTTTGGGAACGAAAGCAGGTTGTGTACGAGCTGTCAATGGCTAGAGAGGGACGACTAGAAAAGTGAACGCTTGAACTCAGTGTCGTACTCCTTTGTGTCAAGGCATTGACTGATAAAGTAACAAAATACCCAGTCTTTGTTAGTGTTGAAAGCAGTTGCGATCGCGAGTGACGAAACGCTGCATGCAACACAAAGTAATACGTACTAGACGTTCGTGAAGTCATCTCCAGTTAACATTGTGCCACTAAATGTAATTTAACATTACACCTGACAAAATATATACTCAGTACATTTAGCACTACTCTACTAGCTCTGTATTTTTGGCATTGATGGGCTAATATGAAGGTAGGTGGGAGTGAAAATTCCCCATCCCTACTGCAAAACATTATTTTGACCATCAAATCACAATCAAGAGACCAACAACATTGAATTGAATAAAATGCCAAGCGTTTTCACTCCATTTCTAACCAATTACTTACGTTATCTACAGTAGAATTTTTTTGCAAAACTCAGCAGTATCAGTTGGAGTCCGTTTGGGGTGCTCCCTTGTGAGCAGTTATTAACACCACAAGAGGCACCTTTGTTGCTGACATCAAGTGCACAACCTGAATGGACGTAATCTTCATGACAGAGATGAGTTTTGGCTAAAGCTCATCGGCCAAAGGAATCAGTCAGTGTCACCAACATAGTTCTTCCGCAGAACCAAAATGATAAACATCTTAACGGGCCTGCCGGATTGCAGAAGACATAGACTGATAGAGCATATACTTACCATATTGTCTTTTGCACAAGATGTGCTTGATTTGCCGACAGCGAACATTTTTTATCATCGATGAACCCGCTGACAAAACAGCGCAGCTACCATGGTAACGGACCGGATATCCCGGCATCCACAGAAAGCCATTTGACAGGGAGCCGTCTATCCAGACCCATTCGTTCTTTGCCTGGAATCCAATAAACAAATGGTTTGGCTTAGGTCTCCTCTTTTCGAGCATATTAGAGAACGCAAGTCTCAAGCCTTCTCGAGATATCTTGGCCAGGGTACCTCCTTCAATATTACAGTGTACCAGAGCACGTTCCCATGTTAGTGGGGGTCTGGTCTGAACTGAGTAGCAACCACCCAGAAGCGGAAAGAAGTTTGGTTTGCAAGATATAGGCTCTGTGAAAAGAAAATACACAGCTTTTGAAAATTGGATGGACGTACAGCTACCGATAGTTGAGAGAAAAATGAGATGAGAAGAAAAAAAGAAAACTAGTCGCTTGGTCGCTTACAACTGAAGTATATGAGTGCACACTACCCTTTAAGACAAAAAGAGATTGGTAACAATCACATGGCCAAATTTTAGAACTTTGACAAGCTGGCCACTTGCAGTCCTTGGCCTTATACAGATAATGCCTCGCTTTCGAGTGCCAGCTTTTGCCCGAAAAAAATGGAACCGTTCTTACACCTTGCGTTTTTAAAGATCGTGCAAAGGGGTGCCAAAGAAACCGAGAACGGGTCAAACACACCAGTTATCAATCCTTCCTCTCCCTCAAGTTCGTATAAGACTGACCGGTGTATCATCATCAACAAAGTGGCTCAGCGGCATACTCACTTGTGTGATTACATCTCGTTTTGATCTTCATTATTTCATCCACTGATAATGCCTGCCCATAAACTTGCAAGCACGAGATTCTGCCTCTGAATGCCATGGGCTGTCCCGTCCTTGCAGCTCCAATCATTAAGTCGTAACGAGTCCCTAACTCCATTTTTGAAATATTCCGTTGTATAACAGTCCTGTTATGGACAAACACAGTCGCCAAACCCGTATGGTAGTCGTAAGTTGTACCAATAAAATTCCAAGCGCCTTCCTTCAGCACGTTCTTTTGATAGAGGACGTAACTAAGTGCGATTTTCCTGCTGGAATATCGCACTTTGACAGCTAATTCCAGAGAATACACCTTCATTAAACAACCGTAATAACTGGATCGTTCGTACTTGTAAACAATGCCGCTAGAGTTGTCAAGAAGGACCCATGCGAACACGCTAATGGAAAATCTGGCGTCGATGTGTCCCCCATTTTTAATTTCTACAAAGCTGTTCGTGTTTCCTTTGAAGAAGAAGGAGCCATTTATATTTCCAAACGGGCCAGTCGCAAAGGTAATATCTCTTGATGTGGCTTTCGTGCGTCCTAGTGGTCCCTTGTCGAGGGTTCCGTTAGCCCCATTAAAGGTAAAGAGAGCCAAGGGATGGGGTACAGCTGGGAAGAGAAACAAAAAGCCGTAAGTCAAAAGGATTAGGTCAAGTTTCCTTACGGTGTTAATACCTATCATTAGACCTATACGATAAGAGTAATAACGTTTATGAAACTGTTTCAGCAGGTCAGCTTACTAATTTAGCCAGCTAACTAGTGGGCATAGCTCAGGTACCATAACTTGTTTTCGTGTAAAATGTTGACACTGGTTGACTAAATATGACGCCAGTCATTTTGGCATTGGATATATGCAATTCCGTTGGATTTATAGACCGTAAACAAAAATGACACTGAGCAAAGCTAAGAGGTTTTTAAGCTAAACGGTATTAACTTAATTCGAGGGCTGCAGTATCTCGAGAATCAACTACGGACCAAATTTTGGACTCACTAGCGAGACTAGTTTCGGAGCGCCCTAAGATAAATCTGGGTGCGTGTCGGTTACCGATGCTATGACATTTCTTGTTCAAGGTTTTACAGCGACTGATTCATCGTTAAATGTCAATCCACCCAACCCACCTAGAGGCTCTTCACAGATGTATCCTCGTAAGCTGGTGCAGCTTTGATCATTCCAACGCCATCCATACCCCTTCCAATCAGAATTCCAACCTATTGCATTTAAGAACGAACCACATATCCCATCCCCGCTCGGTTCTCCAGGGCCCCACAGGTTATTTGTCATCTGTACATTTGTCCCGTCTGACCAGACCCAGTTTAGCTGACCGCTCAAACCAAGAAACAATTCCCAGTTACTGAACGACATTTGATTTCTCTGATTGGCCAAAACGTCCATCGTCATGGCGTCATTAACTACAGCAAGGTCAGCGTCTAATGTGTGACAGAATGATCGCGCATTACTCCACGTTGCAGCATTCTGAAAATCGAACAGGAAACACGCTTGGTTGGCATTGTGCCAACCGGGTGCGCAGCCAGAGGTCACTGAACGATTTCCTGTAGAAAAATGATCAATCAGCTTTGCAACCAACATCTAGGAGGATTATTACTCTAGTTTTCACGAGAGCATTATGAAACGCATCTCCTTCACTATATAAACTACGCACAACCCATAAATCCTTGATTCGCTGTGACGAAGGGCTAACGATCGAACCGTCAGCTTTTAGTACGGTGATCAATTTACATTTTCAACTCCGTTGAAAAAAACAAATTTTTGTGTAAAATAAGTGTCTTATTCTGTGACCAAGCAAACATGGAGACTTGACAAATGGTAAAAAAAAATACTATATATATATATATATATTTCATGCCGTGGACTGCCAGTTGTCATGGATCATTTACATAATAGAGTGCAACATTTGCAAACTTCAATATATTGGCAACAGTGAAACAGCATTTAACTTACGGTTAAACAATCACAGAAACCATATTAAAAAGGTAGTGAGTAGCTGCGAACTCAGAGAGCACTTTTTACATAACACACGAACTCACGACTTTGACAATAATGTTACTATCACTATCATAGAACAAATCAAAAAAGATCATTTAGAGACTGACAAGAAGAAAGAAGTCCTTCGAGTAAGAGAGATTTTCTGGTAAAGAACATTAAATTCCATTCAGCCGTACGGACTAAACAAAAGAACTGGATAAAGTTTTTACCCAAGAGCCTTTATAAAGTTTTGTGTACATAAATTGGTTATAAAGGTTGTAAAACTCTTAACCTATTAGAAATACTAATTGTCTAATTGAGCAACACTCATTGTAATACGTCACACAATTGACCAATTAAGACTGTAACAATTGCATGTTAAGGCCCCTAAGGAAGGCAAATGCCGAAACGCGTCGGGTCTTGAATAAAGCGTTGAAAACGGAAGCCCATTCTCCATTGTGCGAGTTAATATAATACTGTATATGAAATAAATGTTTGCAAGAAAATTCGCCCTGAGTGGGATTTGAAACCACGTCCCCCCGCATACTAGTCGGGTGTGATAACCACTACACCATCAGGACAACCATGCTGCAACACGGCAATAGAAGATGTGATTTACGTGGTAAGGAACGTGGGATCCCGGGGAATTTTTCTTTCGAGGTGACAAGGTAGGGGAAGCCTATAACTCCGTTTTGAAATCCAACTAAGGATCAAATTCATGATGCACGACCGAAGTCAACTTAGCGGATGACAATAGAGGATCCACAAGGGATACAGACTATTTTTAATTAATATATACTATATATGAAAGGGCCCCTGACCTTGTGCACCCCAAATAATCATATTAAACTGAATAAATGTTTGAAAGAAAATTATATATATTCGCTTATTGTATCTCTCAGTTGGTACGCGCTTTGATTGGTCAATACTGCGGGCTGTGTTCTACTTTACTGCCCGCCAAAGGTTAACGTTTCCTTTTTCGCGCGCCTGATTAACCTCAGGTCGGATATTACAAACATGTTAGTTACCTCGTTATCTCGGTCCATACATAACTGTAATTTACGGATTCTCGCCGTTTTTTCCCGCTTATTCGTGGCCCAAGCGCTAAGGTATGGACCTCGAACTCGGTTTGTAAAGGGTATTTAGAGAAGCTTACATAAGATAATTTTCATTCCATCAAACCCAAGAGAACTTACATGTACACGAAAACAATAAAAAACCTTTTAAAGCTTAATAAAGAAGATTTAAGCTAAAGTTCACAATAAGTACAGTGGGGTCCTCTTTTTAGTTTTGCCTTAGAATGAATAAAGAGCCTAAAAAGAAGCAACAGTTGAATTTTAGCTCATTCACGGGGGACAACACCAAATCAACACCCTAATACGAGTAACCTAGAAATAACGGGCGGATTTGTACCGGGTCAATTGCTCCTTTCCTGCACCTCCGTGACAAAAAGATTTAAATTATTCTCTTACCCGAATCGCTAACATTAAAAGCATAAAAAGAGAAGATGGGATCTCTCCTGCAGCAATTCATATTTCTCTGATCATCCAGGCTAATCATGGCCCCATACCGATGTCTGCCAATGATATAAACCTTTCTGCATTCGCGTTGCGCGTCTGTCTCACTGCTCAGAACAACAACGTCCATCGGAAAGTCTGAATAACGGTAGATATCTAGCGCGGATGTGAAAAAACCGCGTCCACCGGACTCTCGTGAGTAGAGGAAGTGTAGACTCTCATTTGGATTTCCCTGTGGGGATTTAAGAGCGAACTGGAATTCCTCGGAGAACTGGCTGTGGTCAGAAGGCTGCGAGGTTATTTGAAAGCCTTGGCCTTTGTACGAAGACACGTGGTACTTTGTTCGACCTACAAATTAGACAATCTGAATGATATAAAATGCTTGTCAAAGGTAACTATATTTTATTTTATCACGGTATTCATGCCAGCTTCGCAAAAAAGTATCTTTAACAAATCAACGTCAGTTTTCTATCGCCTGTACTCTTGTAGACGATAGGATGACGTCATAAAATGTTCGAGTCGAGTGGTTTCACTGTCCAGATGAACAATTCCACTACAATTGGCCAAAAAATGCAGCGAACGTTGACAGAAAACAAGAATAGCTTTGAGGGCCAAATGTTCGCATTTCCAAGGCTACATTGTGTACAGTTGGCAAGTTGTTGCTGTCCCTCGCGACAGCCGCCGGTCGGCTACGATTTTCGGAAAGTTAATATCTTGTAAACTTAGCAGGCGATGCTTGTTCTGTTTTATTCTTCAATTTCATGGACATGATAAAACTGTTCCTTGTCGGAAATGTCTTGCCGAATATGCAAACGGAAATTTGGAAAAATTTTGGACTTCATTGCAAAAGTGCAAACGAATTCTTCGTGCAGCAACATATTTCCTTGTCTTGCGTTACGTATGACGTCATTTTGTCGTCCGTACTATTTAACAATTAGATTCCATGTTGCCGTGCGTCTGTTCCGTGATAAACCACAGATGGCGTTAAAATGACTTTTTTCTACGTCTTCGTTCGCCCAGTTTGGTAAAATGTCCTCTGAATTTTCAAAACTTTCCGCCATTTTAGAAAACGCAGGGAAAAAGTTTTAAGTGATGACGTCATCCGTGCGTTTGTCCTTTAACAGATCATAAGTAAGAAGCAATCAAAATGCCAAACTCGTTCCCAGGCTCTCTCTCCTCTGCCTCCCTTGTCGTCGGGAGAAAGACCCTGGTTGCGGCTGGTCACCCAGATTCTGGGTGGTAAAAAGATCTGCTGCGTGGGAGGGGTGGCAGAGTGTTTTGTTTGTTGCTGTGACAAACTTTGTGGGTTTCAAATCCTTGAGTAGTAGCTAAAAACTACCTGCTTTATCGAGGTTCGAAGTAGAGTTTTGCCAATGAAGAATGCTACATTATTTCTGTCTTCTCTAAAATATAGAAGACTTTCGTTCACAAAGATGTTCAGCAGCCGAATGGAGCACAAACTTTTCGACGGTTGGCATATGTAAAACGTCATGTACCGAATCGAAGTGAAACCAGTGGATCATTCTCTTGAATCTTTGAATTCGGAGGTAATTCATTTTCCTCTTTGTGCGGTATTTTGGATGTTAAAAAGTATTTCTGTGACACAGCTGATTAGCCGAGTATTCTGACTTGCCTTTGATTTACACTGATTTATAGCATGCAAATGATTTGCAGTTTTGTTGACAATTTCATTCTGCATCAGGCTTATGTAAGTTTATATTTAGACCGTTTACCTTTACACAGTTTATATTTAGAATTATATTTTGCAAAATGGTAAATAAAACATCGTTTTGGGTATTGAACAATATGCTGTGATGTTAATTCAGGCAACATAAAACAGCGAAAGTTACAGTTTTACTTCTTAGTATTAAAATCGGCCGGCTGGAATTGAAATCAGAGTGACACTTCAATATATTTCGTTTGACCTGTGTGAAGCTTAGAATATTCAAAGGTGTATTTGCCCATGTGTTGTTGAATATATCGATGACTGGCGATCAGTGATCGCCTTTCTTTCGCTTCAGTTGAGATTGACAAAAAATTATTTGTTGACTCTACCCCAGTGGAAAAGTTTGTGTCACAGGTGGTCACATGACCAGCCGCTACCAGGGTCTTTCTTCCAACGACAAGGGAGGCAGAAAAGAGAGAGGCTGGGAACGAAGTTGTCAAAATGCATGCATAATACAGCTTATAATATAAACTCTCGAAGACCATTGCCGGGAACCAATCAGCGCCAGAGAATTTTGACAGACGAGGGAAAAACCAATTTTTCTTGTAGACCGAGTTTCCTTATTCGATGATCAAATGCAATAGTAGAAAAAAACTTTAGAAAAAAAAAAGAACTCCTAATAAACAATAAATAAATAAGATCAAGTGGGGGGGGGGGGGGGGAAGGCTGGAGGATTTTCCTACTTTATACTAAATTTAAAATGAATAATGATCGTCGCAGTTGTGATCGTAATTTTTGCAATTGCGTAAAGAAGCCTGAAAAAAATTCAGGACTTCAACAGGGATTGAACCTGTGATCTCGCGATTCCGGTGCATGCTCTACCAACTGAGCTATGAGGCCACTGACGTTGGGAGCTGGTCAATTTGGGTTCATGTGTCCCAGTGAAAAATTATTCAGTAAGATATGCATTATTCACTCATACTAAATAATTATAAAAATCGAATTGGAAAATCAATGAAATGCAATAAGCTTCCCTGCATGACCATGGGTACTATGCTTCAGAGGCTTATACTGGCAGTTAATCGCCTCAGTGCTTGTGTCAGACACAAATTAATGAACAGTGCGTTAGGTATAGATATCTACCAATCTGCTGACAAGTTCCTCTTCGGAATGAAAAGTCGTCCAAAGCAGCATCTCCAAGATAACTGCTACCTCTAACACCATCTATAATTACCTTGAAAAGAAAAAATACAAGAAACTATAAAGTTTTGATCACGGCAATCACATCGCCAACAAGAGAAACAGTTTCGACGTTTGTTTCATCACTGATAACATTAAAATACAGGAAAGTTTGCCTTGTCACTACTTTTAAATGTTGCTATAGTTTCAACAATTTCTTGTATGATCTCTCTGTTAAATTTAGTACAATTTTCCATTATTTATCTTTATTTGCTTAACCTTTAGAAGACAGAACAACAAAGTATAACAATTCTATTCCACTATTCTTCTTGGTAATGTGTTCCATCTAGCAAATCGTAGCCCAGTTTCAAGGTTTCCTACTCATTACGTTTATTATTCATCCCTGTAACATCTAGCAACATTCTCTAGCTCTTGTAGGAGTGCGCTCGAGGGTCTGTACCGAGAATGTTTTTGAAGTCCATATCCAACTGTATTATAAATGAAAATAGCCATACTTGTGTTGTGTAGCTAGTAAAAATAAGGATAAACAATAATAACAACAATATTTTGCCAGGAGGCTCCTCTCACCGAAGTGGTTTTCAGGGACCCCCTCAGCGAGGTCCTGTAAAAATAATCATAGTTAAGAAATAAAACATTACAGGGAAATCTCAGACCTCAAACTGGGTATTGACCTCGCTATCGCTCAGTCAATACATCAGTCTGAGATTTCAGTGTAATGACCTCACTCTCCGTTAATAAGTAGTATATATTCCCTGGGCAAATAATAAACTACTTAACTTACTTGATAGATACCAGTCTCATTGATGCTTATTTGCCCTTGTAGCCATTGATTTCCCCGATTCTCAGACTGAAGCCAAACCGGTTTTAACTCGTTTGTGCCTTGATTTCTTATATACATTACAACGCAACTCATGGTAGCCCCATACATGTGGTAGTAGAAAGTCATACACCGAGGTGCCCGCATCCATGGACCCAGCAGTCGGGCAGTATCTTTGGACTTTCGTGGACGAGAGGTCTCGATGTAAATGTACATTCCAAGCCCTAACAGGTAAACAGAATGGATAAGAGTACGGAATAAATGCGACTCTAGTTATGATTTGGCAAATAATTTGGCCTATTCTCTTATAACGGCTTTAATTGATTACCAAAAGTGAAGAAGAAAAAAGAAAATTGTCCGGATCCTTTTGAAAAAAAGGTTTTTTCAAAGGAAACGTATACCGAGTTTTGTTGATGTCAATATGCTGAAGGCTTCGGCTTCTCGGAGATTGTGTAAAACAGCGGAAAAGTTTCCGTCGAATGTTTAAACACTGATCGAGAGTCGAGATGACGAGGTGCAGTCGGCTTCAAGGTTTTGGCCGATACGTCATGAAACAGGCTTACGAGTGTTTTATATAGTTTTTCAAACCATTGCCGAAACGCGGAGGAGCTAGCGAAGGCACTGAAGGCTCACTGTTTTTTTATGATGACTGGATCACATATATAAACCTTCAAGCAGGAACAATAACGACAACAACAACAACAACAACAACATTACCTGATGTATGATCCCGGCTAGGTCCAGTGTTCACACTGCGTGTAGTATATCGACGTTGTGTCCAGACGAAACTGAAGTTGTAACCGTGGCTCCATAGGCAGAAATGGAAATCGAAATTACAGTTCCCTAAACAATAAAGATACAATTCAAACAAAAGACATGCGTGGACAAACTTCAGAATCAGTTCTTTTTAGTAAAGCACACAATTTTGATTGTTCATGAATAAAACAGCACTGTTAAGTCTTGCACCTTGAGGAACCAGTCCTGTTTCAGTTTGCTCCTCGCACAGTCCATCGGTAAATGAAACATCGTCTACGGCTATATCTCCTTGATAGCTTCTGCCAACAGTTGCTGTCAGTATAATCTACAAAGGAATTCAAATCAAAGAAGATCCGGGGTCACTTCTCAGCTGCCCTCGCAAGCAAATGTTTGGACAATTCGAAGACAATGATCACGTGCATTTTACACCACTCCCCCCGTCCAGTCACATCAATTTTGAGACTTCTTACAGTGTATCAGTTACGACAGTTACGAAGGGCTATGCCATGGGTATTTTTCTGTCTTCCTAATGATGGCATTATCAGACAATATCGACAGGTAGACAGACATGTGTGTGAAAGAAGACTTCAACAAAGGAAACTATGTTCCCTACTTTTCGATTAGTCAGCAGGGCTGTCATTAATTTTTGAAGTAGGTGGTGATATGCAAACAAATAGCCGGGGATTCGAGTTGCTGTAGTGAAGTCAACATGCTGGTTTTATATCAAAGTAGCCGGGGATAAACGGCAAAATACGAGGGGAATGTCCCCAGCCTCCGGCCCTTAATGACAGCCTTGAGTCAGTATGGTTTCCTTTATGGGTTCCTACAATTTTACTAGTGGAGATGAAGAATACAAAGCCAATAGGAGAAAGTCACCGGCCTCAAGACGTGAGCGTCTTAACCCATTAAGTAGATGTTGCGCACACCGGCCAGCATAATCTTTAGTTACCAACTATTATAAGACGATGGTTTCTGGTCCAGTCTGGAGTTTGAACCCACTTAATCAAACTTTGCCTACCTGATAATCATCGCCATTGAAACCAATATCGATGCTTGCTTTTCTCCATTTATTTCCTTGTTGGTCTTCCATTTTCCATAGCAAGAACGCTCGATTTATCGGTGTTTCTCTTATTTGGAGAGACACTCCAAGACTCCCAATATGGTTGCCATACATGTGATAGTAAAAACGAAGACATCTAGGACCACTTATAAGCGGGCTCAATAACTTGGCAGTTTCATTTTCTTTTCTTGGCTGCGAAGCCTCGATGTAAATGTACTTTCCACCTCCTTCAACAGTGAAAGAACACTCGGATCAGAATAAAGATGGTTAACTTGCTTAAACTGTCAGGAATTGGTGATTAATGTGAAAAATGTTTGTTTCCCTTGAATATTTTGAACAGTGGTTGTTATTAGCTTTGGCTTAAGGATGCTTCTTCCAAATCGACGTTTTTACGACAGTAAGGGAAAAGCAGATTTTTCAGAGAAAGTGAACCAAGAATAATTCTATAAACGTTTGAAATATATGTACTAACGCAAAACAATTTTTTTTCAAATTTGAAGCTTCCTCGTTCCTGAAGAGAGCGCAGTTTACTCACTATTGTCTCTGCCATTTGCTAAGGCCAATCCTTTACCTGCATATTTTTTCAGTGAGAAATGGCTTTGTATTAGGAAGCACCCTCCTTTGAGAAACCCAGATTTTCCTGCAATCTCGAAAAGCGCAAAGCACAGATTCAGTGCCAAACATCTAGTACTTCCAAAGATCTATACAACGCATCTTGTTGGTTTGATTGTCGCTTACATGTAGCTGCAGGATGTTTTTTTTAAGTTGCATACCGGTATGATCCGAGCTTGGCCCTGTTCCAAAGCTTGGGGTTCCAGTCTTTCTCCGGAGCCAGTCGAACTGGTCCCACGGATGTAGAACGTTACGCCATCCACAGAAGCTTATACTAAAGGTACAGTTTTCTGGAATAAATTAAACAAGATCGCTCCTTGAATCAACAATTGGACACTGAAGCTGTGACTTCTTTTTTAAAGTGCACCTAAACCCAAAAATTTTTTTGCTCTAAAAAATTCTGTGTATTTTTTGGAGTATTTTGCCGCAAAAATGTTTTGATTTGGTTAAATCCTCGATTTTCTATGCACTGTTGAAGTTGACCTTCGATGGCCCCATGACCGCGAAATAGGAGTCTGGGGCGAGCGGGACGTTGTGACGTCAAATCGAGAACGATTCAGAAGACACACTGGTGAAATTCTCAGAATGTGAAGACTTTACACAGCGAAATTGTTTCCATAGGAGCTTCATGGTCATACGAGTTGTCTTAAATTAACAATGTCGACCACATCCTCTGATTAAGAAATGAGTTATGAGTCGGAGGACTCGGAAATTTATTTTATCGCTGGATACGACATTGAAGACCGCGTGAGTTATGCACACTGTGCAACTTCGAGCGATGGATGTTGATCCCCATGCTGACGATCCGCTCGCAGACGAGGAATGGACAGCAAAGTATGAAAAGGAGTGAGAGCCGACGAAGAACTGGAAGGAAAACTTAAGGACCGGTATCATGGGAAGGTTGAAGTCAGCGAATGGTAAGCTTATGTACGATCGCAACACGTGTTCCCTTTTTTTACATTCAGATGCCTCTTCACGCTTACTTTGTTGTTAGCATGATCTTGTGCTTACCTTAAAGCCTCCTTTTTTATTTCAACTGCTTGAATCGGCTTTCCTTAAATTAATGTAGTGTTTGTACGTTTTATGTGCAAGTGTAGCGATTGCGGTTTTGTTTCCCTTCAAAACATCAGCGAATGTTTAATTGCTGCAGTGCATAGAGTCAATGAAGAGTGATCCTGGTCCTTTCGTCAAAAACATTTTTTGCTTCCTTGATGGCAAATGTTGCTTTTTAGTTTAGCCACCTGAGCAGCAATCCCAAGGAAACAATGTTTCTAGGTTAGCCAGGCCCTGTCTGATACAATGTAGTAACAAACTCTTTTCCATTGATCTCTTACAGTTTCTTAGAGGTGTTTCCTCTCGAGAGTTGTCATGGCTGGTGTATGGAATGTTGGGGGCGAAGAGGATTTCTTTACCTGCTCGTGCATATGCATAGCTCTCAAGTTAATTTGTTGCCGAAGAGTGAGATCAAGGCAAAAGGCATCTCCTCTCTTGTTATGGGGGGGCAGGGGGGATGCTCCTTATTCTGAGCGCATTTTTCCACTGTTGGAAAGTGCTTGGCACCTCAAAGGGAAAAGGAAGTGAATTGTTTCCAGAATGATGCTTCAGTTGGTGTTTACTTAACTTCAGCAGCATTTTCCCTCAGTCCAAAGTAGCATCTTCTGTGCTATATTTTACTGCCGAGTTGAAATAAAGTTATTTATTATTATTTTCTCCCTCAAAATGAACTGTTTAATTAAAAAACCTTCAATGTGTGAGAAATAATAGTTTCAGTGTAATAGTGCATTTGTTTGCATGAGACTTGAGAGCTCTGGCATATGTAACCATCAGGAAACTCAATTTCCAGTCAATAAGGATGAAAGTTTCACAGGATTTGACCTTGATGAAGAAGACTAGAATGTCATTTTTAGTTACAATATTATAATACTTGGTTCATTAATAAACTTTACACATCAGGAAGTGCTTCACGCAGCTTGCAAAATAAACATGGAATAACAATAACATCTTTATTAAAGTATCAAATCTTTGTAGCAAAGCACAGATGCTCTGCTAATTGAAGACATTAAATCAAACCAACTCTAAATAAAGTAGAATCAATTTTATTGTGGGGGCAGTCAAGAAATTTGCTTTGCCCCTTCATTGGTTGCTTGCAAACTGGAGAGTAAGGGGGATAGATGATTTCTTTGTTTGCTGTCTACTTCCTGTTCTTTTGGTCGATCCTTTGCTACTACTTTCTCAGACTTGAGACACTGGTGAGACAAAAAAAAAAAAAGAAATGAATAAATAACTTAACTTAACCAAGGCCAACTCAACATGTCTTCAGGCACAGTATACACTGTAGACATTAATTAATCTTATGTGTTGCCAATGCCATAAAAAAAAATAGTTCAACTGGACTTGGTTGCAGACAGAATGCCAATTATTCCCTGGGGGAGGATAACAATGCTTGTTGTAATGAAGGTTTTTTACTGCTTGATGCTTTCACTAAAGCAAAATGTTTAATTTTACCTTACTTGGTTTTGTTCTAGTGTATGTAAATTCTAGGCTTGTATATATTACTGTCTAAACTTTAATTTTGGAGGGCCACTGGTATAAGCTGTTATGTGTAATGATGCCACAAACTTAAAATTATTGGGCTACTCAAAAGAGCTTCTCGAAAACACCCATTGTAGTAGTAGGGGGGATATCTCTTGTAACCATCTTACTTCTAGATCTTGCAGCTCTATTTTGTAGTGCCTGTTCTCTTGGCTGTTTGTCAAGCACTTACACTGTCTTATGTTCCCTCGTTGCCGCTTTGACAACCTAGGAAAAAAGTGAATTTCACAGGCTAGAATCAGTAAGAGTTTCGCAGGGAAGTTGTTGACTAATCAATTCTTAAAAGACAGAGGAAAGTCTCACCATTCTTCCTTCTCTGTCACTCGGTGGCTTGTTGTGTGCTTCGATCGCTAACGCATGAATAGATGGGATATCGCTGTTACCACGGAGTCAGGGGACGTCCTTGTCCTTCTATAATGACATTCAAACGTCAGGCAAAGTCTTCAACTTTAAAATGATTCGAGCAAATCACCGAAATCTCCGAAGGCTCCCACTTTGTTTGATTCGTCTTCACAAAGCCTGCATTTCTTCCGACGCTTTCTGGCTTCAGGGCGATCATCTCCGTATTACGGTATGATATGAAGACCCATTACCAAGCTTTAAATTTCTGGTGTTGCTACTCGCTGCCACTACACATCTGGCTGGCATTTTCAAGCACAATTTGAAAAAACTCCCCCAAAGGAACAAGAGAAATGTGCGAAACGCAGATTCTCGAGTTCTCGATTTGACGTCACAGTAGCCACTTGACCCATGCCCCCAAAACTCGGCCGTGGGGCCAAAATGGCGGCTTTTTAGCCCAATTTTACGAATTTCGGCAGGGCGTAGAAAATTAAGGATTTAACCAAATCAAAAAATCTTTGCGCCAAAGTACTCCAAAAAAAAAAAACCTCAATTTTATAGCGCAAAAAAATTTTTGGGTTTAGGTGCACTTTAAAGAGCAACATAATGCCACTATCGGGGAGAGAAAGGTAAGATTTTATAGCTCAGCTAAATTTTCTACGTTCTCGGTTGTTTCAATTGAAGGACACGTAAGTATGAAAAGGCAACTGAGCTCCTTTGCGATAAGATAAGACGAGGTGAGGTAAGGTAAGGTAAGATGGGACGAGGTCGGATAGGATAGGATAAGATATATATAAGATAAGATAAGATAAGAATTACCTCC
The DNA here is from genome assembly GCA_948470475.1 of Galaxea fascicularis. NCBI lineage: Eukaryota > Metazoa > Cnidaria > Anthozoa > Scleractinia > Euphylliidae > Galaxea > Galaxea fascicularis. The sequence continues at coordinate 7,386,661 of OX419335.1, read as the reverse complement.
AAACATTTGTGACGGTAGGGTTTTTGCAATTGAACCGCAAGTCATGTTGTTGCTAAAACTGATATCGTCGACAGCGATGTCGCCTGTAAACGAGAGGCCTGCCACTCCTTCAAGTATAATCTGTAGACAAGAAAAAGAAGAAACACAATCACAAAACAAATAGATGTTTCGATGCTACATCATCATCAAGAAATGCCGAAAGTTAATAGAGGCGCGAAAATCAACGGCATTTCTTGGAGCAGATACTTATTGAAATAAGCAATTTTACGTTTATCGATTTAAGTCTGCACTTTAAGTGACGAGCTCACATGACTTTTATAAAGAGCATTTCATAAACTAAGCAGTGGCCGAAATTATACTAGAAACGAATCATCCATCTATCTAATTTATCCGTGTATAAATACTGGAAAACAGACGGACCATCCGTTAGGACGAAATCACGGAAGCTCGTCTTCGTCCGGACGGATAATCAATCCGGGCTGTTTTTGTACACAGACGAATTATCTGACGAATTACCCTTCTTTGCCCAAATTTTTTCCAGACGGATGATCCGCCTCTAGTCACTCAGTCAAAATTTTTTCGACACCTTCGGAATATCGAAAATGGTTTGTTCAACTGGATCTTTTATCCGGTACCAACAATCCAGCAAGGTTGACAGAATCACTGTGGAGGAAAAAAAAAATGTTTGTTCGAGGAGGCAGCTTAAGTGCAAGAGCCGGGTGGATTGACCTTGAATCAAATAGCGTTTCGAATTACTGACTTGATGGTCCTTTACCTGGTATATCCCATGATAACTTATCGCCACGCATCCTTGCATCCAGTTACTTGTTTTGAGTTTTCCATGTCGACTCCAGATTCTAGAGTCACTGCCATTGATTCTAGCATACACAGATAGGGACTCAATAGTGCTGCCGTACATGGAATAGAAAAATGTCATCCGCTTGGGGCCTTTGATCCAAGGACTAAGCAGCCTGGCTTTCTCGTCATACTTTCGAGGACGGGACGTTTCAATGTAAATATAAGAGCCATTTCCTATGAAACATTGAATGTATTATAGCTTTTTTACTTTCTTTAGAGCAATCATTATGAATTTTAACGAAAACAATAACTTCTTCTTTCATCCTTGAAGCCGGTGGAAGTGGGCATTAGGAGTTGTTTGTTGTATGACAATGTGGATATGAATATGTTCCTCCAGCGGGAACAAAAGGAAGACAGTGGGCTGTCAGACAATGCCCGGATACATTGCACAGCAAGCCAAACGAGAAAAATCGCCACCTTAACTGAGACGTGGACGTTGTACTGATATAATCCTGCATAGTTGCTAAACCCTTCTATGATCGATTTCTTGCAACAAAGTGACTACAGCACTCGTCTTGGATTGCAACTGACATCGCAGGGAAAGAACGTTCCACTTCAAAAGATCACGATATGTCACTAAATATTTCTTGTCTTACCGCTGATTTCAGTGCTAAGTACAGTCCCAGATTTTGGAGCATGATTCGACGGAGAGGTTACCAAGCAGAAAACGAAGCGGTCGATGAAGATTCGAGAACATGAATGTTCTGCGTGGAGATCGACTTCAGATGGCGAGTAATATATCACCAACATTTGTCTGTCAGCAGTACCGCCTTTTTTATTTAAAAGAAATTCTTAGACTACATGGGCAACTTGGTGAGTAGAACCGACGAAGAAGGCGAAGAAAAACCTTGCGCTGTAAGTTTGCTGTATGTTTGCTGTTTGTGGTAGCATATTAGCAAACAAAAATGTACTTACAGCACACGGGTCTTTGCCTTTGTGGCCTTCTTTGTCAGTGCGCCTCGCCAAGTTGACTACACAAACCACTGGCAGATCATCGTATCTGTGTGAGGACGAGCGCGAGACGAAAACGATATGCCACTCGATCTCATGCATCGGCTGTAATTTGCAACCAGTTCCCTTACAAATGTTGGTGATACATTACTCGCCATATCAAATCTCCTTCAGAAATTTTATCATGTTTTACAATATTAAACGACCACTTTGTTTAGTGCTTGGTAACCGCTTCGTCGATTCATGCTCCAAGAGCTGGGTTTACACATACCACTGAAATGGTGCATTAGTGGAATATAATGGACTGCAATATGATACCATGCAAAAAAGGTAAGTTTGCAAACGCCTACCCGAGTGATCCTTTATCGGTCCTGTACCCTGGCTTGTAGTGCTTCCTCGGGCGACCAGCCAGTCGAAATGGTCCAAAACCTTAACATTTTGCCAGTTACAAAGTGTTCTTTGATCAAAATCGCAGTCACCTAAAAGTGAGGATGGAAACACGAAAACTAACTGAGAGAACTAAGACTAAAAAGTTCACTAAGGATGAGTTGGGGGTGGGACAGGAAGACTAATATTTGTTTATAACGGTAACGAATTAGGTAAATTGAGAACGTCAAATTAAGGGTTGATGCAGTCAAGAAGACTTGCTATTGCGATGCAGAAACTAGCGAATATGAAATTCCTGTGGAACGGTCAAGTCCTGAAACAAAATTAGGAGTTCTCCGACATTGGCCCAACTTGCAATTTTCCCATAGCTAGCTACATGTGGTAGTGAGACAAGGACGATTGTAAAGACCGTCTTGAAAAAGGTTAGTGCGTTTGAAATGAAGTGTTAAGGAAAATTCTAAAGATCTCATAGAGAGAACACAAATGGCTAGGTTTGTGTGACAGCTTGGGATCAGGATGACTACTCATGTAATCAGCTAGGTTGTCTGCCCCTGGCTTGTAACTGACTGCGGTTTTGTATGGCTGTAGGCGCAGCTGTAATCGCTCAAGTCGCGCAATTGCTTTGCAGGTGGGGTTGTTGAAGATTGTATCCAGTGGTTTGTGATCTGTGATGACTTGAAAGGATGATCCATAGAGGTATAGGTGAAAGTGTTCAATTCCCCCAGACGACTGTAAGAGCCTCTCTTTCGGTTTGGCTGTGGCGGCTTTCACAATCGGTGAGTGAACGACTTGCGTAGGCTACGATGTTTGTTCCACCATGTGCTGTCACTTGCGAGAGAATTGCTCCCAGTCCAACGGGGCTGGCATCATTAATCAGCTCTGTCTTAAATGAAGGATTGAACTGAGTATTTCATTACTTCTGGGGTTGCCATTCGATCTTTGAGGCAAACAAATGCTTGTTGCTGTTTTGGTCCCCACATCCACTTGGCATTTTGGTGTGTGAGTTGGTGGATTGGAGCAGAAATTGATGCAAAAAGTCCTTGATGAAACGTGCGAGATACTGGGCCAGACCAAGAAAACTGCGTGCTTCAGTGGCATTCCTGGGGGGAATGGCATTAATAAGGGAGGAAACTTTCTGATCATCCGCACTGATGCCGTCTGCAGAGAAGCGATGACCAAAAAAGTCAATAGATGATTGGTTGAACAGACATTTGCGATGCTCTACCAATTGAGCTATGAAGCCACTGACGTTGGGAGCAGGTCAATTTTGGGTTCATATGTTCCCGTGAAAGATATGTAAGTGAATGATGCACATGAAAGAAATGATATGTGAACTGCGGATATGAAATCAAATGAAGAATGATCGTCGCAGTTGTGATCGCAATTTTTGCAATTGCGTAAAGAAGCCTGAAAAAAAATCAGGACTGAATACCGGGATTGAACCCGTGATCTCGCGATTCCAGTGCGATGCTCTACCAACTGAGCTATGAAGCCACTGACGTTGGGAGCTGGTCAATTTGGGTTCATATGTACTAGGGAAAAATTATTCAGTGAGATATGCATTATTCACTTATACTAAATAATGGAAAATCAATGAAATGCAATAGGCTTCCCTGCATGACCATGGGTACTATGCTCCAGAGGCTTATACTGCCAGTTAATCGCCTCAATGCTTGTGTCAGACACAAATTAATGAACAGTGCGTTAGGTATAGATATCTACCAATCTGCTGACAAGTTCCTCTTCGGAATGAAAAGTCGTCCAAAGCAGCATCTCCAAGATAACTGCTACCTCTAACACCATCTATAATTACCTTGAAAAAAAAATACAAGAAACTATAAAGTTTTGATCACCGCAATCACATCGTGAACAAGAGGAACAGTTTCGATGTTTGTTTTATCACTGATAACATTGAAATACAGGAAAGTTTGCCTTGTCACTACTTTTAAATGTTGCTATAGTTTCAACAATTTCTTGTATGATCTCTCTTTTAAATTCAGTAAAATGTTCCATTATTTCTCTTTATATGCGTAACCTTTTGAAGACATAACAGCAAAGTATAACAATTCTATTCCGCTATTCCTCTTAGTAATATGTTCCATCTAGCAAATCGTAGCCCAGTTTCAAGGTTTCCTACTCATTACGTTTATTATTCATTTCTGTGACATTTAGCAACATTCTTTAGTTCTTATACTGGGAGCGTGCTCGAAGTTCTGTACCGAGAATGTTTTTGAAGTACGCGGTTCAACAATCAAAAGTACAACTTGTTGGAAGTATAACCTTGTCATCCATTTTTCCAGCACTGTGTTATAAATAAAAATAGTCATACTTGTGTTATCGACGTCTAGCTAATAAAAATAAGGATAAATAATAATAACAACAATATTTTGCCAGGAGGCTCCTCTCACCGAAGTGGTTTCAAGGACCCCTTCAAGGAGGTCCAATAAAAATAATCATAGTTAAGTCGACATTGTCAGAGAAAACCGGGCAGTGTCAAAAGATTGGGATCAGCCGATTTCCTTTATTTTTTCAGCATTTAAGAGTGACTGTCAGTAAAAATCAAAGAAATCCTGGCCACGGTCAAAAAATCGATTTCGCTCATACCTTGTCACTTGGAAGGCCTAGGTGAGTAACTGAAGGATATAAGGTTAGTTTTTTGAAATATTCCATTTAACGTCAGAAAACCATGGAAAACGGTCATCCTACCGGAAGCTCGGATTTCACCTCGCCAGAACTCGAAATTTTACACTTTTCAGCTTCTCGCTACACAGACGCTTACATAGTTGTGAATCCTTTTTTAGTATGATTGAATGCACTGATCCTTCCTAAGTCAAAATATAAAAATTGTCCATATATCTGCTTATTTCTGAGTGAATTGAGCCCCGTTTAAGTAGACACACTTTTCTCATTTACCGAAAAGTCTAAAATAATCCAAATTCAGTGAGGCAAAAAGCTGACCGGTAGTGCCTCAAATCCTCTGATATTTTAACTAAAGATAACCCAGTCATTGGTTTGTGGGCCTACGGTTTTACATCTTTAGGATCTAGTAGCCTTTTTACATGAACGCCGATCAAAGTTCGACAAAATTACAATTCAGCGCCTTTGAAATCTACAACTCAACCTGACAGGGTACACTAGAATAAATTAACTCCTCGGCGAAAGTTTGTAAATAAAAAACGGTTTGAAATGTTTCGAAAAATATATTGATGATTAATATTGTTTATACAGGTAAAGTAAACTAAAAAACACCCAAATTTCCGCGAGCTGAAATTAAATCACACTCGCTCCCTGATCGGAGTAATGCACGAGCGACTTTATAGCTACAATCACATACAGCCAGCGATTGACAGCCGTCGATTTAAAATAAGTCATATTTTGAAATATCTTACTTAATGATGTGCTAGGTTATCCAGTCAACTTGCTGAAGAAGTTGAAGATATCTTAATAGAGTACAAACTGGAACAATTTAAATTAATTTTATTATGTTAGAGAAGCATAGCCAATCGGAAGTAACTGTTCCCACGTAAAGCAAATATCGCATCGTTCTCCAAATAAACAAATCCAATTATCCACATCTCTGTTATCTAAACCAGAGTTTATTGTCGGGGAAGTTCACAGACATACCGAACAACGATCATGTCTTGTTCGTTCATGAGTATTGTCGGTGGGATTTGCGGTTCAGACGAACGCACGAGATCCTCAACTTCCGTCACACCACTCATGCAGTGTAACAAGGATATAAAACAGCACAAAAAGTCCTTGAAATTTTCCGGAATTGAAACAGAAGTAGAATTGATTTTGGCGAGATGTGGGTGTTTTCAAAAGCCGTCAAATTTATTGGCGATGACTATCTGTCCGGCTCATCGTGCCAGGTTAGGCATAGGCTGGCGAAGGACGAGTAATCTTTGCACTGTTCCGGACGTTGTTTCGGGTCACTGCAAGGAGCTAAAGAAAGTACCCTCAATGGAAAAAGGGATAAATTTATTGCAACCCATGAAGCTATTAGAACTTTCAAAACAGCTCGTCCCTGTAGGCTCAGGTAAGTAACCAATTATTTGATGTACTACCAAATAGAAACTGCCTCCAATGAAACTTAAGTATTTTCTCAGTTATGTATCAAAAGAAATCATTAATTTGAAGACGGAAAGAAAGTGAAGGTAAATTCGTTACTTATCTCCTTGTTCTGTTGTCTAATCCAATTATTGATAACAAATTTTATTTCGTGAAACCATGTTTTTTTGGATTGCGCTCATATTACTGATAAGCCAAGAGTAGTGTCACAAAAAAACTCTTGATAAAGATATAAGCACAAAAAACGGGAGGGGCTAATCACAATGCCACCCCCCCCCCCCCAACAATAGCCTCAGCTGTCATTGTACGGACAGCTTTCGAGTAATATTTTATTCTGTATGTGAAAAGAACTTCAAACTTTTGTCCCGAAAAATACGCACCTTTTAATAATTTTGGAGTTTTAATGGGTGTTTGACTATGTTTTCTACATTTTATTTAAAGGAATTTGTGTAAAATGTAGAAAGATGCTAAGTGTGTATAAAGAAAGGGCAGCTGCGACATGCCAGATTACAGCTGAAGTTTCGAAAATCGCCGATACCCTGAGTGAGTTAAACCTGGTGAGTATAAGCACCTTAATGAAACTGCTTGCTTTACAATATAATATGAAATACCGGTGATAAGCCCTTCCTCCCAGTTTTATCGTTATCAGACTTTATATTCGTTTTGTCATCACGTCAGCTTATCTCTAAATGGTTCTTTATGCCACCTATAAGCATCCCCTCCTTCCACTACACAACATCATGTACACTCACAGTTCAAAAGCCATTAAGAAGACATTTACGTCTGGAGCTATTTTCCACACTCTACAATATATTTAGGGCCTTTTTTTAAATGTTTTTTCTTTGCCTGGGAGAGAGAGTGGGGGCAGCCGAGGAGGCAGGAGAGAGGAGGACGTAGATTGGATGGGTGGCTAACCCTCTCCATTGCCTAGCAGCAGAAGTAAGAAAACTAATTTGTACATCCTAACCTAAATCCGTTTTTTTTTTTTGCACCATTTGAAGTCTGAAATAGCAGGAAAAGTAAATTCTTCAGCACTTAAGTTTAGAAATGCAATTTAAGATATGATTATCTTTTGCTTTTTCGCACTGCAGGTTGATTATGAAACTGACACTGGTATTCCCCTTCCTGTACCCGCGATCACTGATAGTGAATGCAAAGAAGCTAGACCTAAAAGAGAGAGCCTTTACGTTCCAGATGAAGATTCGAAAGAAAGCAGAGATGACATAAACTACGTGCAGGATGAATCCCTGAAACAGCTCAATCGCTTTCTACAGGTTCGCGACATCAGCCCAGTTCGCCACACACTATCAGTACCATGGAATACAACGCAAAGCCGCCCTAAACGCCGTTATTTGAGAAAAGCTGAACAGTGTGTTTCAGCAGTAATGGAAGTCTTTGCTCCTGAAGATTCGAACTGCTTGTGGAGGGAATTATGTGAGCGCGAAGTGAATCAAAGAACAACTGGCGGGAAAAGTTGGAAGGACATGGAGCTTCTTCAAGCGTTTGCCGAGAGTTATTTGAACGCTCAGCACTGGAGTACTCGTCCGCAAATACTCTCAATCCTGGCTGACCAGTTGTCTTTCAAGGAGGTGCAATAATTTATTCCAACGCTGACCAGTTACCGCTATAACATAGCGCGACACCACACCCTGCTTCATGGAAGGGCAGAACCGATTCCTCAACACGAAAACAGAACAATGAAAGTTTACCAAGGAAAATTAGAAGATTTCATTTCATTCATCACAAGTTCACATGTGATCCAAGATGTCCCATTTGGTGAAAGGCTTTTGAACTTATCAACTGGTGAAGTTATAAAGACACCAAATGTCATCAGAATGATGATTCCGGAACGTATTGTTCAACAATACCAAACAATATTGCAGTGAAAGAGGTTTTGAGCCCATGAGCAAGCGAACACTGCATAGAGTGTTAGGTGAGTGTTCAGCGTCTGTTAGGAAGTCTTTTCAAGGACTTGACAACTTTTCATCTCAAGGAGCCGAGGCATTTGATAGCCTGTACAAACTGGTCGATAAACTGGTTGATTGTGGAAAAACAGAAGTGTGGGCCCGGGAGATGAAGCAACAGCTACATGCATCAAAGCAATACCTGAGAAGTGACTACAAGGTATTTGGTTTATTTCATTAGACAGTTAATTATGAAGTGTCTTAAAACAAAAGCACAAAACTGACAAAACGTTGATGCAACAAAACGTGCAAATTATCCTCCTATAGTGCATAATGTCGCTACTTCAGTGAACTAGTTCCGGGTCCTCTCTTACGTAACTAAGGAAAGAATTATTGTTGGCAGTGTCAAGGGGTTGGCCTTCCCTAAAACTGACTGAAGTAGATTATACGCCATGTAAGTTAATGTAAAAGGGAAATGTCAGTTTGATGGATGGAAATAAATGTTAAGATAATGAATATCTCATTAAATAAACGAAAACCGATTGGTTATATTATTATATTTTTGTAAACAGAAGGGAAACGTCGGCCGTTTCAATGTAAATGTTCTTTTTTGTAATAGCAGTGAAGGAAGGGATGATATAATTGCTGTATTGCCTCCGCTAACTGCCCGGGCGCTGGTTCGAGTCAGGAAGGGATTCCTAATAGAGGCTTGGCGTTTGTTTGAAGTGCGCTTTACTTAGGAGGGACGCGCTTCTTCGAGGCAGGCAAATGCGGTAATTGAATTATTTACGTTGTTGTTGTTTTCGGCGTATTTCAGGTCCATGTGGTCGAGTCTTCGAACATTGCTAATCACTGTAGGACGTACGCCCTAAGTGATTCAACAGACCCTGACTTCCAAGGCCACTGCAGTCATCCACACAACGAGGCATGTGCACAGTGTTGCCAGCTGCAGGAAGTTCTAAGCATCTTGGAGACTGAGTGTTCTGCACTGATTTTTAACGAGGATGATAAATCAGACATGCTACACGTTGTTAAGCTGGCCAGAAATAATATTTTTAGCTGGAAAGCCCACCAGTTGCGCTCTGTTCACCAAGATCAAGCGAAATGTTCCGTTCTAGCTAAAATGAAGAGCAAATCTGATGTTTTACTAGTGCAAGATTGGGCGATGAAATTTATGCCACGGAAATTTCGGGAGCCGCAATCAGACTGGTTCGCTAAGCGCGGTTTACCATGGCATATAGCAGTTGCTATTAGAAAATCTGAAGAAGGCGAGCAGTTTGAATCTCAAACATTCGTACATGTCTTCCAGAGCTGTCCACAAGACAGTGCTGCAGTGGTATCGATAATGCAGGATTGTCTTGTTTTGCTGAAAAAGGAAATGCCGGAATTAGAAAGGGCGTATTATAAGCAAGATAATGCCGGCTGTTACCACAGCGGATATACTATCGTTTCAGCAAAATATGCAGGCGACATTGCTAGAGTGACCGTGTAACGGAACGACTTTTCTGATCCTCAAGGCGGAAAGGGAATATGCGATCGCCAAGCAGCGACTATTAAAGGAGACATTGGAAGATATGTTAATGAGGGCAATGACGTGACAGCAGCTACCGAGCTCAAAATTGCAATAGAATCTGGTCCAGGATCTTGCGCTAGAGCTAGTTACGTCTCATTCAATCCGTCAAGCACTCCGCACGTCAAATGGGATGGTGTTTGCTCAACAACTTCAAGTATGAAGAGAATGGAATACGACCTGGAGAGCATTCAGTGTGGGTCCTTGAAAGTTGATACCATGGTCTCAATTTCAAGGAGTTTTGCAGGTCCCGGAAACCCTTAAGGTGATTGATCCTCCATCCCAGAAATCGAGTGCTAAGCCATCTTTCAAGAGCGTGAGACCCAGACATGTAAATAAAAAATCTGCATGCGCAAGTGATTCCAAAGTAGCCAGTGATGCCAATAGCCAAGAACAAGAAGATGATGACAGTGAAAACGAGGGAGCCTCGCTACTTTTCCCGTGCCCAGAGGAAGGATGCGTAAAAGCGTACTGCCGCTTCGTATCATTACAAGCACATCTAGACACTGGAAAACACAAGCGACTACCCGAACAGGAGACACTGTACGACAAAGCAAAACGAGGATATGCTTCAAAGCTAGTGGTTGAAGGTAGCAGGACGTCCACTGTACAGCTACAATGTGAAGAACGGAGCACCCAATGCTCGACCCCCCTTCCAATGGGATGGGCACTAAAGACAATCACAAAGAAGTCACGTTTTACAAAAGAAACAGAATGACTTTTTGAAACAACAGTTTGAAATTGGCGAGGAGAGTGGAAGGAAAGCAGATCCGAATGAAGTCTCAAAATTGATGAGATCTGCAAGGGACGAATTAGGAGCTCGTCGATTTCTACCAGAAGACGTTCTAACAGGACAGCAAGTTACTGGATTCTTCTCACGGCTGGCAGCAAAGAAAAGGCTTCCTCCCAGTTCAGTGAACCGCGAAGAGTCGGACGATGAAACCACTAGAGAGGATGACAGAGCAGCACAAGCGCAGGTAATACAATCGGAAGTCTGTGCGCAAGTGATGAGAGAGGTTTCCCTTCAGCACCCAATTGTATCCTCGTCAGGTTACAACATCTGTGAAATCATGTGCACGAGCAAGAAGAAGCTAATGTCACTGAGTGTCGACATGCTGCGCAGTACTTGCGATGAACTGGGTGTGGACGTATCGGATATAACGCAAAGACGAAAGAATCCGTTTATTAGTCGTCTTTCAAAGCTTGTAGGCGAGTGCGGCTGTATTAAGCCGTCTAAATAACTGTACTCTGTTGACTTTCTGCCATGGCCATAAATTGTATAAATGCATAATGTATTTCCATTGAAAAATCGCTTTACTTGTTCAAGTTATCTTTTTTTAAAACTATATTTGAAGAGGTATACACAATGATGATATGGCATCCACCTCAACACTCACACCGAGTTGAACCAACCTGTTACGTGACGTAAGCTAATCTGCCATCACATTATTATTCTCAGCATACATCGAGACAGCTAACGAACAGTCAAATATTACTTTAAACATGAAAAATATGAGGCTACCAGTTTGGAGACTGTTGGATAAGTTCAGGAAACGTCATATCTTGATGTAAATAATTAATTTCAACGTGGTTTGAAGGTGCTTCATCCTTCCTAGCAAATAATTATAGACGTGCCTTAATTCAAAGTCTGAGGGAAAACATCTTGAAATAGTCTCTGCAAGAAGTTAAGACAAATGTCTGTGAACTTCCCCGACAATAAACTCCCGTCGGATAATTAGATTGTGTACTTGGAGAATGATGCGATATTTCCGATGTTTGCTTTTCGTGGGACTGAACAGTTATTTCCGATTGGCTACCTACGGCAGAAAGCTTCTCGTACATAACTTTAAATTGTTCCAGTTTGTATTGCTATTAAGATATTTTCGACTTCTTCAGCAAGTTGACTTGATAACCTGGTACCAAGATATGACCTATTTTAAATCGACGGCTGTAATTACTAGCTGCCCTGCATGTTAATGTAGGCTCGTGCGTGACTCAGATTAGGGAGCGAGTGAGATTTAATTTCAGCTCGCGGTAATTTGGGTTTTTCTTAGTTTACTTTACCTGTGCAGACAATATTTATCACCAATACACTGTATATTTTTATAAAACGTTTCAAACCGTCAAAAATCTTGAACCTGCTTTTTTTATTTGCAGACTTTCGCCGAGGAGTTAATTTATTCTGGTGTACCCTGTCAGGTTGAGTTGTAGATTTCAAAGGCGCTGAATTGTAATTTTGTCGAACTTTGATCGGCGTTTGTGCAAAAGCGCTACTAGATCCTAAAGATGTAAAACCGTAGGCCCACAAACCAATGACTGGGTTATCTTTAGTTAAAATATCAGAGGATTTGAGGCACTACCGGTCAGCTTTTTGCCTCACTGAATTTGGATTATTTTAGACTTTTCGGTAAATGAGAAAAGTGTGTCTACTTAAACGGGGCTCAATTCACTCAGAAATAAGCAGATATATGGACAATTTTTATATTTTGACTTAGGAAGGATCAGTGCATTCAATCATACTAAAAAAGGATTCACAACTATGTAAGCGTCTCATTGCCAGAAATTTAGGACAAGATGGCGGCGGCGCCTGCGCACCAAGGCCAGAATGGCGGCAAACTCATGTAAAGAAATGTATGGAGATATGAAATTATTTTCATATATACAGATAATTAGGTTGCGGTTCGTCATATCACGATTCGATACATGTTCAGTAGTGTATAAGCTTCGCATTTGACCTATCAGCGGCTACTTAGATGGATGATTACTTACTTCCCGACGCCTCGACCAATCCATCACACATTGATGCTCCATTCTCCATACATTGCTTTAAAATCGTAGCGAAGTCATGCCACAAACTCGTCCACTGGCAAACAAACCCTTTCACAATGTGAATCATCACGACTCGATATAACTTCTGCGATGTTTAAACGATCTAATTCTGCCGAAAAATGCATGAATTGCCCACGGCAAAATACTTCCAAGGACGTCCTTATCTTTCTCATTTTTCGTCTGTAGCACAGCAAGCGGACGCCATATTTATGTATGAAAGAAAGCTACAAACTCGAAGCTTTCCCTGCACGAGCCGCCATTTTCTTTGTTGATCAACACTGGTGTTTCAGGGGATATAAACTGGGTTACAGTCCCCTAGCAACCCTAGATTTGGTTTGAATGGAAGTAAATACGCGCGAAAATCGAACACAGCTTAATTTATAAAGGCTATCACACTAATATTTAAACCAAAAAAATGTCGGACATTGTCGAGAATTACTTTGCACTAAATAAAATATCTACAGAGCTTAGATTGTGCAATATATCGTATGAAACAGCGTCTTTCCCACTCGTTTCAACGTTTGCTGCCATATTGGATGTCTTTATCTGTCTTTATTCCTTTGCGTTATACAGTATACCGCTGGTAGTTGTTAGCGGGCTCGAAATGTCCGCGATTTCTGGCGATGGTGTAGCGAGAAGCTGAAAAGTGTAAAATTTCGAGTTCTGGCGAGGTGAAATCCGAGCTTCCGGTAGGATGACCGTTTTCCATGGTTTTCTGACGTTAAATGGAATATTTCAAAAAACTAACCTTATATCCTTCAGTTACTCACCTAGGCCTTCAAAGTGACAAGGTATGAGCGAAATCGATTTTTTGACCGTGGCCAGGATTTCTTTGATTTTTACTGACAGTCACTCTTAAATCCAAGCTGATAAGATTAACTTTGGTGACATTAACAAGATTTCCCGGCGTTTCACTCCCGAGATTGACCACCCCCCTAGTTTTCGGACAATCGAAGCCCAAAAAAGCACCAAAAACAATGCCAATTTCTCGGGTCTAAAACAATTTTCCCTTAAGGAATTAGTGCACAGATTTTTTTTCTGAAGCTAAAGTACCTTAAAATAAACGTTTTGGATGCATCAAATAAAATTTTTAGTGTAACGGTAATTTTGCCCAAGGGTTTTAATCCGGGTATGTTGCGTGACTGTTACAGGACAGCGAATTTCGGCGATTTTCGAAGCGCATTTTCTTGAAAGTGCGGCTGTTTATTTGTTAAATAATTCCATTTTACAATAGTCTATACCCTTCTAAGTCAAAAGCAAAAAAGTATTGATTGGTAAAAGAAACTCTTTTCACAGGAAGCTTATTTTGTGAACGTGATTTTGCGGTATTTCGCATAAAACATGTAACCTTGTTTTTTAGTAATGGCCTTTAAATTGTAACTTTAGACAACTGAAAACTTCATCAGCCGTATAAAAAAAATTATTTGGTAAGGATACTGCAATGAAAAGAAATCATCCTTACTTTGAACAGCAGAAACCCTTGCAGTCGTATGATATAAATTAGAATTAATTATAAAGAAATGACTGGACGAATTAAATTGTCCGTGCGACGAATTTTTAGTTGGATTTTTCAGAAAACTTTTGCTGGCCAAAATATAAAATTAATAAATTAATAAACGACTTACACGTATAATTGAAGCTGCGTAATTTGAGATCGAGCAATAACATCTATATGTCTTGCGCGTCGCTGGGTTATCAGGTTTCATTTAAGACTTCCCGAAATTAGCGTACTTTCGTTGTACCACACTTGCTTTAAAATATGAACTGTTCGTTCGCTTCGCGAGAGTCACCTTGTAGTTCTTACGGATCTAGTACAATGTTCTACCGCTGGATGCTTGTAAAGAAGACATAACACCACACGTACTTGGACTTAGCGTGAGTAGCAAGCCAGGATGGCGATCCGAAGGAATAGAAATTACTGAGAAGGAGCTCATCTTAAACAGAGCTGGACACTTCGATTTATCTCAAGACAGAGTAGCAACCATGACCATCTGTCGTTCGACATGTTGCTATCCATCGCACAAAGGTCAACGCAAGCAGGTCAAGGACCCACGCCGTGTCAATTAGGCAGTGTCGAAGGAAATCTTTGCTTTACACAATGCTGTTGTCCCGGTTAGGTCCAGTGAGTGTCTTCGTATTACTTTTAAATCTTTTATCCGTTTTACCTGGTAAATTACGTTTGCCATAAATATCACAAAAGGCTCTAGGCTTTAGGCGTGTCGAGTATGACTATTGTGTTGAAAGTTGGAAATTTGAAAGCGCCACTCTCTCCGCATATGAGAACAGAAGCGCGGCAGGTGGTGGTAAATTTCCTTGGATGAGCTATAAATCAAACAAGAGACAGTTAATTAAACAAGGGTGAGCAAACAAGCAACTTTTATTCAGAACGGAAGCCTTTTTTTGCCATAAAAAGTCTTTTCAAGTGTTGTCGTGACAGAAGTTTCAGCGTGACACGCCTACATAAACAGGAACCATACACTACGAACCAGAAACGTTTTTCAGAAATTTTAGAACCTGAAATTCAAATAAAAAGTAATCATTCATCTCGCGTTATTTTCTTAAAATGTTTTAAGTGCTCGCATTTTTCCACTTTTGCTGATGACAAGATTGAAAATCAATGTCTAAATATTAGCTTCCCTAGAAACTGTATATAAAATTCAATTTTGGGGGGTTGAAGTAAGAAGTCACATTTTTAATCTTAATCAATTTCATCTCTATCAGCCATTTGCGTAAAGTGTCGCACAGAGCATTACAGACTACGCCATGTAGAAGATTCTGAAAGAGGAAGGGGCGATCAGCAGGTTGTGTATTTGCTTTCTTTAGTAACGCAATTTAAGCTAAGCATCTGAAACACTTAACTACAGGGTTAAATATTCAAAAATCTCTCCAAGACTGTAAAAGAAAATGAAAGAAGAATAACCGAAAAACCGTGAAAGAAACATGGATGGGAAAACTCGGGGTCGGGGGAGGAGGGAATTTGAAAAAGAAAAGGTATTTGCTGGGAAGCTAGGAACGGACAACGAAAAAGCGATAGGTAGCATTGCCAACGTTAATGTCTCTTTTTTTCAGTTTGAAAATAGATGGAGTCAGATGAACTGGCTATCCCCACCGTAACGTTTTTAAGCCCGCGACCTGCAAGCTTGATGCAGTTCGACAAGTACCACTCTACAACGGCCAGTTTTTAAGGGGGCGTTGTAGAGAAGGGCCTTTATGGGGGAGGGGGAGGGTGTAACGTGACACCAAGATTCATATTTTGGACGGAGGGGGGGGGGGCATTTTTAGTTCCATAGATACTTGCTCTAAGATATTATTACGTAACAAATCTATCAATTAAAAAACAAGTTATTAAAACAAAAATTATAACAAAATAAAGCGACTGAGGTATAGTGAGTACGTATTTTGTTTAGATCGCTTTCAGGTGAAACTTCTATTTGTGTAGATATCATGACTAGTAAACTGCAGTAAAATAGAAAACGCGGTCACTTGCTATGAGGCAAATCGACGTTTGCTGTTTGCCCTGATTCTAAATCTCCGCTAATGTAAGGACGAGGGGTGGGCTCTAGTACCTGGAAAGGTTTTAGTGCAATTGCAGTTTTAGGTTTAGTCCGTTTGTAACTTTTGGTGGCTTTTAGTGGTTAAGGAGTCCTGTAACTCCCTTTTCCGTGGCCCTAGTCTCGGTTACAACGTAGCAGACAAATTGTAGTAATGTAGTTAATATCCCTTTTATTACACTTACAGTGTCAAGTGGCTGGTGATGAAGATGTACTTGAGCTGCCACAGCAGACTGAAGATCAGGGCGCTCTGGTAACATCTAATTCAGAACAAGAGATGGTGTCATCGTCATCACAATCATCCCAACAAAGTATCCCAGAAGAATAAATCAGTATCTGGTCCGACGAAGTTGAGGAACAGCAACAGAGAAGGCAGCTACTGAGCAATACCGTAAGCAGTTTATCCGGAGGAAGAATTTCACCCATTCTGTCAACCTTGAATACGGTACGTCTTGGGATGATATATCGAAAACACAGCAAAAGTACTATCTGCGAAAGGTTAAAGAAAGCATCTGCACAGCACTTTCAGTCCTTAGCCCCGGACAGGAAGAGGAATTATGGAGTACTCTTCGACAGGAAAGATTAGTAAATAAGGATTCCGCGGGTGCCACTAGACGTACACGGTTTGATCCGAAATCTGGCCTAATCGACGTTCTGATCAAGTCATATAACCAGGCCGAGTCATGGCAAACAAAACGACAGATACTCTCTCTTTTTGTCAATGATTTTAGCAGGTCCCAGTTGATGAACATTATACCAACACTATCAAAATGGCGAATAGATGAAGCTCGACAGCATGCTACCAAAGTTGATGAAGGTCTGCCTGTTCCGCAAGAGCCAATTTTCCGTTTCCGAATCTCACCTGTTCAAATTGATCGTTTTGTCGATTATATTGCAAGACCTGAGATGCTGCAGGATGTAGCATTTGGCACAAAAGTGCTAAAGCTCGACACGGGAGGAAGCATTATCGATCCGGCGGTTATAAGGACTATGATACCGTCAAGAATAATTGAGCAATACTCAGCTTACTGCAAAGAGCAGAATTTTGAGCCAGCAGGACAGCGTTCACTCTACAGAATAATAGAGGTGTGTGGTGCCTCAATGCAAAAATCTTTGAAGGGGCTCGACAACACTACAGTAGAAGGGACGGAGGCCATAGACAATGTCACTGACGTGCTTAAGACGCTTGGGGACCATGGATCGGAGGCTACCTGGGTAAAGGATGCAGAACAAAAGATCAAGGAGGCAAAGAGATACCTTAAGACTGAGTTTAAGTCCCATGTTGGCAGAGACGAAACTTGCGCTGATCACTGCACTGTGCATACCCTAAGTGACACAAGCGACTCTAACTTGCAAAGCATATGTCTGCACAACCATGAAACTGAATGCGAGCAATGCGAATCATTAGAGACAGTTTTGAAGGAAATTGAATCCGAGATCAACCGTGTTGACATGCCGGAGGAGCACAGACTGCGGTTAAACCACGACTACAAACTCTGTTTGGCATCTATTCAGGACTGGAAGGCGCATTTGCTTCGCACAGTAAATCAAGAAGAAGGAAAGCAATTTGCTCTTGCACATGTTAATTCAGCGTCATGTTTAGTCGTTATGGATTGGGCCATGAAATACCTCCCACAACGTTATCGTGAACGAATGAGTGATTTTTTCGGAAAACGAGGACGAAGCTGGCATGTGAGTGTTGTGATCACTATGCATACTGAAAAATTCCAAGTGGAATGTTTTGTCCATCTGTTCGATAACTGCACGCAGAACAGCTTTGCTGTAGCATCTATAATAGAGCATCTTTTTAAATACCATCAAGAAAGAATCACCGGAGATTGAAAATGTTTTCCTGAGATCCGATAACGCAGGTTGCTACCATAGTGGATCTCTTTTGCTCAGTCTTCCGTTCATTGGTCAACAAACCGGCATGACAATTCTGCGTTACGACTTTTCAGAGCCACAGTCCGGAAAAGATATCTGTGACCGAAAGACCCCTCCCGTGAAGACGCACATACGACGATGGGTCAATGAAAAACACAATGTCATCACTGCGGAAGACATGAAGACAGCGCTAGAGTCGAATGGAGGAGTAAAAGGAGTCAGGGCGGCAATTGTCCAAGTGGACCCTTTAAAAGAAATTACCGCCAACAAGATACCGGGTATCAGCCTCCTTAACAACGTTTCGTTTGAGGAAAACGGAATACGCGCTTGGCGTGCATTCAACGTTGGACCCGGTAGATTCTTATCATACAGTGAGCTTGAAGTTGTACCACAGGAAAAAACTGGATTGAAAGTTCTAAAGGAGTGGGATCCACGAAGCAACAATCTTGGTTCAGTTAGCCATGCTTCTAGTCCACGAGGAGAAATATTCTCATGCAGTGAAAGTACATGCGTGCTAACGTTCAAGACTCGAGAGGAAGCAGAAGCTCACATGGATGCAGGGAAGCATGTGCGTGCGTCAGATATAGATTGTGAGTCTGTGTACGATGCAGCACGAAAGAAGTGGGCTGACCGAATCGGAGAGATGCATGTGGCTAGTGGAGATAGACAGCGAATTGCATTTGGAGAAGCCGGGCCTTCTAGTGCTAGGAAAAGCCGTAATATCGGGTGGGCGCTTAAATCAACTAAGCGGACTACGAGGATGGAAGAGAAAGTAAGAGCCTTTCTTGTTAAGAAATTTAACCAAGGAGTAGCGGGAGGGCAAAAGGCTGATCCAATTCACGTGGCTAGAGAGATGAAGAGTATTAGAGATAGCAGTGGAAAGTTACAATTCAAACCAGACGAATGGAGAACCGCTCAATAAATTAGTAACTTTTTCGCAGGGATGTCAGCGTTGCAGCGCCAAAGACAAGCTGATGAAATAGAGAGCCAGGAGGAGAAACAAGAAGTAACGGATGAAGACCTCACAGCCCTTGAATCAGCAGACCACATTCAAGCCATACGCCAGGAGGTTTACAGAGACATTGAACAAACTATTAGCCGCCCTATTCAAATAGAAGCAGTAAACGTTTGTGAACTTTCGCGTGCTGGAAACCTCAGTTCGCTGAATTTAGCACAGTTGAGGGAAGTATGCAGGGCGTTAAGTCTGCAAACGAATGGTAGCAACTCAAGGAAACGTACTTTTACTGAACCACTTGATGCCTACGCCAAGTTGTGCTCATGTCGGAAATAACTGAATTCTGCACTACGTATACATTGTTGGGTTTTGTCAGTGGTGATCGATGTAACAAATACCTTGCGAGTAGAGGCTACATTTTCGCTGTGTGAGCTGTAGTGCGAAAAGGAGCCTCTGCCGACAAGCGTCCAAATCCGTCAAGAAATCTGGACCAACAAATTAAAAAAACGGGTTTTTCCTATTTTTGACCGGCTTAGAGCATTGAGCGTGAGTCTTGCGTAGCAGATCAGAGTTGCCCCATTTTTTTATTCCCGCGAAACTCGCGCCATTTGAGAACAAACCTGACGATTAATTTTGCTTGCGAATCGCGTGACGAATTTCGCGCATGCGCGATAGAAAATTGAACGGTTGTCGGCAGAGGCTACCTTCCGCACGACAGCTCACACAGTGGAAATCTAGCCTCTCCTCGCAGGTTATGTAACAAACTTTACAGATAAAGCAAAAACTCTAAGGCTAAGTTGCATGTAATACAAAAGTCGTGATGTTTTTATCACTAGAAAGGACCGCACAGACATCGTCCTGTTGGCTAACTCGTATAGGCCAGACGATAACCATGGAAGCACCAGGTATCTGAGACCTTGCGTGCATGATGGCAGTCTTGTATAACCCCTACGTCAAAGCAAGAGTATTTTATAGTTATTTTCACTTTATTTAAACCTAAGTGGAATATAATAATTATTTAAAATGGATTAGTACCTTTATAATGCAGTACTGTCGCTATTTCCACCTTTGGCGAGCAGTTAGGCGTAAGAGCGATCTTTGACATTTTCCAACAAAATTCGCGTGAAAAGAGTTTTTTGTGCCGATCAATAAACTTTTGTTTTCTATTTTGGAGGGTATGGACTGTTAAAATCTGTAATTAAATAAAAAATAAACAGCCGCATTTTCAAGAAAACGCATTTCGAAAGTCGTCGAAATTCGCTGTCCTGTAACAGTCACGCAACATACCCGGATTAAAACCCTTGGGCAAAATTACCGTTAAACTAAAAATTTGATTTGATGCATCCAAAACGTTTATTTTAAGGTATTTCAGGTTCAGAAAAAAATCTGTATACTAATTCCTCAAGGGAAAATTGTTTTAGACCCGAGAAATTGGCATTGTTTTGGTGTTTTTTTGGGCTTCCCTTGTCTGAAAACTAGGGGGGGGGGGGAGGGAGGGTCAATCTCGGGAGTGAAACGCCGGGAAATCTTGTTAATGTCACCAAAGTTAATCTTATCAGCTTGGATTTAAATGCTGAAACAATATAGGAAATCGGCTGACCCCAATCTTTTGGCACTGCCCGGTTTTCTCTGACAATGACTCTTAAGAAATAAAACATTACAGGGAAATCTCAGACCTCGGCCTCGATATTGATCTCGCTATCGCTCAGGCAATACATCATGTCTAAGATTTCCCTGTGATTACCTCACTCTCGGTTAATAAGTAGTATATATTCCCTGGGCAAATAATAAACTACTTAACTTACTTGATAGATACCAGTCTCATTGATGCTTATTTGCTCTTGTAGCCATTGATTTCCCCGATTCTCAGACCTAAGCCAAACCGGTTTTAACTCGTTTGTGCCTTGATTTCTTATATACATTACAACGCAACTCATGTTAGTCCCATTGATGTGGTAGTAGAAAGTCATACACTGCGGTCCCCGCATCCATGGACCCAGCAGTCGGGCAGTATCTTTGGACTTTCGTGGACTAGACGTCTCGATGTAAATGTACATTCCAAGCCCTAACAGGCAAACAGAGTGGATAAGAGTACGGAATAAATTAAACGCGACTCTAGTTATGATGTGGCAAATAGTTTGGCCTATTCTCTTATAACGGCTTCAATTGGTTATCAAAAGTTAAGAAGAAAAAGAAAATTGACCTGTCCCTTCTCCCTTTTTTCTAAACGAAACGTGCGTATTCCGCGTTGATGTCAATATGCTGAAGGCTTTTGCTAACTAATGAGAAGAAACCACGAAAGAGCAAATTATTGGCAACTCGGAAATTGTGTAAAACTGCGGAAAAGATTCCGTGGGATGATTAAACACTGATCGAGCATCGAGAATCGAGATGACGAGGTGCAGTCAGATTCGAGGTTTTGGCCGATACGTGATGAAACAGGCTTACGAGTGTTTTATATAGTTTTTCAATCCATTGCCGAAACGCGGGGGAGCTAGTGAAGGCACTGAAGGTTCACCGTTTCTTATGATGTCTGGATCACATATCCAAACCTTCAAGCAGTAACAATAACGACGACGACAACAATAACAACAATATTACCTGATGTATGATCCCGGCTAGGTCCAGTGTTCAAGCTGAGTGTAGTATATCGACGTCGTGTCCAGACGGAACTGAAGTTGTGACTGTGGCTCCATAGGCAGAAATGGAAATCGAAATCACAGTTTCCTGAAAAATAAAGATACAACTAAAAAAAAAGACACGCGTCGACAAACTTCAGAATCGGTTTTTTTTAGTAAAGCACACAAGTTTGATTGTTCATGAATAAAACAGCACTGTTAAGTCTTGCACCTTGAGGAACCAGTCCTGTTTTAATTTGCTCTAAGCATAGTCCATTGGTAAATGAAACATCGTCTACGGCTATATCTCCTTGATAGCGTCTGCCAACAGTTGCTGTCAGTATAATCTACAAAGCAATTCAAATCAAACAAGATCAGGGGGCAGTCCTCAGCTGCCCTCGCAAGCAAAGGTTTAGACAATTCGCAGACATTGATCACGTGCATTAGACACCAGTTACACCAATTTTGAGACTTCTTACAGTGTATCTGTTACGCCAGTTACGAAGGGCTGTGCCATGAGTATGTTTCTGTCTTCCTAACGATGGTATTCTCAGACAATATTGAGAAGTAGACCGACATGTGTGTGAAAGACTACAACAAAGGAAACTATGTTCCCTACTATTTTCGAGTAGTCACTGTCAGTATGGGTTCCTTTATGGGTTCCTTTATGGGTTCCTACAATTTTACAAGTTAGTGGAGATGAAGAATACAAGGCCAATAGGAGAAAGTCACCGACCTCAAGACGTGAGCGTCTTAACCCATTAATTAGATGTTGAGAACACCGGCCAGCATAATCTTACCAACTATTATAAGACCATGGCTTCTGGTCCAGTCTGGGGTTTGAACTCACTAAATCAAACTGTGCCTACCTGATAATCATCGCCAGTGAAACCAATATCGATGCTCGCTTTTCTCCATCTATTTCCTTGTTGGCCTTCCATTTTCCATAGCAAGACCGTTCGATTTATCGGTGCTTCTCTCATTTGGAGGGACACTCCAAGACTCCCAATATGGTTTCCATACATGTGATAGTAGAAACAAAGACATCTAGGACCCCTTATAAGCGGGCTCAATAACTTGGCAGCTTCATTTTCTTTTCTTGGCCTCGAAGCCTCGATGTAGATGTACTTTCCACCTCCTTCAACAGTGAGAGAATACTCGGATAGAATAAAGATGGTCAACTTGCTTAAGCTGTCAGGACTTGGTAATCAATGTGAAAAACGTTTGCTTCCCCTAAATATTTTGAACGATGGTTGTTATTAACTTTGGCTTAAGGATGCTTCTTCCAAATCGACGTTCTTAGGAATATGAGGGAAAAGCAGATTTTTTAGAGAAAGTTAACCAGAATAATTCTATAAACGTTTGAAATATGTACTAACGCAAAACAGTTTTTTTCAAATTGAAGCTTCCTCGTTCCTGAAGAGAGCGCAGTTTACTCAGTTTTGTTTCTGCCATTTGCTAAGGCCAATCCTTTACCTGCACATTTTTCAGTGAAAAATGGCTTTGTATTATGAAGCACCCTCCTTTGAGAAACCCAGTTTTTCCTGCAATCTCAAAAAGCGCAAAGCACAGATTCAGTGCCAAACATCTAGTACTTCCAAAGATCTATGCGACGCATCTTGTTGGTTTGATTGTCACTTACATGTAGCTGCAGGTTTTTATTAAAGTTGCATACCAGTATGATCCGAGCTTGGCCCTGTTCCAAAGCTTGGGGTTCCAGTCTTTCTCCGGAGCCAGTCGAACTGGTCCCACGGATGTAGAACGTTACGCCATCCACAGAAGCTTTTACTAAAGGTACAGTTTTCTGGAATAAATTAAACAAGATCGCTCCTTGAATCAACAATTGGACACTGAAGCTGTCACTTCTTTTTTAAAAAGCAACATAATGCCACTATCGGGGAGAGACAGGTAAGACGTTATAGCTCAGCTAAATTTTCTACGTTTTCGGTTATTTCAATTGAAGAACATGTAAGTATAAAGAGGCAACTGAGCTTCTTTGCACAGGAAAACAAATAATGAGATGCAAAAAGAAAAACATCCGTCCGCAAGTCAATCAGCAGAAAATGCCCCAGCCACAATTTTTACGATTGCGATAAAAAGAATTTCCGACCACACAGGTCAATATAAATATCAGGTTTCTAGGTCAAATTAGTGTGTTTGGCTATCGGACAATGTAAACTTGTCTTATAAGATAAGATAAGATAAGATAAGATAAGATAAGACGAGGTGAGGTAAGGTGAGGTAAGATGGGACGAGGTCGGATAGGATAGGATAAGATATATATAAATAAGATAAGATAAGAATTACCTCCAAACATTTGTGACGGTAGGGTTTTTGCAATTAAACCGCAAGTCATATTGTTGCTAAAACTGATATCGTCGACAGCGATGTCGCCTGTAAACGAGAGGCCTGCCACTCCTTCTAGTATAATCTGTAGACAAGAAAAAGAAGAAACACAATCACAAAACAAATAGATGTTTCGATGTGACATCATCATCAAGAAATGCCGAAAGTTAATAGAGGCGCGAAAATCAACGGCATTTCTTGGAGCAGATACTTATTGAAATAAGCAATTTTACGTTTATCGATTTAAGTCTGCACTTTGAGTGACGAGCTCCTATCACTTTTATAAAGAGCGTTCCATAATCTAAGCAGTGGCCGAGATTATACTAGAAACGAATCATCCATCTATCTAATTTATCCGTGTATAAAGACAGGAAAACAGACGGACCATCCGTTAGGACGAAATCACGGAAGCTCGTTTTCGTCCGGACGGATAATCAATCCGGGCTGTTTTTGTACACAGACGAATTATCTGACGAATTACCCTTCTTTGCCCAAATTTTTTCCAGACGGATGATCCGCCTCTAGTCACTCAGTCAAATTTTTTTCGACACCTTCGGAATATCGAAAATGGTTTGTTCAACTGGATCTTTTATCTTGTACCAACAATCCAGCAAGGTTGACAGAAAAACTGTGGAGGAAAAAAAATGTTTGTTCGAGGAGGCAGCTTGAGTGCAAGAGGCGGGTGGATTGAATTTCAATCAAATAGCGTTTCGAATTACTGACTTGATGGTCCTTTACCTGGTATATCCCATGATAACTTATCGCCACGCATCCTTGCATCCAGTTACTTGTTTTGAGGTTTCCATGTCGACTCCAGATTCTAGAGTCACTGCCATTGATTCTAGCATACACAGATAGGGACTCAATAGTGCTGCCGTACATGAAGTAGAAAAATGTCACCCGCTTGGGGCCTTTGATCCAAGGACTAAGCAGCCTGGCTTTCTCGTCATACTTTCGAGGACGG